>OX123196.2:41022146-41622146 GCA_944739405.2 Euclidia mi
GGTAGGAATCTTTCACTTGTGCTCTTGTATTGCCTCTGAGCGGTGAGAGAATCTTTGACATGTGTTGAGCCAGTCTGTAAGTTGGTGCGCCTATCTGACTAACTATCGGGCGCAGAGGAGCGTTTTCCTTGTGTATTTTCGGTAGCCCATACATTTGAGGAGGTTTTACACACGATGGTATTAAATATTTCACGTCCAAATTAAGTTTTTCGGAGTATTTCTGAGTACTTCTGAGTGTAGCAATGGGCTCTCCAGTATCGCCTGTTGTCGCTGACATCTTCATGGAGGACTTCGAGGCGCGAGCCCTGCAGACTGCCACCATCACACCGAGGTTCTACAAGCGGTATGTAGACGACACTTTCACAATTTTACCAACAGATAGTGTTAATGCTTTCCTAAACCATCTTAATTCTATTAATAACCAAATACAATTCACAATGGAATTAGAGGCAAACAATTCTTTAGCTTTCTTAGATGTACTTGTCATCAGGAATAAGAACAACTCCTTAAGCCATACTGTGTATAGGAAAAAGACCCATACAAATAGGTACTTAAACGGTGAATCTCACCACCATCTTAAACAGTTAGCTACTGTAGGAATGTCTCTGTTTCAGAGAGCCCGCGGGATCTGTGACAAGAAACACCTGGACGCTGAGCTTCAACATGTCAGGCAAGTTCTGCAAGACAACAAGCTCCGACCGCCGCGCCACTGTCACAGATCCCAGAAGAAAGAAAAAGCAGCCACAGTAGAAAGACAACCTGCTGTCCTCCCATACATCAAGGGCGTGACCGACAAAATTGGCTACATCTTGAAGCTAGCTTCTATCAAAACTTACTACAAGCCGCCAACGAAGATCAGTCAATTATTACCATCTGTCAAGTGTTAGTTACCCTTGCAAGAGGCCGGTGTCTACAAAATTGACTGTGAATGTGGGCTCTCATACATTGGACAAACCAAGAGAAGCATAGGCATTCGACTCAAAGAACATATAGCTGACATAAAACATAAACGCTCAACAAAGTCTGCTGTGTGTGAACATGTGGAACAAGGACCCAACCACTACCTGCGATTTGATGAACCACAGATACTCGCAAAAGAACACCGTTTTCTTCCAAGGATGATACGAGAGGCTATTGAAATTAAAAAACCGGTCAAGAGCGAGTCGGACTCGCGCACCGAGGGTTCCGTACAAATCTGTAGGTATATAAGTAAAAGTTCACCAGTCATTGTTATGATATTTTTATTGCCAAATAAAATCCATAACATTACAGTATGGAAAACTGAAGGAGCATAAATTAAAGAAAAAGGGGTCTTTGTCGCTTGTAATCAGTCATCCTTTATTTTATATTAACATATATCGCTTATTTTATAATACAACTTAAATACCAATACCAGCCTTGCAAAAGTCTGCTGATAAATGATAGTAAGATTTTTTATCAAAGTTATTGATTTACAAAGTTTTTAGTGACTATTAGAAATCTGTTACAAAAATACTTATAAAGTACAGAATAATTAGCAAAAAGGTTTGAAGACTATGCAATTATTTGAAATCTAAATCTCAATCAGCCTATCGCAGTCCACTGCTGGACATAGGCCTCTCCCAACACGCACCACAGCACACGGTCCTCAGCCTTCCGCATCCTTTATCTGGGCAATAAGACGTTGCTTCATACCAAATTTCAAGATTTTGAATTCACGGGAAGTTCCCTTACGAGTAGTCGCGAGTTTGCAAATATGATTATATTGCTCTTTCTTTTGATTGCGTAGATATAGAAGTTTGATTTTGTTACAGCCTAACGGTGTTATGTACTTGAGTATTTGATATGAATTTCAATTTAATACCTCTTAGCGTTCAAGAGAACGGGGTAGTAACTTTAAATTTATTAAACATATTTTTTTTTATATGCTGTAACTAAAAAAATACGGTTTTAGTAATTTTTCCTTAAAAGTGATATAAGACGTTGCTTCGTACCAAATTACAAGATTTTGAGTTCACGGGAAGTACCCTGTAGGTTTTGATTCACTTGCGAGTAGTCGCGAGTTTGAAAATATGATTATATTGCTCTTTCTTTTGATTGAATAGATATAGAAATTTGATTTTGTTACAGCCTAACGGTGTTATATACCTGAGTATTTGATATGAATTTCAATTTAATACCTCTACGCGTTTAAGAGAAAGGGGTAGTAACTTTACATTTATTAAAAATATTTTTTCATATGCTGTAACTAGAAATTTACGGTTTTCGCAATTTTTCCTTCATGTGTAATATAAGACGTTACTTCGTACCAAATTTCAAGATTTTGAGTTCACGGAAAGTACCCTGTAGATTTTGATTCACTTGCGAGCAGGCGCCAGTTTGAAAATATGCTTATATTGCTCTTTCTTTTCATTGCGTTGACATAGAAGCTTGATTTTGTTGCAGCCTAACGGTGTTATATACCTCAGTATTTGATATGAATATCAATTTAATACCTCCACGCGTTCCAGAGAAAGGGGCAGTAACTTTAAATTTATTAAAAATATTTTTTTGTATGCTGTAACTAAAAATTTATGGTTTTCGCAATTTTTCCTTCATATGTGATATAAGACGTTACTTCGTACCAAATTTCAAGATTCTGAGTTCACGGAAAGTACCCTGTAGGTTTTGATTCACTTGCGAGTAGGCGCGAGTTTGAAAATATGCTTATATTGCTCTTTCTTTTGATGGCGTTGACATAGAAGCTTGATTTTGTTGCAGCCTAATGGTGTTATATACTTGAAAATTTTACATGAATTTCAATTTAATACCTCCACGCGTTTAAGAGAAACGGGCAGTAACTTTAAATTTATTAAAAATATTTTTTTCACATGCTGTAACTAAAAATGTATGGTTTTCGCAATTTTTCCTTCATATGTGATATAAAACGTTACTTTGTACCAAATTTCAAGATTCTGAGTTCACGGGAAGTACCCTGTAGGTTTTGATTCACTTGCGAGTAGGCGCGAGTTTGAAAATATGCTTATATTGCTCTTGCTTTTGATTGCGTTGACATAGAAGCTTGATTTTGTTGCAGCCTTACGGTGTTATATACCTGAGTATTTGGTATGAATTTCAATTTTATACCACCACGCGTTCAAGAGAAAGGGATAGTAACTTTAAATTTATTAAAAATATTTTTTTATATGCTGCAACTAAAAATTTACGGTTTTCGCAATTTTTCCTTTATATGTGCTATAAGGCGTTGCTTTGTACCAAATTTCAAGACACTGAGTTCACGGGAAGTACCCTGTAGGTTTTGATTCCAATGCGAGTTTGAAAATATGCTGCAACTTGCGGCATATACGGCTGTATCTTTTGATTGCGTTGGATTAGAAGTTTGATATTTGTACAGCTCTATGGAACCGTAGATTCGAGTATTTAGTATAAATTTCAGTTTGATACCTCCACGCATTCCTGAGAAAAAGGGTCTTGACAGACGGACGGACAACAAAGTGATCCTATAAGGGTTCAGTTTTTTCCTTTCGAGGTACGGAACCTAAAAACACCCTAATTTCAATAGGGAAGATGGTTGGAATGTTCCTCCAGCTTGGGACCCTGTCATAAGGCTAATGAAACCCCAGAAGGACAAAGTCACCAGAAGACCTAAGGACACTGTGAGCTCATTCTGTGTAAATAATAACACCAGTAGATGATAAATGTTCGGGTACTTTGAGATAACTTATTAATCTTTATATTCAAGAAAAAGACAAATATCACCTCAGTCTGCCGTGAACATGAATTCTGTAAAGAATTCGAAACGTCGCTCGGCTAGTAATTAATTAAAAATATAGTTTCTAGATCATTAGTTTCAAATGTAATAACTTAGTGAAACCAATACATCGCGATAAAATCCGTAAACTGTAGTTTAATTTAAATGTGTAACATTCGCGTAAACCCAAGAAGATACTATGTGAACCAGTACGGACTGGAAACCGCAACAAAAATACGCCGGTTAGAAGATCTACAAACCAAGCGCGCAAGATACATAACATCTTTAAATTTCTTGAAGAGATGCCGGGATCACGATCTCATACCTACATGCTGCAAGATATCAGCCAAGAAGGACATACGTGGGAGCGCTAAGATCTTAAAACAGGCAAGTCAAAAGTTACTCATACAAAAGAGCCATGAACACCGAGCTGACTTACGCAGAATAAATAGAAATGTTGAGAATTTATCTAACGAAATATACAGATTGATAACTTCATTTGATTTTAAACAATGCATAGATGCAATAAACAACAGAGAAACATCAAAATATTATGCGTGTAAACGTAACAAAATTCAAAAATTTGAAAAATTACAACAAAAATCAAATGACCAGTACAACATGAAACAGAACGTTTTCGCACGGACCAATCACATGCTACCGTCCACCCATAGACAAACAGTTGTCAATCTGTCAAAACACATGTTAGATCAAAATACCGAAAAAGTGCTTAGCAGAGGTTTAAATTACGCGATAACTCCATCAAGAATACCGTATGAAACCATTATTTGCAACGTTGAGGATTGCCTAGTGAAAAACAATGTGAGTAAGTAAGATTTCGAGGCCATACGGCAGGACGTTTCTGCTGTATTACGTCAATCGAAAGTGCCGGCAAGGAATCTACCAAAGACCGAATATCTCGCACTGAAGAAGTTACAAGCTAGGCCTGAACTTACAGTACTCCGAGCAGATAAAGGAAATGCAACGGTAGTGATGGACACGTCCGAGTATAAACAAGAAAAGGGAACATCTTTTGTCGGATGAAAGTACCCACAAGTTGGTTAAGTCAGACCCTACGAACAAAATACTCAAGCAAACTTGTGATATTGTTAAGAAATACTCCGAAAAACTTAATTTGGACGTGAAATATTTAAAACCATCGTGTGTAAAACCTCCTCAAATGGAGCGTTTTCCTTGTGTGTTTTCGGTAGCCCATAGCTACCGAAAACACACAAGGAAAACGCTCCTCTGCGCCCGATAGTTAGTCAGATAGGCGCACCAACTTACAGACTGGCTCAACACATGTCAAAGATTCTCTCACCGCTCAGAGGCAATACGAGAGCACATGTGAAAGATTCCTACCATTTTGTCAGTGAAATCAAACACCTACATCTCTCTGACATGGAAACTATGGTTAGTTTTGATATACAGTCATTATTCACGTGCATACCAGTACATGACTGTGTAGAAATTACTAGAAGGAAGCTGACAGAAAACAACATGCCTGAGGAATATGCAGAAATACTCAAACACTGCCTGACAACGGGCTATCTGTTATGGGACAAGAAATACTACATACAAGTAGACGGTGTAGCAATGGGCTCTCCAGTATCGCCTGTTGTCGCTGACATCTTCATGGAGGACTTCGAGGCGCGAGCCCTGCAGACTGCCACCTTCACAACGAGGTTCTACAAGCGGTATGTAGACGACACTTTCACAATTTTACCAACAGATAGTGTTAATGCTTTCCTAAACCATCTTAATTCTATTAATAACAAAATACAATTCACAATGGAATTAGAGGCAAACAATTCTTTAGCTTTCTTAGATGTACTTGTCATCAGGAATAAGAACAACTCCTTAAGCAATACTGTGTATAGGAAAAAGACCCATACAAATAGGTACTTAAACGGTGAATCTCACCACCATCCTAAACAGTTAGCTACTGTAGGAATGTCTCTGTTTCAGAGAGCCCGCGGGATCTGTGACAAGAAACACCTGGACGCTGAGCTTCAACATGTCAGGCAAGTTCTGCAAGACAACAAGCTCCGACCGCCGCGCTACTGTCACAGATCCCAGAAGAAAGAAAAAGCAGCCACAGTAGAAAGACAACCTGCTGTCCTCCCATACATCAAGGGCGTGACCGACAAAATTGGCTACATCTTGAAGCGAGCTTCTATCAAAACTTACTACAAGCCGCCAACGAAGATCAGTCAATTATTACCATCTGTCAAGTGTCAGTTACCCTTGCAAGAGGCTGGTGTCTACAAAATTTACTGTGAATGTGGGCTCTCATACATTGGACTAACCAAGAGAAGCATAGGCATTCGACTCAAAGAACATATAGCTGACATAAAACATAAACGCTCAACAAAGTCTGCTGTGTGTCAACATGTGGAACAAGGACCCAACCACTACCTGCGATTTAATGAACCACAGATACTCGCAAAAGAACACCGTTTTCTTCCAAGGATGATACGAGAGGCTATTGAAATTAAAAAACACCCTAATTTCAATAGGGAAGATGGTTGGAATGTTCCTCCAGCTTGGGACCCTGTCATAAGGCTAATCAAACCCAAGAAGGACAAAGTCACCAGAAGACCTAAGGACACTGTGAGCTCATTCTGCGTAAATAATAACACCAGTAGATGAAAAATGTTCGGGTACTTTGAGATAACTTATACATTCAAGAAAAAGACAAATATCACTTCAGTCTGCCGTGAACATGAATTCTGTAAAGAACTCGAAACGTCGGCTAGTTAGTTAGTTAGTTGGACAGGTGTTTTCCGCACTTAGCCACTTAATTGGGCCATTGTGCGTTAGCAGTGACGCGGTAGTTGCCTGCTACTCATACCATGCAAGCTCCTTCCAGAAGGCCATGAGTTGACCAGTATTGCATATGGCTTCGTTCATGGTTCTGGGGTTGTTCAGGAACTTCGTCCGTTGGTCGCTCACGCTGGTACAATGTAGGATTATATGAGCGGGTGTTTCTTCGGTCCCCATGCAGCCCCTACATAGTGGGCTGTCCGTGACGCCGATGTTGTAGGGATGCTTGTTTAGTGGACAGTGGCCGGTTATTATGCCAGTCAGATGCTTGAGTGTTTTCCTGTTAGAGTGCAACAGTTTTTGCGAGAGTCGTTTATCTAATTGAGGAAAGGCATCTTTAGATTGCCTACACTCTTTTAACTCTGCCCACTCTTTTTCGTGTTGTTGTAGGGTTCTCTCGCGTAACCATGTTCTTAGTTGGTTGAACGGTATCGGAACAATTGGTTCGGGTCCTAGAGTTGTCGTGTCCGATCCTTTCTTTGCCAGTTGGTCTGCTGCGTCATTGCCCGTGGAGTCACTGTGTCCTCGTATCCACTGGAGCGTGACCCGATTTCTCGTTGCAGTTTTCTGCAGCTCTTGGTGGCACTCCATAATTAGGCCGCTATTAAAGCAGTTGCTATCGAGAGCTTGTAGTACTGAGGCGCTGTCTGTGATGATGCGTATTGACAGGTTGCTCACATTTCTGGCCGCGATCGCCGTCGCCGCCCTTGTTATCCCAACGCATTCAGCTTGGAAGATGGTGTTGAGTTTACCAAGCGATGTTGAGAGATTGATATTCAAGTCATGGGAGAACACTCCGGCACCTGTCCCATACTTTGTTTTTGAGCCGTCTGTGTATACTCCAACTTCGTGTATACCAGAACTATCCTTGTGCTCTTCTTGCAGTTGTATGCGGTATTTTTTGTCAAAGACAAAGGTTTTAGGTATGAGATCACACGTTGCATCTAGCATCGGGATCTCGTTAGTTAACGTCCTTTTCAGGCGTGCGTGGGTTATGCGGTCATCTCTCCTCCAGAGCCCGAACTTATCGAGCCGGATCGCAGCGGCACCTGCTTCTTGCTGGATGATGAGGTGCAGTGGTCGCAAGTCGAGAAGCACCTCCAGTGCCGCCGTTGGAGTTGTTTTCATGCAGCCTGTTGTGGCCAGACAGGCGAGGCGTTGTATGTTCTGCAGTTTGCTCTTGACTGTGCTTAGTTGAGTGCATGGCCACCACACTACTGCACCGTATGTGAGCATGGGGCGTATTATGGCAGTGTAGATCCATAGGGTGATGAATGGTTTTAGACCCCATTTCTTGCCTATTATTCTCCTGCACTGCCAGAAGGTTGTACATGCTTTTGTGGTTTTTGTGGTGATGTGTTTGTGGTCGAGGTAGTGAAGTTGAGCTTGTGGTCGAGTGTTACGCCCAGGTACTTGACTTCACTCGATAAGTTAAGCTCCGTGCCAAAAAGTTTTGGTTTTCTGGTCATAGGGGGTTCCTTTTGTTGGTGAAAAGTACTAGCTCCGTTTTATTTGGGTTGACCGTCAGTTCATGGTGGTTGCACCATTGTTCCATGATCCTGATTGCTGCTTGCATCCGATAATGGATCATGTCTTCTGAGTTTCCTTTGATTAGGATGGTAATATCATCTGCGTAGCCGACCGTGAAGAAGCATTTGTCATTCAGATTTCTTAACAGATCGTCTACCACTATGTTCCAAAGCAGGGGTGATAGGACACCTCCCTGTGGGCAGCCTTTTGCTACTATCCCCCTTGTGGTGGTATTAACCGTGAACTGAATAGCCCTTTGTTTCAGGAGTTGATCAATCCATCCACTGACGGTTTGTTCAACTCCGAACTTGTTAAGGGCACGGCTAATGCTGGTGAATTTAGTCTTGTCGAAGGCGCCCTCTATGTAAAGGAAGGCGCCTAAGATCATTAGTTTGTCAGATAGCGCTGTCTCTATGGTCCCCACTACGGAGTGAAGCGCTGATTCCGTTGATCTACCACTTCTGTAGGCGTGTTGATGCGGGTGTAGTGGTCTGCGTGGCAGTGCGCTTTCCCGCAGGTATCTGTCAGCGAGCCTTTCCAGCGTTTTTAGCAAGAAGGAGGTCAAACTGATAGGTCTAAACGATTTTGCTTGCGTATAATCCGTTTTGCCCGGTTTTGGGAGAAATATGACTTTTACTTCCCTCCACCTTCGTGGTATGTAATTGTGCGCTATAGATGCTCTATATATGCTGAGTAGCTGTGGCACAATCGTTGTGCAGCCCCATTGTAGAAGTGCTGGTGTTATTTCGTCCAGGCCTGCAGATTTGTACGGCTGGAAGCTGTTAATTGCCCATTTCAGCCGGTCCCCGGTAACCATGTTGTTGGCTATCGTCCAGTCTGTCTGGGTCGGTGGTCTGTGTTCTGATTCTTCCCAATCACAGTCTTCGGTCACTGTGCAACCTGGAAAGTGCGTTTCGATTAGTATTTGGCTTATTTCCATGTCTGTGGTTGCGTAGGTGCCATCAGGCTTTCTTATGGAGCCTAGGGTCTTGTTGCTGTCCTGGGATAGGATCTTTTTTACCCTGGCTGCCTCGCATGTGGAATTAATGTTGGTGCAGAAATTTCGCCAGGATTCTCCCCTGCGGAATCGTATGCGTTTCTTGTAGTGCGACTGGGATTCTTTGTATTTGTCCCAGTCCGTGTCTTTCCTTGTGTTTTTGGCCCGGTTGAAGAGTTGTCTCAGATTGCGCCTGAGTTTCTCCAGTTCCGATCCCCACCATAGGGTTTTACTACTCGTTTTCGGTAGTGTGGTGGGGCAGGCTTGTTGGTAGCTGCGTTGTATGCATTTTGTTAGTAAATTAGTGTTGTGTTCTATGTGTGTAGTGCTTGTGTTCATGTCGTTGAAATTTGACATGGCTATTTCTTGTTCGAGCAGGGTCTTGTATCTCGCAATGTCGGTATTACGTGGGTTGCGTTGACCCTCTCTTGCACTCGTATGTCATAGCAGATACGTCTGTGGTCGGCAAAGGATGGTTTGGCGGACACATGCCAGTTCGTGACAAGTTCCGCGGCCCCATCCGATGCCAGTGTAATGTCTACTATGGTTTGATATCTGGAGGCTGACAAATGTGGGCTCTGAGCCTTTGTTGATTACCGTTAGTGTTGTTGTGTAGATGTATTCAGTTAGGATCTCACCTCGTCTATTTGCCTCGGGGCTCCCCCACAGTGGATGGTGGGCGTTAGCATCTGCCGAGAGTATTATTGGCCAGCCGTGGTCCTCACAGTGCTGCACCAGCTCGGCCAGCTCCTTCGATGGGATCTCCTCATCACCGGGCATGTAGACCGAAGCTAGTACAAGCATCTGATCATTGGGCCCTGTTCGTATTCCCACGGCTGTGAGATCTCTAGAACAAAAGTTAGTCAGCAGCAATGCTGGTATTGTTCGGGGAATGTATATGTATGTTCTCGGCTTAGAAGCCGAGCTCCAGTGCAATATCTTACCTCCGATGTTGTTGAGTCCACATATGGTGTCGCCTCTAATCCACGGCTCCTGGATTAGGGCTATTGTGTGGTGGTTAACCTCCAGTAGCCTGCGTAGGGTAGCCGTTGCAATTTGCTTGTGCTGGAGGTTGGTCTGTACGACTCTAGTCTGACGAAGATCCGAGAACATTGCTGTCCACGGACTCCCCGTCAGACGAGTCGTGCTCGTCGTCAACTGCCGTCACAGCGCTCTTTGTCACTGCGGGCGTTGTGTGTGCGCGGGCTGTGCCCGACGTGCTGGGAACGGCTGATGTTGTCTCTCGTCCCTGTGTATGCCCGCTGGCGGGCGGCATTTCCCTGGGCGCGGCAACCGACCCGCCAGCCCCTGCCCCGGCAGCGTGGAACAGTACGTACACGCTGCCGGTGAAGAAGGAGACTCGGCGGTCGCGCGCCTCGATTCTCGGGACCTCCGATTCGGGGATGCCCAGGGACAAGTATAGGCCGTGCTCTTGCATGGTAGCGCTGTACAGTTGCCACGTCTGGACAGCGTACCATGGGTTTTGGGCAGCTAAGAGTTGGTGGATCTTCGGGAGTTCCAGGTTGGTCGACCTCGGCAGCCAGAGCGATGCGCGAACGCGCTTCGCGAGGTCCGTCTGCCCGATGACAGCCAGCCTGGTTCCTTCGATCGGTGACTGCAGTCCCGCTACCGTTCGTTTGAGCCACGCCAGCGATTTCTCGTCCTCGCACCATAGCTTCAGGACTCCTCCTGCTGCAAGCGGTTTGTGTCTAAAGGATGGCGCGAGTGCGGGCTCGTTGTTTGACGGTGGTGCAAAGGCTGCTTCTATGATGCGCTCCTCTATGGAGAGCTCGAGCTGCCGTGCTTGCTCCACCGTCAGGTCTGTGGGTGGAGTGGCAACGACGGCCACCATCAGATGCGAGTTAGTCGCATCGGCGTAGCTCATCGTTGCCCTCTTCGGTGTTGCGTCCACTCTCGCACGCTTCGTCGTGGCGCTTGGTGGTGTGTCGTCGTGACGGTTCCTCTTCGACGGTGCCGCCGAAGTGGGCCGTCTCGAGAGCGCCTGATTGGACGGTGCGTGCCTGGGTCCGCCTTTTCTGGGGCCGCGTTTGCGGCGTGGCCCGGTTGTGCCCCATGGGGCTGTTGGTTCCGCATCTCCGACTGCCGTCGAGGGGGCGCGACGGGGGGTGCCCGGCGCTGCACCGGCCGGAGCGGCGCGTGCAGCCGGCGGGAGCGAGCCCGAAGGCTCACTCTTCGCCGTCCGCGTGGTTTCCGCTTGCAAGCCTGAGCTGCTGCGTCCACCAATCGCGCCGCGTCCTGCCGAATGCTTCGTCCTGGGCGGTTCCCTCATCGCGCTGGCTGAGGGCGGATGTCCGCGCTGGTGCGTTGCACCAGCTGTTGGTTGTCTCGCGGGCGGTGCGGTGGCCGATGTAGTCGGTTCGCTACCTACCGCGGGGGGTGCGTTCGCCGACGTTGTCGGTTCGCTACCTCCCGCGGGGGGTGCGTTCGCCGACGTTGTCGGTTCGCTACCTCCCACGTGCGCTGCGTACTCACGCTGACGTCTATGATGACGGGAGCGCTTTCCGCGGTGTTTACCTCTACCGGTTACGGTTGCAGCGGAGCTGACGTTTGCCTTGCGGCGTTCGTCTGCTCGACGCGGTACAACCGTCCAGGAGGTGTTGGTTATGTGTACTGAACGAGGCATGGCATTTGCCAGGTTGTGCAGGTCTAAACTAATCTCACGTGAAACATTGCCCCCCCCAGAATATGTCGGGCAGCCTGGACCCGAGGGTGCAGGGAGGGATTCTCCAGCATCACGGACGCTGGTACCCTCCTGGGGTAGTTTATTATTTTGTTTCACATTCATAATTTATTTTTGCTTTGGCTCCGTATGAGCGTGTGCGTGGGCGTATGTGTATGTGTTTCTATGTAGGTGTGGTGTGTGTATGTGTGTGTGCGCGTCCGTATGAATGATTGGGTTAGTGTAGTGAATGTATGTGTGTACGTGCTTGTGCATGTGTGTGGGTGAGGGCGGCTGGAGGTTTTCGTTACGTCTGTTTCATAGGGAACCAGACCAAGAGCGGGCGGCAACCTCGGGAAGGATAGTCCACCAGCCTTGCCTTAGGGATCTACACGACTTGCGCTCTCCCCTAAGGCCATTCGCCAAACTCTGCAACGGACGCGAATGCAGAGAGTGGAAGTCAGTGCAGTTCAATGGAGTTGAAATGAAATGAGGTGCACGGGCTTCCGCCCTAACGAAACGTCGGCTAGTAATTAATTAAAAATATAGTTTCTGGATCATTAGTTTCAAATGTAATAACTTAGTGAAACCAATACATCGCGATAAAATCCGTAACCTATAGTTTAATTTCAATGATTTAAAAGTTGTTTTGCTTCAAAAATTATTAGCTTATTGATATAATGTTAATTAAAGATTAAATAACTGCATTTTAATAATCGGTACGGATCAATAGCACTCACGTCTATTCCTGTCACAACTTTGTTTATGGCAACAATCAAAAAAATAAAGTAGGTACCTAGTTCGTAATCAATTGGAATGCTTTTTATCATCATAAAATACTCCAGCTTTAACGAGATAAAGTTAAAATATTAAAAATCGTAGAAAAAAAAACAATTTGTTTTGTTCATATGAAGTTTAAGGTCGCCACAATAGACCCAGACCGAATTCTGCCATTGTTCTTTCTACTTACATTTAAATTTTAAAAGGAATAGCATTTTTGAAAAGCCAACATTATCTATGCACTTTTTGCGGTCAGCTACTAACAAGAAATCAAGGCACCTGCTATAAAAAGAACATTACAAAGAAAACCTAGAAGAATTTCTACCACATGTATGGCGAGCCAAAGTATCGCCTGTTCTATAAAAGGCTACACTTGTTGCGTTGTGGAATATTTTTATATACTGAGTCAAAAGCAAAACCTATTCTTTTTAGATACATATCCTGCTCAAGAAGCAAATCCTATATCACGCAAGGACAAAAAACATCCAGGCTCGAAACAACAATTTGTGGATTACCCAAAACATTGTCTCGTGTGGTAATGAAACCCACCAAGTTTTTGGGCCCTTAAATAACTATACTATTCGTGTAATCTAAAATTACATCACTTCTTAATCAGATTTGTTATCACTTATTATATCGCCTTTTCTTTCTTTCGTATAGCCTTACACAGGTGTTTCATCATACGTAGCACCTTCACAAACGACGTACAATAATATAAACATGCAACAGCTCAACTGCAAACATATCCTCATGGTCAGTTTCAGTGGGTTTAAAAACAATTTTATATCCCAATACTCTTTCACCGATATACGGGCCGCGGTAAAAATAGACTAAACCTGAAACGTATTTTTTTTCGTTTTCGGTTTTGGTTTTGAGTTGATCGTTATATTTTGGCGTGGAACGCGCATGGACAATGTTTGCGTTTCGTCTATACTAACGGCCAACGCTTGCATTTTGAAAACCTGATAGCACCTAAAGTGATTTTAATACCAGTTGTTCAAATTTGTTCAATCTGTACGTGATAGTTTTTGTCCCTATTCCTCTCTTTTGTTTCTAAATCAAGTTTGGCTGTAAAAAACCGTGTGCAAGTCGTAAACTAGCAGGTGTTATAAAATCTACAATTTACAAACAGCTCTTGCAGGTTTATTTTTGTAAGTTCACCGTGATTTAGCAATTGCTTATTCAAATTTTGAACAGAAATATGATTTCTGTTCAAAATTAGTCAATCTGGAAATAAAAAGAAGAATACTTGTGGTTTTATGTTTTGCAGAAATATTAACTTAAACCTAAACATATTTTGGGTAATAAAATCAATTAAAAGAGGTACAAGCTGAAGGTAGTATCGTAAGGTTTCAGTCAAAGTTGTTGTCTGAAATAAGAGCAGTTTCGCGGAACTTTCTCTTCATTGTCACTGAAGTCTTTGCAATGACTACCTAATTGATTGGGCGCCCTGGTGTCATTAACTACAACGAAACAAAATTAATTGCTATCATGGCAACAATCCAAAGGAAATAAAATCAAATTTGGAGAAATGGAGAAAACAACAACCTAGCGTACAGAGCAGACATGTGTTAAAATCTTCCGATTATCAACCCTTATCCGTTGAAATATATCACATTTTACCGAAGCAACCTAGGATCAGTTACGTCAAAAGTCGTTCGAGCATCATTGGGGGTGAGCGAGACACTGTTATTATTTTTTGCATCTGTCGCACTCAGTGCGCACGCGCTGAGTTCTCGTGTACCTACACTACACAGATACACGATGAGTTTACTACGCTCACCAACTGGAAGTGACTCCGACATTAGAGCTGGAGGTTTGCAAGCAAATCTGTCCAAAGCTGGGTCGGGCACTAATTCACAGGTTACTTTTCATAAAAAACCGAAGAAACCCGACAAAAATGACTGGATAAGTACTGAGTTGTCTGAAATACGTAGGCAAATGACCGAAATGATGGCAATCATAATGTCTTGTAAAACTGATCAAGCTGAAAATATTAATAAGCTATGTCAAGATGTTACTGCTATTAAGAACGAGGTTGGCAGTATTAGTAGTACTATGGAAGCTATTATCTTGGAAAATAACCATTTGAAAAGTAAGGTTACTGCACTAGCTACCACAACTGAGGTTAATGAAAGTAAAATTAAGCTACTTGAAGCAGAAATTAGCAATCTCAAAAGTATGAAACAAACATCATGTAACCAAGCAGATATGATATATGAAAACGTTGTTAGCGAAATACATGAACGAAATATTCGGGCCAGGAATATCATTGTTGTTGGCATTCTTGAATCTAATCCTAGCTATGCAACGGAACGGTAGGAACATGACAAGGCGGAAATAATAAAAATAATTAAATTGGCGTATGAGGACTGCCCTCAACCGGATAAAATTATTAGGCTTGGGATATATAAAACAGGCTCTACCCGTGCAATAAAAGTTTGCTTTTCATCTGAGGAGACAGTAAAAATCATTCAACGTAATAAAAATTAAATTGGATTGGCAAACATTAAGCTTTACTCGGACCAAACTCCATACCAACGGAAATATATGCAAAATTTAAAAGAAAACCTTCAAAAACGTACAGCAAATGGCGAAACTAATCTCATTATTATATATATAAGAAAATAACTTTCATTTTGCCTTGATAGAATCGTCGATGTTCGATCACAGGCAAATTTATTTAGAAATTAAGCAGTATCAACCACCACGACGAAAGAAAGTCGAATACACTGCAGTGAATTACAAAATCTATGCAACTTTTTTCAAGAGCTACCAAAAATTTAAGAACCGTTATATGAAAGATTAGCTGATAAATTGTCTAAATCAAAGCAAAACTACCAAAGTGAAAGTTCTGAATCCACCCCGTCAAGACTGGATAAAAAGAGGTTATCAATGATATCAACAATCGGAATAACGTGTGGAAAAAATTTAAACAAAATAAGTCTGACATGCAATTAAAAATTGGGCAAGTGCGAGTCGGACTCACGCACGAAGGGTTCCGTACCATCATCTATAAAAGAAAATCACGTTCGTTGTATGTATACTTAAATACTTTATAAGTTTCTACCTGTTTATTAAGATCGAGTAACAAATTGCTTAAAAATTACGTTTGTTGTATGGGAGCCTCCCTTTATTATTTACTTTTTTTTAAATTTAATTATTTATTTTGAAAGGTAATATACAACTACATATTCTGTGAAAATTTAAAGCGTCTACCTGTTACAGGTAGTAATTTTGAGCAAAAAATACGAAAAAAAACACGTTTTTTGTATGGGACCCCCCCTTAATATTTTCATTTTTTTTATTTTTAGTATTTGTTGTTATAGCGGCAACCGAAATACATAATATGTGAAAATTTCAGCTTTCTAGCTATCATGGTTTATGAGATACAGCCTGGTGACAGACAGACAGACAGACAGACAGACAGACAGACAGACAGACAGACAGACAGACAGACAGACAGCGGAGGCTTAGTAATAGGGTTCCGTTTTTTACCTTTTAGGTACGGAACCCTAAAAACCGAATTCGAGGCAATGAAAACGAGAGTAATGAACAATATTGCGAAAACGAAAAATGAATATTACTATAAATGTTTTAAGGACAATATGACTAAACCCCGAAAAATGTGGCAACTAATCAACCATCTTTCGAAAAATAAAGTTAGAGTTAACTCTGGACCAGATAAACTGGACACAGATACAGGTACTATTACAGATCAAAGACAAATATATGAAACCTTCAACATTTATTTTTCGACCATTGGATCTACTCTTGCAAAAGAGATCACGCGAAAATCCACAAAAAGCTTATCCCTAGAAATACCCGAAATAAGTGATAACACAGAACTTCATAGTATTACCCTAGCAACCACGGACCAAGTAATTAAAATTATTGATAATTTAGATCCAAACAGTAGTTCTGGCATTGATGGCATTAGTACTAAATCAATAAAATGTTTAAAAGAGACCATAGCTTCGGAACTCACAAATTGTGTTAACCACTGTTTTAAACATGGCATATTTCCTGATGACTTAAACATTGCTAAGGTTATCCCACTTTTTAAATCTGGATGTAAGTCTGATCCTTGTAATTATCGTCCAATATCTGTGCTACCGGTGATCTCGAAAATTTTCGAGAAGATGCTATACAATAGGTTGGAATCTTTCCTCAAATCAAGAAACTTTTTTTATGCTAAGCAATACGGTTTTAGACCTAAATCAAATACTCTCTCGGCGGCAATTGACCTTATAACTAAAATTAAAAACAAAATTGACCAAAAACAGGTTGCATTAGGTATTTTTATCGACCTCAAAAAAGCGTTTGACACGGTTAGTCCACAAATATTACTCCAAAAACTATCTTCCATTGGTGTCAAAGACAAAGCACTTGATATTTTTAAATCATACCTTCAAAATCGCAAGCAAATTGTCAAAATAGAAAATCATCAAAGTAGCCCTGTCACTTTCGGTGTGCCACAAGGCTCTATTTTAGGACCACTTCTGTTTCTAATTTTTTCCAAGGAATATTTTCTTTTCTTCTTTCACATTATGGTGTCTGTAACAAACAAACTTATTCATGTGTGGAAATCATTAGAGAGTTCACACGTACGTAGTAAGTGAATTATATACAAACATACATGTACTTACTCACGTTTTGGAGGATTCTAGTTCGAATGTTGTTACGTTATTCCCTCGTATATTTTCATTGTTATGTGAAAAAATAAAGATTGGTGTATTAAATCATATCACAGATCAAGTTAATAAAATACAGACTGTACATCAGGTACATAAATATTTGAGTAGTAAAAGAGAACTAGGTAATATCCGTGATTTTGCAATAGCTGAATCTATAGTACAACCACTTTGATCTGTCCCAGATATATAACTTTATTTTACAATTTTATCAAATCAACATCGTGCGACTCAAATGCCAGGAGTTAGCAGAGTAAATTGAGTTACTTTGTGACGCATCTAAGTAGGAGCTATGCAGCTTTACTCTTATTGTGCAAAGTTCTCAAAATACTTTATCATTGGGGATTTTGCACTTGTGAGAGTTTTTATTTTACCCTTGGAACCAAGGCTTCCGGCCTTTACGGACACGGTAACTCTATGTATATTTAAAAAAGTTTAGAATTGTACCTATAATTGCAACATAAAATAAATAAGTTCATTGTATATATAGACCAAGGCAACCTCTAAATTACATAAAAAGAGGTCGCACTACCCATTTTACAATATAGGTGTTAAAAAGTATTCAGTCTATTCACAGAAACATTATTTTTAATTAAACACAGAAGAAGCTGACGTATGTGGGAGAAACTTTAATATATTACAAGAACGCCATTTTTATTCCATGAACTCAAATTTAATACATAGTTAATTTGATTTGTAATGAAATAAAGCGTAGATTGATGAATACACTTCTTGTAATATCCAATTTAAACCATTTTACTCGCCTGTTCGTTCTTATATTTCTTAGCATGTTATCTTTAGGGTATGGCTTCAACAATTTTGTATACTTAATTTTCTTGAAACTATTCGTAAATCCTTTGAATTTGGGTCTGATATTAGGGCAGGCGGGTTCTGGAGTGGCGACCACGTACCGGACGACTCAGCAGGGATAGGCCTCCCACAAGATCGATGGTCCGACGATCTGATTTAGATCGCGGTAAGCGGTTGGATGCGAGCGGATCAAAATCGGTCTGTGTGGAGAACTTTTGGGAGGCCTATTTCCAGCAGTGGACGTCTCTAGGCTGACATGATGACATCTTACTCACGGCTTTTCGGTCCTAAATATAAGCAAAGCCTGTTATTCTGATAAACATATGGGTATATTTCTAAATACACATTTATAGATAACTAGAGGACGGCAGCAGCTACGCCCGCATTTTTTTTTTAAATTTTCCCCTTTTTGGCCGAACCCGTGAGAATTTTGGGAAATCCCTTCTAAGTGAATCCCTACGGTCCCCAAGGAACACACATGCCAAATTTCAGCTTCCTGCGTCCAATAGTTTCGGCTGCAGCGTGTCTGTCAGTCACTCAGTAACGCAAGGATTTTATATATTAAGATAGATGATAAACTACACCCAGACGTAGATCAAACATTTTTGGTCGCAATTATAAACTTATACATAAATGGTGCGTACTAGAGACAACAATAATGACAGCTACATTAACTGTTATAGCTACGATACAACTTCTAAGAAATTATACAATGAATTTTACATAAAATACAATGGCAGATCTCCATACATCGAAATGTCTGAAATTAAATTGAAGCGCACAGTAATAAAAAAAAAAAAAATCAAAAAATTCGGCGTAAGTAACAGAGTCTATAAATGATTCTATTTTCGGGAAACCCGAAAAAACAAGATATCGGTGTTTTAGGTTTTAGTTAAGAATGAACAATGTAGGTATGTACGTTTGAATTATCAAATGAAATTATGTCAGATTGACATCAAAACGCAGTAGTATTCTGTAGCATCTAACTGTCACAGCCAAAGACGAAAGCAGAGTTGCACATTTTAAATCGATTTTATGTGAAATCGATAAAACGATGCTATGACGTTTTTATTTGATTTAAAAGTTGTATCTTCTTGGGTTTACGCGAATGTTACACATTGAAATCAAACTACAGTTTACGGATTTTATCGCGATGTATTGGTTTCACTAAGTTATTACATTTCAAACTAATGATCTAGAAACTATATTTTTAATTAATTACTAGCCGACGTTTCGAATTCTTTACAGAATTCATGTTCACGGCAGACTGAGGTGATATTTGTCTTTTTCTTGAATGTATAAGTTATCTCAAAGTACCCGAACATTTTTCATCTACTGGTGTTATTATTTACGCAGAATGAGCTCACAGTGTCCTTAGGTCTTCTGGTGACTTTGTCCTTCTTGGGTTTCATTAGCCTTATGAAAGGGTCCCAAGCTGGAGGAACATTCCAAACATCTTCAAGAAATTAGGGTGTTTTTTAATTTCAATAGCCTCTCGTATCTATGTATCGTTTTCTTCCAAGGATGATACGAGAGGCTATTGAAATTAAAAAACCGGTCAAGAGCGAGTCGGACTCGCGCACCGAGGGTTCCGTACAAATCTGTAGGTATATAAGTAAAAGTTCACCAGTCATTGTTATGATATTTTTATTGCCAAATAAAATCCATAACATTACAGTATGGAAAACTGAAGGAGCATAAATTAAAGAAAAAGGGGTCTTTGTCGCTTGTAATCAGTCATCCTTTATTTTATATTAACATATATCGCTTATTTTATAATACAACTTAAATACCAATACCAGCCTTGCAAAAGTCTGCTGATAAATGATAGTAAGATTTTTTATCAAAGTTATTGATTTACAAAGTTTTTAGTGACTATTAGAAATCTGTTACAAAAATACTTATAAAGTACAGAATAATTAGCAAAAAGGTTTGAAGACTATGCAATTATTTGAAATCTAAATCTCAATCAGCCTATCGCAGTCCACTGCTGGACATAGGCCTCTCCCAACACGCACCACAGCACACGGTCCTCAGCCTTCCGCATCCTTTATCTGGGCAATAAGACGTTGCTTCATACCAAATTTCAAGATTTTGAATTCACGGGAAGTTCCCTTACGAGTAGTCGCGAGTTTGCAAATATGATTATATTGCTCTTTCTTTTGATTGCGTAGATATAGAAGTTTGATTTTGTTACAGCCTGACGGTGTTATGTACTTGAGTATTTGATATGAATTTCAATTTAATACCTCTTAGCGTTCAAGAGAACGGGGTAGTAACTTTAAATTTATTAAACATATTTTTTTTTATATGCTGTAACTAAAAAAATACGGTTTTAGTAATTTTTCCTTTATAAGTGATATAAGACGTTGCTTCGTACCAAATTACAAGATTTTGAGTTCACGGGAAGTACCCTGTAGGTTTTGATTCACTTGCGAGTAGTCGCGAGTTTGAAAATATGATTATATTGCTCTTTCTTTTGATTGAATAGATATAGAAATTTGATTTTGTTACAGCCTAACGGTGTTATATACCTGAGTATTTGATATGAATTTCAATTTAATACCTCTACGCGTTTAAGAGAAAGGGGTAGTAACTTTACATTTATTAAAAGTATTTTTTCATATGCTGTAACTAGAAATTTACGGTTTTCGCAATTTTTCCTTCATGTGTAATATAAGACGTTACTTCGTACCAAATTTCAAGATTTTGAGTTCACGGAAAGTACCCTGTAGATTTTGATTCACTTGCGAGTAGGCGCCAGTTTGAAAATATGCTTATATTGCTGTTTCTTTTGATTGCGTTGACATAGAAGCTTGATTTTGTTGCAGCCTAACGGTGTTATATACCTCAGTATTTGATATGAATATCAATTTAATACCTCCACGCGTTCCAGAGAAAGGGGCAGTAACTTTAAATTTATTAAAAATATTTTTTTGTATGCTGTAACTAAAAATTTATGGTTTTCGCAATTTTTCCTTCATATGTGATATAAGACGTTACTTCGTACCAAATTTCAAGATTCTGAGTTCACGGAAAGTACCCTGTAGGTTTTGATTCACTTGCGAGTAGGCGCGAGTTTGAAAATATGCTTATATTGCTCTTTCTTTTGATTGCGTTGACATAGAAGCTTGATTTTGTTACAGCCTAATGGTGTTATATACTTGAAAATTTTACATGAATTTCAATTTAATACCTCCACGCGTTTAAGAGAAACGGGCAGTAACTTTAAATTTATTAAAAATATTTTTTTCACATGCTGTAACTAAAAATTTATGGTTTTCGCAATTTTTCCTTCATATGTGATATAAAACGTTACTTTGTACCAAATTTCAAGATTCTGAGTTTACGGGAAGTACCCTGTAGGTTTTGATTCACTTGCGAGTAGGCGCGAGTTTGAAAATATGCTTATATTGCTCTTGCTTTTGATTGCGTTGACATAGAAGCTTGATTTTGTTGCAGCCTTACGGTGTTATATACCTGAGTATTTGGTATGAATTTCAATTTAATACCACCACGCGTTCAAGAGTAAGGGATAGTAACTTTAAATTTATTAAAAATATTTTTTTATATGCTGCAACTAAAAATTTACGGTTTTCGCAATTTTTCCTTTATATGTGCTATAAGGCGTTGCTTTGTACCAAATTTCAAGACACTGAGTTCACGGGAAGTACCCTGTAGGTTTTGATTCCAATGCGAGTTTGAAAATATGCTGCAACTTGCGGCATATACGGCTGTATCTTTTGATTGCGTTGGATTAGAAGTTTGATATTTGTACAGCTCTATGGAACCGTAGATTCGAGTATTTAGTATAAATTTCAGTTTGATACCTCCACGCATTCCTGAGAAAAAGGGTCTTGACAGACGGACGGACAACAAAGTGATCCTATAAGGGTTCAGTTTTTTCCTTTCGAGGTACGGAACCTAAAAACACCCTAATTTCAATAGGGAAGATGGTTGGAATGTTCCTCCAGCTTGGGACCCTGTCATAAGGCTAATGAAACCCCAGAAGGACAAAGTCACCAGAAGACCTAAGGACACTGTGAGCTCATTCTGTGTAAATAATAACACCAGTAGATGAAAAATGTTCGGGTACTTTGAGATAACTTATTAATCTTTATATTCAAGAAAAAGACAAATATCACCTCAGTCTGCCGTGAACATGAATTCTGTAAAGAATTCGAAACGTCGCTCGGCTAGTAATTAATTAAAAATATAGTTTCTAGATCATTAGTTTCAAATGTAATAACTTAGTGAAACCAATACATCGCGATAAAATCCGTAAACTGTAGTTTAATTTAAATGTGTAACATTCGCGTAAACCCAAGAAGATACTATGTGAACCAGTACGGACTGGAAACCGCAACAAAAATACGCCGGTTAGAAGATCTACAAACCAAGCGCGCAAGATACATAACATCTTTAAATTTCTTGAAGAGATGCCGGGATCACGATCTCATACCTACATGCTGCAAGATATCAGCCAAGAAGGACATACGTGGGAGCGCTAAGATCTTAAAACAGGCAAGTCAAAAGTTACTCATACAAAAGAGCCATGAACACCGAGCTGACTTACGCAGAATAAATAGAAATGTTGAGAATTTATCTAACGAAATATACAGATTGATAACTTCATTTGATTTTAAACAATGCATAGATGCAATAAACAACAGAGAAACATCAAAATATTATGCGTGTAAACGTAACAAAATTCAAAAATTTGAAAAATTACAACAAAAATCAAATGACCAGTACAACATGAAACAGAACGTTTTCGCACGGACCAATCACACGCTACCGTCCACCCATAGACAAACAGTTGTCAATCTGTCAAAACACATGTTAGATCAAAATACCGAAAAAGTGCTTAGCAGAGGTTTAAATTACGCGATGACTCCATCAAGAATACCGTATGAAACCATTATTTGCAACGTTGAGGATTGCCTAGTGAAAAACAATGTGAGTAAGGAAGATTTCGAGGCCATACGGCAGGACGTTTCTGCTGTATTACGTCAATCGAAAGTGCCGGCAAGGAATCTACCAAAGACCGAATATCTCGCACTGAAGAAGTTACAAGCTAGGCCTGAACTTACAGTACTCCGAGCAGATAAAGGAAATGCAACGGTAGTGATGGACACGTCCGAGTATAAACAAGAAAAGGGAACATCTTTTGTCGGATGAAAGTACCCACAAGTTGGTTAAGTCAGACCCTACGAACAAAATACTCAAGCAAACTTGTGATATTGTTAAGAAATACTCCGAAAAACTTAATTTGGACGTGAAATATTTAAAACCATCGTGTGTAAAACCTCCTCAAATGGAGCGTTTTCCTTGTGTGTTTTCGGTAGCCTATAGCTACCGAAAACACACAAGGAAAACGCTCCTCTGCGCCCGATAGTTAGTCAGATAGGCGCACCAACTTACAGACTGGCTCAACACATGTCAAAGATTCTCTCACCGCTCAGAGGCAATACGAGAGCACATGTGAAAGATTCCTACCATTTTGTCAGTGAAATCAAACACCTACATCTCTCTGACATGGAAACTATGGTTAGTTTTGATATACAGTCATTATTCACGTGCATACCAGTACATGACTGTGTAGAAATTACTAGAAGGAAGCTGACAGAAAACAACATGCCTGAGGAATATGCAGAAATACTCAAACACTGCCTGACAACGGGCTATCTGTTATGGGACAAGAAATACTACATACAAGTAGACGGTGTAGCAATGGGCTCTCCAGTATCGCCTGTTGTCGCTGACATCTTCATGGAGGACTTCGAGGCGCGAGCCCTGCAGACTGCCACCATCACAACGAGGTTCTACAAGCGGTATGTAGACGACACTTTCACAATTTTACCAACAGATAGTGTTAATGCTTTCCTAAACCATCTTAATTCTATTAATAACCAAATACAATTCACAATGGAATTAGAGGCAAACAATTCTTTAGCTTTCTTAGATGTACTTGTCATCAGGAATAAGAACAACTCCTTAAGCAATACTGTGTATAGGAAAAAGACCCATACAAATAGGTACTTAAACGGTGAATCTCACCACCATCCTAAACAGTTAGCTACTGTAGGAATGTCTCTGTTTCAGAGAGCCCGCGGGATCAGTGACAAGAAACACCTGGACGCTGAGCTTCAACATGTCAGGCAAGTTCTGCAAGACAACAAGCTCCGACCGCCGCGCTACTGTCACAGATCCCAGAAGAAAGAAAAAGCAGCCACAGTAGAAAGACAACCTGCTGTCCTCCCATACATCAAGGGCGTGACCGACAAAATTGGCTACATCTTGAAGCGAGCTTCTATCAAAACTTACTACAAGCCGCCAACGAAGATCAGTCAATTATTACCATCTGTCAAGTGTCAGTTACCCTTGCAAGAGGCTGGTGTCTACAAAATTTACTGTGAATGTGGGCTCTCATACATTGGACTAACCAAGAGAAGCATAGGCATTCGACTCAAAGAACATATAGCTGACATAAAACATAAACGCTCAACAAAGTCTGCTGTGTGTCAACATGTGGAACAAGGACCCAACCACTACCTGCGATTTGATGAACCACAGATACTCGCAAAAGAACACCGTTTTCTTCCAAGGATGATACGAGAGGCTATTGAAATTAAAAAACACCCTAATTTCAATAGGGAAGATGGTTGGAATGTTCCTCCAGCTTGGGACCCTGTCATAAGGCTAATCAAACCCAAGAAGGACAAAGTCACCAGAAGACCTAAGGACACTGTGAGCTCATTCTGCGTAAATAATAACACCAGTAGATGAAAAATGTTCGGGTACTTTGAGATAACTTATACATTCAAGAAAAAGACAAATATCACCTCAGTCTGCCGTGAACATGAATTCTGTAAAGAACTCGAAACGTCGGCTAGTTAGTTAGTTAGTTGGACAGGTGTTTTCCGCACTTAGCCACTTAATTGGGCCATTGTGCGTTAGCAGTGACGCGGTAGTTGCCTGCTACTCATACCATGCAAGCTCCTTCCAGAAGGCCATGAGTTGACCAGTATTGCATATGGCTTCGTTCATGGTTCTGGGGTTGTTCAGGAACTTCGTCCGTTGGTCGCTCACGCTGGTACAATGTAGGATTATATGAGCGGGTGTTTCTTCGGTCCCCATGCAGCCCCTACATAGTGGGCTGTCCGTGACGCCGATGTTGTAGAGATGCTTGTTTAGTGGACAGTGGCCGGTTATTATGCCAGTCAGATGCTTGAGTGTTTTCCTGTTAGAGTGCAACAGTTTTTGCGAGAGTCGTTTATCTAATTGGGGAAAGGCATCTTTAGATTGCCTACACTCTTTTAACTCTGCCCACTCTTTTTCGTGTTGTTGTAGGGTTCGCTCGCGTAACCATGTTCTTAGTTGGTTGAACGGTATCGGAACAATTGGTTCGGGTCCTAGAGTTGTCGTGTCCGATCCTTTCTTTGCCAGTTGGTCTGCTGCGTCATTGCCCGTGGAGTCACTGTGTCCTCGTATCCACTGGAGCGTGACCCGATTTCTCGTTGCAGTTTTCTGCAGCTCTTGGTGGCACTCCATAATTAGGCCGCTATTAAAGCAGTTGCCATCGAGAGCTTGTAGTACTGAGGCGCTGTCTGTGATGATGCGTATTGACAGGTTGCTCACATTTCTGGCCGCGATCGCCGTCGCCGCCCTTGTTATCCCAACGCATTCAGCTTGGAAGATGGTGTTGAGTTTACCAAGCGATGTTGAGAGATTGATATTCAAGTCATGGGAGAACACTCCGGCACCCGTCCCATACTTTGTTTTTGAGCCGTCTGTGTATACTCTAACTTCGTGTATACCAGAACTATCCTTGTGCTCTTCTTGCAGTTGTATGCGGTATTTTTTGTCAAAGACAAAGGTTTTAGGTATGAGATCACACGTTGCATCTAGCATCGGGATCTCGTTAGTTAACGTCCTTTTCAGGCGTGCGTGGGTTATGCGGTCATCTCTCCTCCAGAGCCCGATTTTATCGAGCCGGATCGCAGCGGCACCTGCTTCTTGCTGGATGATGAGGTGCAGTGGTCGCAAGTCGAGAAGCACCTCCAGTGCCGCCGTTGGAGTTGTTTTCATGCAGCCTGTTGTGGCCAGACAGGCGAGGCGTTGTATGTTCTGCAGTTTGCTCTTGACTGTGCTTAGTTGAGTGCGTGGCCACCACACTACTGCACCGTATGTGAGCATGGGGCGTATTATGGCAGTGTAGATCCATAGGGTGATGAATGGTTTTAGACCCCATTTCTTGCCTATTATTCTCCTGCACTGCCAGAAGGTTGTACATGCTTTTGTGGTTTTTGTGGTGATGTGTTTGTGGTCGAGGTAGTGAAGTTGAGCTTGTGGTCGAGTGTTACGCCCAGGTACTTGACTTCACTCGATAAGTTAAGCTCCGTGCCAAAAAGTTTTGGTTTTCTGGTCATAGGGGGTTCCTTTTGTTGGTGAAAAGTACTAGCTCCGTTTTATTTGGGTTGACCGTCAGTTCATGGTGGTTGCACCATTGTTCCATGATCCTGATTGCTGCTTGCATCCGATAATGGATCATGTCTTCTGAGTTTCCTTTGATTAGGATGGTAATATCATCTGCGTAGCCGACCGTGAAGAAGCATTTGTCATTCAGATTTCTCAACAGATCGTCTACCACTATGTTCCAAAGCAGGGGTGATAGGACACCTCCCTGTGGGCAGCCTTTTGCTACTATCCCCCTTGTGGTGGTATTAACCGTGAACTGAATAGCCCTTTGTTTCAGGAGTTGATCAATCCATCCACTGACGGTTTGTTCAACTCCGAACTTGTTAAGGGCACGGCTAATGCTGGTGAATTTAGTCTTGTCGAAGGCGCCCTCTATGTAAAGGAAGGCGCCTAAGATCATTAGTTTGTCAGATAGCGCTGTCTCTATGGTCCCCACTACGGAGTGAAGCGCTGATTCCGTTGATCTACCACTTCTGTAGGCGTGTTGATGCGGGTGTAGTGGTCTGCGTGGCAGTGCGCTTTCCCGCAGGTATCTGTCAGCGAGCCTTTCCAGCGTTTTTAGCAAGAAGGAGGTCAAACTGATAGGTCTAAACGATTTTGCTTGCGTATAATCCGTTTTGCCCGGTTTTGGGAGAAATATGACTTTTACTTCCCTCCACCTTCGTGGTATGTAATTGTGCGCTATAGATGCTCTATATATGCTGAGTAGCTGTGGCACAATCGTTGTGCAGCCCCATTGTAGAAGTGCTGGTGTTATTTCGTCCAGGCCTGCAGATTTGTACGGCTGGAAGCTGTTAATTGCCCATTTCAGCCGGTCCCCGGTAACCATGTTGTTGGCTATCGTCCAGTCTGTCTGGGTCGGTGGTCTGTGTTCTGATTCTTCCCAATCACAGTCTTCGGTCACTGTGCAACCTGGAAAGTGCGTTTCGATTAGTATTTGGCTTATTTCCATGTCTGTGGTTGCGTAGGTGCCATCAGGCTTTCTTATGGAGCCTAGGGTCTTGTTGCTGTCCTGGGATAGGATCTTTTTTACCCTGGCTGCCTCGCATGTGGAATTAATGTTGGTGCAGAAATTTCGCCAGGATTTTCCCCTGCGGAATCGTATGCGTTTCTTGTAGTGCGACTGGGCTTCTTTGTATTTGTCCCAGTCCGTGTCTTTCCTTGTGTTTTTGGCCCGGTTGAAGAGTTGTCTCAGATTGCGCCTGAGTTTCTCCAGTTCCGATCCCCACCATAGGGTTTTACTACTCGTTTTCGGTAGTGTGGTGGGGCAGGCTTGTTGGTAGCTGCGTTGTATGCATTTTGTTAGTAAATTAGTGTTGTGTTCTATGTGTGTAGTGCTTGTGTTCATGTCGTTGAAATTTGACATGGCTATTTCTTGTTCGAGCAGGGTCTTGTATCTCGCAATGTCGGTATTACGTGGGTTGCGTTGACCCTCTCTTGCACTCGTATGTCATAGCAGATACGTCTGTGGTCGGCAAAGGATGGTTCGGCGGACACATGCCAGTTCGTGACAAGTTCCGCGGCCCCATCCGATGCCAGTGTAATGTCTACTATGGTTTGATATCTGGAGGCTGACAAATGTGGGCTCTGAGCCTTTGTTGATTACCGTTAGTGTTGTTGTGTAGATGTATTCAGTTAGGATCTCACCTCGTCTATTTGCCTCGGGGCTCCCCCACAGTGGATGGTGGGCGTTAGCATCTGCCGAGAGTATTATTGGCCAGCCGTGGTCCTCACAGTGCTGCACCAGCTCGGCCAGCTCCTTCGATGGGATCTCCTCATCACCGGGCATGTAGACCGAAGCTAGTACAAGCATCTGATCATTGGGCCCTGTTCGTATTCCCACGGCTGTGAGATCTCTAGAACAAAAGTTAGTCAGCAGCAATGCTGGTATTGTTCGGGGAATGTATATGCATGTTCTCGGCTTAGAAGCCGAGCTCCAGTGCAATATCTTACCTCCGATGTTGTTGAGTCCACATATGGTGTCGCCTCTAATCCACGGCTCCTGGATTAGGGCTATTGTGTGGTGGTTAACCTCCAGTAGCCTGCGTAGGGTAGCCGTTGCAATTTGCTTGTGCTGGAGGTTGGTCTGTACGACTCTAGTCTGACGAAGATCCGAGAACATTGCTGTCCACGGACTCCCCGTCAGACGAGTCGTGCTCGTCGTCAACTGCCGTCACAGCGCTCTTTGTCACTGCGGGCGTTGTGTGTGCGCGGGCTGTGCCCGACGTGCTGGGAACGGCTGATGTTGTCTCTCGTCCCTGTGTATGCCCGCTGGCGGGCGGCATTTCCCTGGGCGCGGCAACCGACCCGCCAGCCCCTGCCCCGGCAGCGTGGAACAGTACGTACACGCTGCCGGTGAAGAAGGAGACTCGGCGGTCGCGCGCCTCGATTCTCGGGACCTCCGATTCGGGGATGCCCAGGGACAAGTATAGGCCGTGCTCTTGCATGGTAGCGCTGTACAGTTGCCACGTCTGGACAGCGTACCATGGGTTTTGGGCAGCTAAGAGTTGGTGGATCTTCGGGAGTTCCAGGTTGGTCGACCTCGGCAGCCAGAGCGATGCGCGAACGCGCTTCGCGAGGTCCGTCTGCCCGATGACAGCCAGCCTGGTTCCTTCGATCGGTGACTGCAGTCCCGCTACCGTTCGTTTGAGCCACGCCAGCGATTTCTCGTCCTCGCACCATAGCTTCAGGACTCCTCCTGCTGCAAGCGGTTTGTGTCTAAAGGATGGCGCGAGTGCGGGCTCGTTGTTTGACGGTGGTGCAAAGGCTGCTTCTATGATGCGCTCCTCTATGGAGAGCTCGAGCTGCCGTGCTTGCTCCACCGTCAGGTCTGTGGGTGGAGTGGCAACGACGGCCACCATCAGATGCGAGTTAGTCGCATCGGCGTAGCTCATCGTTGCCCTCTTCGGTGTTGCGTCCACTCTCGCACGCTTCGTCGTGGCGCTTGGTGGTGTGTCGTCGTGACGGTTCCTCTTCGACGGTGCCGCCGAAGTGGGCCGTCTCGAGAGCGCCTGATTGGACGGTGCGTGCCTGGGTCCGCCTTTTCTGGGGCCGCGTTTGCGGCGTGGCCCGGTTGTGCCCCATGGGGCTGTTGGTTCCGCATCTCCGACTGCCGTCGAGGGGGCGCGACGGGGGGTGCCCGGCGCTGCACCGGCCGGAGCGGCGCGTGCAGCCGGCGGGAGCGAGCCCGAAGGCTCACTCTTCGCCGTCCGCGTGGTTTCCGCTTGCAAGCCTGAGCTGCTGCGTCCACCAATCGCGCCGCGTCCTGCCGAATGCTTCGTCCTGGGCGGTTCCCTCATCGCGCTGGCTGAGGGCGGATGTCCGCGCTGGTGCGTTGCACCAGCTGTTGGTTGTCTCGCGGGCGGTGCGGTGGCCGATGTAGTCGGTTCGCTACCTACCGCGGGGGGTGCGTTCGCCGACGTTGTCGGTTCGCTACCTCCCGCGGGGGGTGCGTTCGCCGACGTTGTCGGTTCGCTACCTCCCACGTGCGCTGCGTACTCACGCTGACGTCTATGATGACGGGAGCGCTTTCCGCGGTGTTTACCTCTACCGGTTACGGTTGCAGCGGAGCTGACGTTTGCCTTGCGGCGTTCGTCTGCTCGACGCGGTACAACCGTCCAGGAGGTGTTGGTTATGTGTACTGAACGAGGCATGGCATTTGCCAGGTCGTGCAGGTCTAAACTAATCTCACGTGAAACATTGCCCCCCCCAGAATATGTCGGGCAGCCTGGACCCGAGGGTGCAGGGAGGGATTCTCCAGCATCACGGACGCTGGTACCCTCCTGGGGTAGTTTATTATTTTGTTTCACATTCATAATTTATTTTTGCTTTGGCTCCGTATGAGCGTGTGCGTGGGCGTATGTGTATGTGTTTCTATGTAGGTGTGGTGTGTGTATGTGTGTGTGCGCGTCCGTATGAATGATTGGGTTAGTGTAGTGAATGTATGTGTGTACGTGCTTGTGCATGTGTGTGGGTGAGGGCGGCTGGAGGTTTTCGTTACGTCTGTTTCATAGGGAACCAGACCAAGAGCGGGCGGCAACCTCGGGAAGGATAGTCCACCAGCCTTGCCTTAGGGATCTACACGACTTGCGCTCTCCCCTAAGGCCATTCGCCAAACTCTGCAACGGACGCGAATGCAGAGAGTGGAAGTCAGTGCAGTTCAATGGAGTTGAAATGAAATGAGGTGCACGGGCTTCCGCCCTAACGAAACGTCGGCTAGTAATTAATTAAAAATATAGTTTCTGGATCATTAGTTTCAAATGTAATAACTTAGTGAAACCAATACATCGCGATAAAATCCGTAACCTATAGTTTAATTTCAATGATTTAAAAGTTGTTTTGCTTCAAAAATTATTAGCTTATTGATATAATGTTAATTAAAGATTAAATAACTGCATTTTAATAATCGGTACGGATCAATAGCACTCACGTCTATTCCTGTCACAACTTTGTTTATGGCAACAATCAAAAAAATAAAGTAGGTACCTAGTTCGTAATCAATTGGAATGCTTTTTATCATCATAAAATACTCCAGCTTTAACGAGATAAAGTTAAAATATTAAAAATCGTAGAAAAAAAAACAATTTGTTTTGTTCATATGAAGTTTAAGGTCGCCACAATAGACCCAGACCGAATTCTGCCATTGTTCTTTCTACTTACATTTAAATTTTAAAAGGAATAGCATTTTTGAAAAGCCAACATTATCTATGCACTTTTTGCGGTCAGCTACTAACAAGAAATCAAGGCACCTGCTATAAAAAGAACATTACAAAGAAAACCTAGAAGAATTTCTACCACATGTATGGCGAGCCAAAGTATCGCCTGTTCTATAAAAGGCTACACTTGTTGCGTTGTGGAATATTTTTATATACTGAGTCAAAAGCAAAACCTATTCTTTTTAGATACATATCCTGCTCAAGAAGCAAATCCTATATCACGCAAGGACAAAAAACATCCAGGCTCGAAACAACAATTTGTGGATTACCCAAAACATTGTCTCGTGTGGTAATGAAACCCACCAAGTTTTTGGGCCCTTAAATAACTATACTATTCGTGTAATCTAAAATTACATCACTTCTTAATCAGATTTGTTATCACTTATTATATCGCCTTTTCTTTCTTTCGTATAGCCTTACACAGGTGTTTCATCATACGTAGCACCTTCACAAACGACGTACAATAATATAAACATGCAACAGCTCAACTGCAAACATATCCTCATGGTCAGTTTCAGTGGGTTTAAAAACAATTTTATATCCCAATACTCTTTCACCGATATACGGGCCGCGGTAAAAATAGACTAAACCTGAAACGTATTTTTTTTCGTTTTCGGTTTTGGTTTTGAGTTGATCGTTATATTTTGGCGTGGAACGCGCATGGACAATGTTTGCGTTTCGTCTATATTAACGGCCAACGCTTGCATTTTGAAAACCTGATAGCACCTAAAGTGATTTTAATACCAATTGTTCAAATTTGTTCAATCTGTACGTGATAGTTTTTGTCCCTATTCCTCTCTTTTGTTTCTAAATCAAGTTTGGCTGTAAAAAACCGTGTGCAAGTCGTAAACTAGCAGGTGTTATAAAATCTACAATTTACAAACAGCTCTTGCAGGTTTATTTTTGTAAGTTCACCGTGATTTAGCAATTGCTTATTCAAATTTTGAACAGAAATATGATTTCTGTTCAAAATTAGTCAATCTGGAAATAAAAAGAAGAATACTTGTGGTTTTATGTTTTGCAGAAATATTAACTTAAACCTAAACATATTTTGGGTAATAAAATCAATTAAAAGAGGTACAAGCTGAAGGTAGTATCGTAAGGTTTCAGTCAAAGTTGTTGTCTGAAATAAGAGCAGTTTCGCGGAACTTTCTCTTCATTGTCACTGAAGTCTTTGCAATGACTACCTAATTGATTGGGCGCCCTGGTGTCATTAACTACAACGAAACAAAATTAATTGCTATCATGGCAACAATCCAAAGGAAATAAAATCAAATTTGGAGAAATGGAGAAAACAACAACCTAGCGTACAGAGCAGACATGTGTTAAAATCTTCCGATTATCAACCCTTATCCGTTGAAATATATCACATTTTACCGAAGCAACCTAGGATCAGTTACGTCAAAAGTCGTTCGAGCATCATTGGGGGTGAGCGAGACACTGTTATTATTTTTTGCATCTGTCGCACTCAGTGCGCACGCGCTGAGTTCTCGTGTACCTACACTACACAGATACACGATGAGTTTACTACGCTCACCAACTGGAAGTGACTCCGACATTAGAGCTGGAGGTTTGCAAGCAAATCTGTCCAAAGCTGGGTCGGGCACTAATTCACAGGTTACTTTTCATAAAAAACCGAAGAAACCCGACAAAAATGACTGGATAAGTACTGAGTTGTCTGAAATACGTAGGCAAATGACCGAAATGATGGCAATCATAATGTCTTGTAAAACTGAACAAGCTGAAAATATTAATAAGCTATGTCAAGATGTTACTGCTATTAAGAACGAGGTTGGCAGTATTAGTAGTACTATGGAAGCTATTATCTTGGAAAATAACCATTTGAAAAGTAAGGTTACTGCACTAGCTACCACAACTGAGGTTAATGAAAGTAAAATTAAGCTACTTGAAGCAGAAATTAGCAATCTCAAAAGTATGAAACAAACATCATGTAACCAAGCAGATATGATATATGAAAACGTTGTTAGCGAAATACATGAACGAAATATTCGGGCCAGGAATATCATTGTTGTTGGCATTCTTGAATCTAATCCTAGCTATGCAACGGAACGGTAGGAACATGACAAGGCGGAAATAATAAAAATAATTAAATTGGCGTATGAGGACTGCCCTCAACCGGATAAAATTATTAGGCTTGGGATATATAAAACAGGCTCTACCCGTGCAATAAAAGTTTGCTTTTCATCTGAGGAGACAGTAAAAATCATTCAACGTAATAAAAATTAAATTGGATTGGCAAACATTAAGCTTTACTCGGACCAAACTCCATACCAACGGAAATATATGCAAAATTTAAAAGAAAACCTTCAAAAACGTACAGCAAATGGCGAAACTAATCTCATTATTATATATATAAGAAAATAACTTTCATTTTGCCTTGATAGAATCGTCGATGTTCGATCACAGGCAAATTTATTTAGAAATTAAGCAGTATCAACCACCACGACGAAAGAAAGTCGAATACACTGCAGTGAATTACAAAATCTATGCAACTTTTTTCAAGAGCTACCAAAAATTTAAGAACCGTTATATGAAAGATTAGCTGATAAATTGTCTAAATCAAAGCAAAACTACCAAAGTGAAAGTTCTGAATCCACCCCGTCAAGACTGGATAAAAAGAGGTTATCAATGATATCAACAATCGGAATAACGTGTGGAAAAAATTTAAACAAAATAAGTCTGACATGCAATTAAAAACCGAATTCGAGGCAATGAAAACGAGAGTAATGAACAATATTGCGAAAACGAAAAATGAATATTACTATAAATGTTTTAAGGACAATATGACTAAACCCCGAAAAATGTGGCAACTAATCAACCATCTTTCGAAAAATAAAGTTAGAGTTAACTCTGGACCAGATAAACTGGACACAGATACAGGTACTATTACAGATCAAAGACAAATATATGAAACCTTCAACATTTATTTTTCGACCATTGGATCTACTCTTGCAAAAGAGATCACGCGAAAATCCACAAAAAGCTTATCCCTAGAAATACCCGAAATAAGTGATAACACAGAACTTCATAGTATTACCCTAGCAACCACGGACCAAGTAATTAAAATTATTGATAATTTAGATCCAAACAGTAGTTCTGGCATTGATGGCATTAGTACTAAATCAATAAAATGTTTAAAAGAGACCATAGCTTCGGAACTCACAAATTGTGTTAACCACTGTTTTAAACATGGCATATTTCCTGATGACTTAAACATTGCTAAGGTTATCCCACTTTTTAAATCTGGATGTAAGTCTGATCCTTGTAATTATCGTCCAATATCTGTGCTACCGGTGATCTCGAAAATTTTCGAGAAGATGCTATACAATAGGTTGGAATCTTTCCTCAAATCAAGAAACTTTTTTTATGCTAAGCAATACGGTTTTAGACCTAAATCAAATACTCTCTCGGCGGCAATTGACCTTATAACTAAAATTAAAAACAAAATTGACCAAAAACAGGTTGCATTAGGTATTTTTATCGACCTCAAAAAAGCGTTTGACACGGTTAGTCCACAAATATTACTCCAAAAACTATCTTCCATTGGTGTCAAAGACAAAGCACTTGATATTTTTAAATCATACCTTCAAAATCGCAAGCAAATTGTCAAAATAGAAAATCATCAAAGTAGCCCTGTCACTTTCGGTGTGCCACAAGGCTCTATTTTAGGACCACTTCTGTTTCTAATTTTTTCCAAGGAATATTTTCTTTTCTTCTTTCACATTATGGTGTCTGTAACAAACAAACTTATTCATGTGTGGAAATCATTAGAGAGTTCACACGTACGTAGTAAGTGAATTATATACAAACATACATGTACTTACTCACGTTTTGGAGGATTCTAGTTCGAATGTTGTTACGTTATTCCCTCGTATATTTTCATTGTTATGTGAAAAAATAAAGATTGGTGTATTAAATCATATCACAGATCAAGTTAATAAAATACAGACTGTACATCAGGTACATAAATATTTGAGTAGTAAAAGAGAACTAGGTAATATCCGTGATTTTGCAATAGCTGAATCTATAGTACAACCACTTTGATCTGTCCCAGATATATAACTTTATTTTACAATTTTATCAAATCAACATCGTGCGACTCAAATGCCAGGAGTTAGCAGAGTAAATTGAGTTACTTTGTGACGCATCTAAGTAGGAGCTATGCAGCTTTACTCTTATTGTGCAAAGTTCTCAAAATACTTTATCATTGGGGATTTTGCACTTGTGAGAGTTTTTATTTTACCCTTGGAACCAAGGCTTCCGGCCTTTACGGACACGGTAACTCTATGTATATTTAAAAAAGTTTAGAATTGTACCTATAATTGCAACATAAAATAAATAAGTTCATTGTATATATAGACCAAGGCAACCTCTAAATTACATAAAAAGAGGTCGCACTACCCATTTTACAATATAGGTGTTAAAAAGTATTCAGTCTATTCACAGAAACATTATTTTTAATTAAACACAGAAGAAGCTGACGTATGTGGGAGAAACTTTAATATATTACAAGAACGCCATTTTTATTCCATGAACTCAAATTTAATACATAGTTAATTTGATTTGTAATGAAATAAAGCGTAGATTGATGAATACACTTCTTGTAATATCCAATTTAAACCATTTTACTCGCCTGTTCGTTCTTATATTTCTTAGCATGTTATCTTTAGGGTATGGCTTCAACAATTTTGTATACTTAATTTTCTTGAAACTATTCGTAAATCCTTTGAATTTGGGTCTGATATTAGGGCAGGCGGGTTCTGGAGTGGCGACCACGTACCGGACGACTCAGCAGGGATAGGCCTCCCACAAGATCGATGGTCCGACGATCTGATTTAGATCGCGGTAAGCGGTTGGATGCGAGCGGATCAAAATCGGTCTGTGTGGAGAACTTTTGGGAGGCCTATTTCCAGCAGTGGACGTCTCTAGGCTGACATGATGACATCTTACTCACGGCTTTTCGGTCCTAAATATAAGCAAAGCCTGTTATTCTGATAAACATATGGGTATATTTCTAAATACACATTTATAGATAACTAGAGGACGGCAGCAGCTACGCCCGCATTTTTTTTTTAAATTTTCCCCTTTTTGGCCGAACCCGTGAGAATTTTGGGAAATCCCTTCTAAGTGAATCCCTACGGTCCCCAAGGAACACACATGCCAAATTTCAGCTTCCTGCGTCCAATAGTTTCGGCTGCAGCGTGTCTGTCAGTCACTCAGTAACGCAAGGATTTTATATATTAAGATAGATGATAAACTACACCCAGACGTAGATCAAACATTTTTGGTCGCAATTATAAACTTATACATAAATGGTGCGTACTAGAGACAACAATAATGACAGCTACATTAACTGTTATAGCTACGATACAACTTCTAAGAAATTATACAATGAATTTTACATAAAATACAATGGCAGATCTCCATACATCGAAATGTCTGAAATTAAATTGAAGCGCACAGTAATAAAAAAAAAAAAAATCAAAAAATTCGGCGTAAGTAACAGAGTCTATAAATGATTCTATTTTCGGGAAACCCGAAAAAACAAGATATCGGTGTTTTAGGTTTTAGTTAAGAATGAACAATGTAGGTATGTACGTTTGAATTATCAAATGAAATTATGTCAGATTGACATCAAAACGCAGTAGTATTCTGTAGCATCTAACTGTCACAGCCAAAGACGAAAGCAGAGTTGCACATTTTAAATCGATTTTATGTGAAATCGATAAAACGATGCTATGACGTTTTTATTTGATTTAAAAGTTGTATCTTCTTGGGTTTACGCGAATGTTACACATTGAAATCAAACTACAGTTTACGGATTTTATCGCGATGTATTGGTTTCACTAAGTTATTACATTTCAAACTAATGATCTAGAAACTATATTTTTAATTAATTACTAGCCGACGTTTCGAATTCTTTACAGAATTCATGTTCACGGCAGACTGAGGTGATATTTGTCTTTTTCTTGAATGTATAAGTTATCTCAAAGTACCCGAACATTTTTCATCTACTGGTGTTATTATTTACGCAGAATGAGCTCACAGTGTCCTTAGGTCTTCTGGTGACTTTGTCCTTCTTGGGTTTCATTAGCCTTATGAAAGGGTCCCAAGCTGGAGGAACATTCCAAACATCTTCAAGAAATTAGGGTGTTTTTTAATTTCAATAGCCTCTCGTATCTATGTATCGTTTTCTTCCAAGGATGATACGAGAGGCTATTGAAATTAAAAAACCGGTCAAGAGCGAGTCGGACTCGCGCACCGAGGGTTCCGTACAAATCTGTAGGTATATAAGTAAAAGTTCACCAGTCATTGTTATGATATTTTTATTGCCAAATAAAATCCATAACATTACAGTATGGAAAACTGAAGGAGCATAAATTAAAGAAAAAGGGGTCTTTGTCGCTTGTAATCAGTCATCCTTTATTTTATATTAACATATATCGCTTATTTTATAATACAACTTAAATACCAATACCAGCCTTGCAAAAGTCTGCTGATAAATGATAGTAAGATTTTTTATCAAAGTTATTGATTTACAAAGTTTTTAGTGACTATTAGAAATCTGTTACAAAAATACTTATAAAGTACAGAATAATTAGCAAAAAGGTTTGAAGACTATGCAATTATTTGAAATCTAAATCTCAATCAGCCTATCGCAGTCCACTGCTGGACATAGGCCTCTCCCAACACGCACCACAGCACACGGTCCTCAGCCTTCCGCATCCTTTATCTGGGCAATAAGACGTTGCTTCATACCAAATTTCAAGATTTTGAATTCACGGGAAGTTCCCTTACGAGTAGTCGCGAGTTTGCAAATATGATTATATTGCTCTTTCTTTTGATTGCGTAGATATAGAAGTTTGATTTTGTTACAGCCTGACGGTGTTATGTACTTGAGTATTTGATATGAATTTCAATTTAATACCTCTTAGCGTTCAAGAGAACGGGGTAGTAACTTTAAATTTATTAAACATATTTTTTTTTATATGCTGTAACTAAAAAAATACGGTTTTAGTAATTTTTCCTTTATAAGTGATATAAGACGTTGCTTCGTACCAAATTACAAGATTTTGAGTTCACGGGAAGTACCCTGTAGGTTTTGATTCACTTGCGAGTAGTCGCGAGTTTGAAAATATGATTATATTGCTCTTTCTTTTGATTGAATAGATATAGAAATTTGATTTTGTTACAGCCTAACGGTGTTATATACCTGAGTATTTGATATGAATTTCAATTTAATACCTCTACGCGTTTAAGAGAAAGGGGTAGTAACTTTACATTTATTAAAAGTATTTTTTCATATGCTGTAACTAGAAATTTACGGTTTTCGCAATTTTTCCTTCATGTGTAATATAAGACGTTACTTCGTACCAAATTTCAAGATTTTGAGTTCACGGAAAGTACCCTGTAGATTTTGATTCACTTGCGAGTAGGCGCCAGTTTGAAAATATGCTTATATTGCTGTTTCTTTTGATTGCGTTGACATAGAAGCTTGATTTTGTTGCAGCCTAACGGTGTTATATACCTCAGTATTTGATATGAATATCAATTTAATACCTCCACGCGTTCCAGAGAAAGGGGCAGTAACTTTAAATTTATTAAAAATATTTTTTTGTATGCTGTAACTAAAAATTTATGGTTTTCGCAATTTTTCCTTCATATGTGATATAAGACGTTACTTCGTACCAAATTTCAAGATTCTGAGTTCACGGAAAGTACCCTGTAGGTTTTGATTCACTTGCGAGTAGGCGCGAGTTTGAAAATATGCTTATATTGCTCTTTCTTTTGATTGCGTTGACATAGAAGCTTGATTTTGTTACAGCCTAATGGTGTTATATACTTGAAAATTTTACATGAATTTCAATTTAATACCTCCACGCGTTTAAGAGAAACGGGCAGTAACTTTAAATTTATTAAAAATATTTTTTTCACATGCTGTAACTAAAAATTTATGGTTTTCGCAATTTTTCCTTCATATGTGATATAAAACGTTACTTTGTACCAAATTTCAAGATTCTGAGTTCACGGGAAGTACCCTGTAGGTTTTGATTCACTTGCGAGTAGGCGCGAGTTTGAAAATATGCTTATATTGCTCTTGCTTTTGATTGCGTTGACATAGAAGCTTGATTTTGTTGCAGCCTTACGGTGTTATATACCTGAGTATTTGGTATGAATTTCAATTTAATACCACCACGCGTTCAAGAGAAAGGGATAGTAACTTTAAATTTATTAAAAATATTTTTTTATATGCTGCAACTAAAAATTTACGGTTTTCGCAATTTTTCCTTTATATGTGCTATAAGGCGTTGCTTTGTACCAAATTTCAAGACACTGAGTTCACGGGAAGTACCCTGTAGGTTTTGATTCCAATGCGAGTTTGAAAATATGCTGCAACTTGCGGCATATACGGCTGTATCTTTTGATTGCGTTGGATTAGAAGTTTGATATTTGTACAGCTCTATGGAACCGTAGATTCGAGTATTTAGTATAAATTTCAGTTTGATACCTCCACGCATTCCTGAGAAAAAGGGTCTTGACAGACGGACGGACAACAAAGTGATCCTATAAGGGTTCAGTTTTTTCCTTTCGAGGTACGGAACCTAAAAACACCCTAATTTCAATAGGGAAGATGGTTGGAATGTTCCTCCAGCTTGGGACCCTGTCATAAGGCTAATGAAACCCCAGAAGGACAAAGTCACCAGAAGACCTAAGGACACTGTGAGCTCATTCTGTGTAAATAATAACACCAGTAGATGAAAAATGTTCGGGTACTTTGAGATAACTTATTAATCTTTATATTCAAGAAAAAGACAAATATCACCTCAGTCTGCCGTGAACATGAATTCTGTAAAGAATTCGAAACGTCGCTCGGCTAGTAATTAATTAAAAATATAGTTTCTAGATCATTAGTTTCAAATGTAATAACTTAGTGAAACCAATACATCGCGATAAAATCCGTAAACTGTAGTTTAATTTAAATGTGTAACATTCGCGTAAACCCAAGAAGATACTATGTGAACCAGTACGGACTGGAAACCGCAACAAAAATACGCCGGTTAGAAGATCTACAAACCAAGCGCGCAAGATACATAACATCTTTAAATTTCTTGAAGAGATGCCGGGATCACGATCTCATACCTACATGCTGCAAGATATCAGCCAAGAAGGACATACGTGGGAGCGCTAAGATCTTAAAACAGGCAAGTCAAAAGTTACTCATACAAAAGAGCCATGAACACCGAGCTGACTTACGCAGAATAAATAGAAATGTTGAGAATTTATCTAACGAAATATACAGATTGATAACTTCATTTGATTTTAAACAATGCATAGATGCAATAAACAACAGAGAAACATCAAAATATTATGCGTGTAAACGTAACAAAATTCAAAAATTTGAAAAATTACAACAAAAATCAAATGACCAGTACAACATGAAACAGAACGTTTTCGCACGGACCAATCACACGCTACCGTCCACCCATAGACAAACAGTTGTCAATCTGTCAAAACACATGTTAGATCAAAATACCGAAAAAGTGCTTAGCAGAGGTTTAAATTACGCGATGACTCCATCAAGAATACCGTATGAAACCATTATTTGCAACGTTGAGGATTGCCTAGTGAAAAACAATGTGAGTAAGGAAGATTTCGAGGCCATACGGCAGGACGTTTCTGCTGTATTACGTCAATCGAAAGTGCCGGCAAGGAATCTACCAAAGACCGAATATCTCGCACTGAAGAAGTTACAAGCTAGGCCTGAACTTACAGTACTCCGAGCAGATAAAGGAAATGCAACGGTAGTGATGGACACGTCCGAGTATAAACAAGAAAAGGGAACATCTTTTGTCGGATGAAAGTACCCACAAGTTGGTTAAGTCAGACCCTACGAACAAAATACTCAAGCAAACTTGTGATATTGTTAAGAAATACTCCGAAAAACTTAATTTGGACGTGAAATATTTAAAACCATCGTGTGTAAAACCTCCTCAAATGGAGCGTTTTCCTTGTGTGTTTTCGGTAGCCTATAGCTACCGAAAACACACAAGGAAAACGCTCCTCTGCGCCCGATAGTTAGTCAGATAGGCGCACCAACTTACAGACTGGCTCAACACATGTCAAAGATTCTCTCACCGCTCAGAGGCAATACGAGAGCACATGTGAAAGATTCCTACCATTTTGTCAGTGAAATCAAACACCTACATCTCTCTGACATGGAAACTATGGTTAGTTTTGATATACAGTCATTATTCACGTGCATACCAGTACATGACTGTGTAGAAATTACTAGAAGGAAGCTGACAGAAAACAACATGCCTGAGGAATATGCAGAAATACTCAAACACTGCCTGACAACGGGCTATCTGTTATGGGACAAGAAATACTACATACAAGTAGACGGTGTAGCAATGGGCTCTCCAGTATCGCCTGTTGTCGCTGACATCTTCATGGAGGACTTCGAGGCGCGAGCCCTGCAGACTGCCACCATCACAACGAGGTTCTACAAGCGGTATGTAGACGACACTTTCACAATTTTACCAACAGATAGTGTTAATGCTTTCCTAAACCATCTTAATTCTATTAATAACCAAATACAATTCACAATGGAATTAGAGGCAAACAATTCTTTAGCTTTCTTAGATGTACTTGTCATCAGGAATAAGAACAACTCCTTAAGCAATACTGTGTATAGGAAAAAGACCCATACAAATAGGTACTTAAACGGTGAATCTCACCACCATCCTAAACAGTTAGCTACTGTAGGAATGTCTCTGTTTCAGAGAGCCCGCGGGATCAGTGACAAGAAACACCTGGACGCTGAGCTTCAACATGTCAGGCAAGTTCTGCAAGACAACAAGCTCCGACCGCCGCGCTACTGTCACAGATCCCAGAAGAAAGAAAAAGCAGCCACAGTAGAAAGACAACCTGCTGTCCTCCCATACATCAAGGGCGTGACCGACAAAATTGGCTACATCTTGAAGCGAGCTTCTATCAAAACTTACTACAAGCCGCCAACGAAGATCAGTCAATTATTACCATCTGTCAAGTGTCAGTTACCCTTGCAAGAGGCTGGTGTCTACAAAATTTACTGTGAATGTGGGCTCTCATACATTGGACTAACCAAGAGAAGCATAGGCATTCGACTCAAAGAACATATAGCTGACATAAAACATAAACGCTCAACAAAGTCTGCTGTGTGTCAACATGTGGAACAAGGACCCAACCACTACCTGCGATTTGATGAACCACAGATACTCGCAAAAGAACACCGTTTTCTTCCAAGGATGATACGAGAGGCTATTGAAATTAAAAAACACCCTAATTTCAATAGGGAAGATGGTTGGAATGTTCCTCCAGCTTGGGACCCTGTCATAAGGCTAATCAAACCCAAGAAGGACAAAGTCACCAGAAGACCTAAGGACACTGTGAGCTCATTCTGCGTAAATAATAACACCAGTAGATGAAAAATGTTCGGGTACTTTGAGATAACTTATACATTCAAGAAAAAGACAAATATCACCTCAGTCTGCCGTGAACATGAATTCTGTAAAGAACTCGAAACGTCGGCTAGTTAGTTAGTTAGTTGGACAGGTGTTTTCCGCACTTAGCCACTTAATTGGGCCATTGTGCGTTAGCAGTGACGCGGTAGTTGCCTGCTACTCATACCATGCAAGCTCCTTCCAGAAGGCCATGAGTTGACCAGTATTGCATATGGCTTCGTTCATGGTTCTGGGGTTGTTCAGGAACTTCGTCCGTTGGTCGCTCACGCTAGTACAATGTAGGATTATATGAGCGGGTGTTTCTTCGGTCCCCATGCAGCCCCTACATAGTGGGCTGTCCGTGACGCCGATGTTGTAGAGATGCTTGTTTAGTGGACAGTGGCCGGTTATTATGCCAGTCAGATGCTTGAGTGTTTTCCTGTTAGAGTGCAACAGTTTTTGCGAGAGTCGTTTATCTAATTGGGGAAAGGCATCTTTAGATTGCCTACACTCTTTTAACTCTGCCCACTCTTTTTCGTGTTGTTGTAGGGTTCTCTCGCGTAACCATGTTCTTAGTTGGTTGAACGGTATCGGAACAATTGGTTCGGGTCCTAGAGTTGTCGTGTCCGATCCTTTCTTTGCCAGTTGGTCTGCTGCGTCATTGCCCGTGGAGTCACTGTGTCCTCGTATCCACTGGAGCGTGACCCGATTTCTCGTTGCAGTTTTCTGCAGCTCTTGGTGGCACTCCATAATTATATTCAAGTCATGGGAGAACACTCCGGCACCCGTCCCATACTTTGTTTTTGAGCCGTCTGTGTATACTCTAACTTCGTGTATACCAGAACTATCCTTGTGCTCTTCTTGCAGTTGTATGCGGTATTTTTTGTCAAAGACAAAGGTTTTAGGTATGAGATCACACGTAGCATCTAGCATCGGGATCTCGTTAGTTAACGTCCTTTTCAGGCGTGCGTGGGTTATGCGGTCATCTCTCCTCCAGAGCCCGAACTTATCGAGCCGGATCGCAGCGGCACCTGCTTCTTGCTGGATGATGAGGTGCAGTGGTCGCAAGTCGAGAAGCACCTCCAGTGCCGCCGTTGGAGTTGTTTTCATGCAGCCTGTTGTGGCCAGACAGGCGAGGCGTTGTATGTTCTGCAGTTTGCTCTTGACTGTGCTTAGTTGAGTGCGTGGCCACCACACTACTGCACCGTATGTGAGCATGGGGCGTATTATGGCAGTGTAGATCCATAGGGTGATGAATGGTTTTAGACCCCATTTCTTGCCTATTATTCTCCTGCACTGCCAGAAGGTCGTACATGCTTTTGTGGTTTTAGTGGTGATGTGTTTATTCCAGTTGAGCTTGTGGTTGAGTGTTACGCCCAGGTACTTGACTTCACTCGATAAGTTAAGCTCCGTGCCAAAAAGTTTTGGTTTTCTGGTCATAGGGGGTTCCTTTTGTTGGTGAAAAGTACTAGCTCCGTTTTATTTGGGTTGACCGTCAGTTCATGGTGAAAGAAAGAAAGAAAGAAAAACTGTTTATTTGTCACAGACACTGGAAAGGTATAACATAGGTATTAAGATAAGACATCACAAGGCATAACAGTAATCTGTGACAGATAGGTGCACACTCAGCTATATTGTTGCATTGTGGTAGTGTCCACAATACAACGCTGTTATTCTGTGTGCACCTTAAATGCCGCACGGACGTTAAACAGCACAATAATTAATAAAAACATAAAAGAAAAATTTAAAAATAAAATATACATAATCTAGCACATGAGTAGTACCTATATACTCATGTATATCTAGGCAACAAAATAATTATTATTACACAAAAACAGGATAAAAAAGTATTAAAAACAATATATTAAAATATAATAACATAATACATACGCCGACTCAATTACTTCGTAATTAAGTCGGCGCATGTATCACATCGAATCCATGGATTTTATTTTCAACGCATAATGTTTATGCAGCGGCGCGGTCGTGGGCGACCGGTCCGCAGGATGGCGCGTTGCGCGTCGCATATAGGTGGCATACAGCCAGTAGCCACCGCATTAGCTCGCGCGCGGTGCGCTTATGTAATCATTGTTTACAAAGTACAAAGGAACAGTTTGTTATTTATAAAAGAAGTACCTACATCAGTGTTATCAGTTCCACATTCATCAACCACAAACTGTTGCATCAATAAAATTCGTCACACTTCCAACCATCAGGCCTAATTGATACAATGCTGATAAATAATAATAATTTATCGAGTACCTAGCCGCCTCGTGACGCCCAAACGTCGACATACCTACCCCGTCCGCAGATCACAACCATTACGTAAGTAACACTGTGTTTTTTATGTTTATTATAACCACAGACATAGATCTACACTATATCTGTGATTACAACTTATTGATTTGATAAAATATATTTTTTTAAGTGAGATTTAAAACTTGTTTTTGTTTTTAGTGATCTCAATGGGGGAGGTAAATCGTTCCAGCAACGCGTGGCGGCATATTTGAAACAGCCCCGAAATGCTGTTGTTTTATACTTTGGCATTGTGAGCGGATTGGAAGTGGAACGAGTGGAGTACGAATAGTGGTCCTGTCTCCAACTTAATTTATTAAACAGGTACATCGGTTTTTGTGTGTTTACAACTCCAAATAATAGCGTAGCCAGGTGAAGCTGTCGTCGCCCCGCCATTTTTAAAATATTGGCTTGATTTATGTATGGTGTGACATGGCTACGACGTGGGATATCGAAACAGAACCTGGCACAAGCATTTTGAACCCGTTGTATCAATCGGCTGGTTCTAGACAGTAGACATGGACCATACACAACATCCATATAGTTAAATTTTGCTAGTACCAGGCTGTCTACTAACCTCTTCCGCAATGCAACACTTAAATAACTTCTAAACCTATAAAGTAACTTTAACTTATAAAAACAATTTTTTGCAACATTACTTACATACGCTTCAAAGTGAAGTTCCAGGTCTATTATCAAGCCTAAGTTGCATGCCGAATCCACTCTTGATATTTCAACCCCTTTAACTTTTATAACAGGTTTAGCTAATAAAATGTCTTTTATTTGTTTTTTACTGCCCAGTATCATATAGTTAGACTTGAGTGGATTTAAAAACAGGGAATTATCCTCAGACCACCTGACCACCTCCCTCAGAACTTTATTGATCTTCAAGGCCATAGCGGTGGTGTCTTCCGATTTAATTGACACATACAGTTGTAGATCATCCGCGTACATATGGTATTGGCAATCTGTCAAACATTTTGTTATGTCAGCAGTATAGATGATGAACAGCAAAGGTCCAAGGATGGAACCTTGTGGAATTCCTCGGGATACAGATTGGGGAGGGGATGATATTGAAGAACCATCCTCCTTCTGAATCTCGACGTACTGCGATCTGTTATTCAAATATCCATGGAACCATTTGACTGCGCTTTCACTAAAACCATAGTATTTTAATTTTGAAAGTAACAGTGGCACATTTATGGCGTCAAAAGCACGGGAGTAGTCCAATTATGTCAGAATAGTACCCTCCCCCCTGTCCCGCGCTTCAATTATATTACCTACCACATCCGCTAGAGCTGTTGCCGTACCGCATCCCCGTCTGAAACCGGACTGTAATTCAGGGAGAATGTTGCTTGTTTCCAGATATTCCATCATTTGTAAATATACAACCCGCTCCAGAACTTTGGATAAGCAAGGCAATATGCTTATCGGACGCAGGTCTTTGTAAGTTCGAGGGCTGTTATTTTTAGGTAATGGCAAGACCTTTGCACAGCGCCAAAGTTCAGGAAACGTATTGGTATTGATGGAAGTATTTATTATATCTGTTATTGTAGAAAGACTTTGTGGTAGTGTGAGCTTCAACATCTCTATGGAGATCCCGTCTATTCCCTGAGCATTTGTAGTAATACCATTAATTATTTTCAAAATAACCTCTTGATCTACAGTTTTAAGTGAGAACCCTGATTTTCCGTAACTATGAAATTCAAAGAAGGTTAATTGAGAAATTGACACATGTGGACTGCCAGGAACGTCCAGGAAAGCGGTATTTATTGCATTTGGATCATGTAAATGACATGGCAAAGTAGTCCCCTGATTAGATTGATATACATGTGTCTTCAAATTATTCCACAAGCTTTTGGGGTCATGTATTTTTTCATTTATATGCTTATTAAAATAGGCTGTTTTTTCGGCATGCAAGGATTCCTTGACTTGACGTTTCAGTTGGAGGTAATAATTTTTGTGGCTGTCCATTTTAGAATCGTGATAACGATTACGCGCGTCATTACGCAGGCCAAACATTAATTTTATCGTGTCTGTTATCCACGGGGTTGCAGGGCCACGGAAAACCCTAACCATTAAAGGGGCATGTGCGTCAAAAAGCTGTATAAAACATTGAGTAAACACAGATACCATAATATCGACATTCCCTGCCTCACATATATAATCCCATTGAATAGAATCCAGGTCGCTAGTGAAGTTCTCAAAAACTATATTTTTGAGTGGTCTATATTTCACTATTCTTGACTGGGGTTTGTCTTTTTTTATTATGAGTTCACATTTGAGAAAAGAGTGATGGCCCAGTTCAACAATATGATCCACACATACATTTCTATGACGGGCATCTGTGCAAATTATGTCTATAAGTGAACAGCTTTCCTGAGTGAAATGTGTCGGTGTGGTCACTATCTGCTCAAGACCACAATAATTTATAAAATCTACCAGCTGCCTATATTTGGATGTGTGCTTATCCAACATATTGACATTAAAGTCCCCTAGTAGTATAATATTGTCGTATGGGGCCAAGGCGCTAATGCTCGCTGTCATGGAGTCAATAAAACAAGTCACATCTAGCCATGGTGGCCGATACGCGGTGCCAACAAGAAGTTTCTTTTTATTTAATGTTATGCTCAACCATAATTGTTCGACCTGTGCATCCTCCGGATGAGCCAATACACGTACACGTACACCATCCTTAACATAAAACGCTACTCCCCCACCACGTCCCCCACGCACGCTCAGCGGACGAGGTACATGTTTAAGGTGGTAACCCTGCACAGCCGGAGCTCGACCCTCCTCTCCCACTCGTAGCCATGTCTCATTTATTGCCATTATATCCACCGAGTGGTAAAGCATAGCCAAAATAAATTCATCTTGTCCAGTAGCAAGAGAGCCCGCATTGAACAGACCTATTTTAAACAATTTATTTTTCGTCATTGATACATGATATGCAGTTGTAAATATTGCAATTGTAAATAACACACGAAATTATTATGTAATGTACATAAAAAACATTTAAGTAGCATAGTGCTCATACACACAGAAAAATAAAATATAAAAATTGGAATGACGATATTAAATAATAATGTACCTAATCTGAAATTATTTAGTAATATATTCTTGGCATTAATCATAATGTTAATAATGCGTATGTTCAACAAAAACCAGATATGTATGTTATTATAGTAAGTAAGAATCTGCAAATAAAAATTATACGAACTATTATTTTGTTTTATTTTGCGTTCCAGTTTCGGCGCCAAACGTGGACACAATGTCAGCCTCGCAGCGTATGGGGCAGACGTCGTCGCCGGGTGTTTTCCGGGCAAATATTCGGCCTCTGTTGGTCCAGACAAACTTCCACCCACAACGCAACCCGGCTTCCCTCGCTTGACGAAATAACGCCCTGTTTCGCTTGGTAAGGCGCTCGTTGATGTAAAATCTCTTTGGCTGTCCGGGGAGATTCAGACCAGATGTGTCAGCACCACGACGTACTCAAGCCGCTCTCAATATGGTGTTCCGCATGTCATTCCGTACAAGTCGGACGACTACGGTACGCGGGCGGCTTTCAGTAGGACCCGATGAGCTAGTCACATTGAGATGTCGCCCGCCAGCACGATGTATACTCACTATGTCTTGGTCCTCAATAGCTACACCCAGTTTGGTAGCTATGAGACCCATAGTGTGAATAAGGTTTTCACCGTTGCTCTCTGGGATGTTTGTGATCTCAATATCGTTGGCAAGGAGTTGTTGGTCACGTTCATTGAGATCGAGCTTCAGTTGTTTTACGACCTCATCAAATTCTGTCGAACACGTCCTTGCTTGACTACTGTTTGACTGCTCCAGGAGTTCAACGCGCTTCTCCAGGCTGTCAACACGAGCGCTAAGAGTCCTCAGTTCCGCCATCTCAGCTCGGAAAGCCTGGAACTCTTCCCCCACAGAACGCAGTTCGTCTCGAAAGCGGCTCAGCTCCTGTCCGATGTCAGCGACTGCCTCCTGCGTGACAGCTTCATTTATAGACGGCGACTTAATCGACGAGACTTCGTCAGTCCGAGGTAGAACTTTTGTCCTTCTTTTGCACTCAGGACAGTACCATGTTGCAGCTGGAGTACCCGTCTGTGGCAAGGCCACACACTGACGATGGTATACAATGTTGCATTTATTGCATTTAACGCCATCTGCTGGTGTCATAAACTTACTACAAGCACCACACTTTAATCCCGGCATCGTTACAATTATTCAGATGTTGAGCGATATCGATCTCTGTTAATTTCGCGCGTAGACTAATAGATGGCGGTATTCCAAAACCTATTCAGCACTCAGTGTTATCTCAGCTGTATGAGTACAGGGCTAAACCAATAGATGTCGCTTTCACCAATATTTAAATCTATGGTGTTTACAAGTGTGTCCTATGGCGCGAGGAGACAGACAGCCCACGCAAATACTAGGGTTGGCAGTCCGCACACTTTCAACACTAGGCACTGTAAGTTTTTTAGTATTTCCAGATTTTCACTATAACTATTTTAATTTAGGGTAGAATTAATGTCACTTTCATATAGTATTTAGTTTTAGTTAGTTTTTAGAATTTCCACTGCACATTAATGTTGTATAACAGTTGTTGATATGTACTGCACTGAAACCAATGTTTTGCCGAATAAATGGGTATAAATAAACTGTTTTTTATTTTATAAACACAAATAGACTATAAAAAGCTTATGGCTGACTTAACGTCCGTGACGTCATTCCATGGTGGTTGCACCATTGTTCCATGATCCTGATCGCTGCTTGCATCCGATAATGGATCATGTCTTCTGAGTTTCCTTTGATTAGGATGGTAATATCATCTGCGTAGCCGACCGTGAAGAAGCATTTGTCATTCAGATTTCTCAACAGATCGTCTACCACTATGTTCCAAAGCAGGGGTGATAGGACACCTCCCTGTGGGCAGCCTTTTACTATCCCCCTTGTGGTGGTATTAACCGTGAACTGAATAGCCCTTTGTTTCAGGAGTTGATCAATCCATCCACTGACGGTTTGTTCAACTCCGAACTTGTTAAGGGCACGGCTAATGCTGGTGAATTTAGTCTTGTCGAAGGCGCCCTCTATGTAAAGGAAGGCGCCTAAGATCATTAGTTTGTCAGATAGCGCTGTCTCTATGGTCCCCACTACGGAGTGAAGCGCTGATTCCGTTGATCTACCACTTCTGTAGGCGTGTTGATGCGGGTGTAGTGGTCTGCGTAGCAGTGCGCTTTCCCGCAGGTATCTGTCAGCGAGCCTTTCCAGCGTTTTTAGCAAGAAGGAGGTCAAACTGATAGGTCTAAACGATTTTGCTTGCGTATAATCCGTTTTGCCCGGTTTTGGGAGAAATATGACTTTTACTTCCCTCCACCTTCGTGGTATGTAATTGTGCGCTATAGATGCTCTATATATGCTGAGTAGCTGTGGCACAATCGTTGTGCAGCCCCATTGTAGAAGTGCTGGTGTTATTTCGTCCAGGCCTGCAGATTTGTACGGCTGGAAGCTGTTAATTGCCCATTTCAGCCGGACCCCGGTAACCATGTTGTTGGCTATCGTCCAGTCTGGGGCGGAAGTCCGTGCAGGTCAACTCATATTTAACACCACTGAACTGCACTGACTTCTACTCCCTGCACCTGAGTCCGGTGCAGGGAGTGGCGAATGGTCTCAGGGGTAGCGCAGGTCGCGATGATCCCTTAGGCAAGGCTGGTGGACTATCCTTCTCGAGGTTGCCGCCCGTTCTTGGTCCAGTTCCTTCAGAAATGGATGCAACCAAAACCTCCAGCCGAAACACAAACAACAGGCACATTACACACGCACATACACACACGTACACACATGCGCGCACACATCCACATACAGGAACACATCTCTTCATCACGCCCCTTCGTGGTCGGGAGGGTGTGGGCTCGTAGTAAAAAGTCACGGGTAAGAGTAGCTGACCACCTGCGCTAGGACCTGCGCAGTCGAGCGCCGTACGCGGGGATGACGGAGTCCTGGGGGGTTGAGCCGAGCGGCGCTGGCGGTAATGTGACCGTGAGGCAACACGCCCTCTTTGGTCCTGATTTCAAGCTAAACGGTAGCCCCCGCTGTGAGCCGCAGCGGGGGAAATGGCCATCGTGTCCCGTCAGAGGGCCACAGGCTAGGGACGTAGGGTCCACATCAGCAGTCGGGATTTATTTCGGCTGTTGATGAGGTGGGTGAAGGCTATACGGAGGGCGCAAGCGAGGGATGACGGCTAGAGTTGGTAACTCGGCTCAGGCCGTTGACCCAAGCGGGCGCCCGAAGTCGTGCTGTAAACCAGCCCCGCGTTCCTATATCCCTCTGGTAATCCTAACGTCCGGTATGACGTTCCCTGATGCGGGCTCCATGGAGGGTGGGAAGCCAGAGGGATGAAGTCTTAGTAAACTTGCATGGATACCGAAAATCCTAATATTACCCCAACTGTGACGGGGTCAGCGAAAGCTGTTCCCGCCGCATCAACCAAAACCAAACAGATGGTTGACGCCGTGGCCTCGGCTGCAGGTGTTAAACCATCCCCCAAGGACGAGACTTCAGCGCTGGCTAACGCTAGTACTGGTCCCGTCCTTACAATCGTCAGCCCGTTTGAAATCAAGCGGGCAGACGACTCCTCCTTCGCAGGCTGGCAAGTGGTAAGCCACCACAAGGGCAAGGGTAAGGGCAAGACCACCAATCCTGCCCAACACTCGCCCACTACACAACCGAGTGGCCCCGCTGCTACCAGCTCTGCGAAGAAAAAGAGGGCAAACAAAAACAAGAGACAGCGCCTGGCAATAAGGCGGAAGGCGGCACAAACCGCTGCCGCAGCCGGTGCTGCCTCTACAAAAACAGCGGAGCAGGCCGCTATCGCAGGTCCCAGTAATGTGACCAGCGCGCAGCCTGCGCTCAGCAGTAGGGGGTGTACGAAGACCGGAGGCAGTACGGGGAAGCCGCCTGCCGCCAAGCGGCGGGCTGGTCACCCTGGACGGCATCCAGCCCCAGCACCACCAGGAAACACGGCAGGTAAAACTGCCGGAAACAAGGAAAGAGGTGAGGCCAAACGTGCTCTCAACGAGACCAGCTCGCCTCGAGGGGAGCACAAGAAGCCCCGCCTCGACTCCTCCACGATAAAAGTTAAGTCCTATGCACAGGCCTCCAAGGCATCTCTGGGCGTTGCAGTAACATGCAAGCGCACAGGGAACTTGCCGAAGGAGTTCGTGGACCGGATACTCACGGAGATTCAAAGGAAGATCCTGAGTGACGCCTGGTCGACTAAAACCCCAAAACGCCCCGCCCCTGCGTTCACCGGGAAACCCATGTACGCGGACGGGGTCCTCAAACTCTGGTGCGCCGACGAGGCAACGCGTACCTGGCTGACGGAGGCGGTCTCTCTCCTGGTCCCACCACCGGGCTTCGAACTGGAGGTTAGGGGCCAGGAAGAGGCCCCGAAGAGAGTGCGGTGCGGCGTTGTCGTTCCGAACGAACAGAGAGTCTGGGACGACGTGCGCGACGTAGGTCGAGCTCTGGAGTTCCAGAACCCCTGGTTGGCGGTCGACAAATGGTCTCTGCTGCACTCGGAGAGACAGTCAGGTGGGTGGTTCCTGGTCGTGGGCGTCCCGGAGGAACAAGTCCCAGTCCTGGTGCAGAACGAGCGCCGCCTCGCGTTGGGGCTGGGCGCAGTCTACGTTCGGTTCCGGGACTCTACAGGCAAGTATGTCGACCATCCTCCGGGATGCGACAACTCCACACCGCAAGTCTCAAACACCCAGTCAGGATGCTCCGCGGAATCCGGCCCGTCAGAGCCGGCCGCGTCTGGCTCGGAGGCTGGCCCGTCAGCCGAGGGTAACTCGGAAGATGAGAACCTGCTCCTGAGCCCGGTGCGGCGGGACGACGGGGTGGAGGCCGGCGACATCCTGGCTGGCCTAACGCAGCTGAGGGTCGGGGGGGAGGGGACATCACCCACAGATGAACCCTCTGCCTAGTGACGTCAGCTGCCTACAAATCAACCTCCATCATAGCCAAACGGCCACTGCGCAACTGCGCAAGTGGATGGAGGTCCAACATTCAGCCATCGTGCTCATCCAGGAACCTTGGATAAGGTATGGCCTGATTAGAGGCCTCTCCAGTCTGGGAGGTAAGATTTACTCTTCTACTGACCTCACACATCCAAGAACCTGCATACTTACAACTAAAAACATCAGAGCCCAAGCTTTAATGGAGTTCTGTTCCAGAGACATCACAGCAATACAAATCGAAATAATACAGCAGCCAAGGAGTATAGCGGTCGTTTTCGCATCGGTCTACATGCCCGAGGCCGAAGACCCGCCTCCGTTCGACCTCACGCGTCTGGTTAACCAGTGCAAGAGAACCAATACGGAGGTCGTAATAGGAACGGACTCCAATGCCCACCACCAAATGTGGGGCATGGACTGCAACAATAACAGAGGTATGTCATTGGTTGAATACTTATTCACCACTAATCTTACCCTATTAAACACAGGTACGGAGCCCACCTTCGTTACTAAACGTAGTCGGACAATTATCGACTTAACTCTCGCAACAGAAGGAGCGGCTGAACGCATCAAGGGATGGCACGTCTCGAAAGAGGCATCATGCTCAGACCACAGATGGATCAGCTTCTCCATAAAAGTCGATATACAGCCCACACAGCCCCGCAGGAAACCACACAACACTGACAAAGCAAAGTATGTCCTACTACTTAAAGAGAAACTTACCCTTACGGCCACGCCGCCGGTACTGGGTGACACTGTACAGATCGACGATCAGGTATGTATACTGATGCAGTCGATGCTTGACAGCTATTATGCAGCTTGCCCGGAAACCACTCCGCCTTCAACCCCGGGGAAACAACCCTGGTGGGGCGCTGAACTTGAACGTAAGCGCAAGAAGGTAAGAAAGTCTCTAAATAGGGCAATGAACACAAGCGCGGACGCAGATTGGGACGCTTATAAAGCGGCCAAATCAGACTACAGGAAATGCCTCAGATTCAGACGCACCATGGGATGGAGAAAATTCTGTGGGAGCATTGAATCTTGCCAACAAGCAAACCGGGTAAGGAAACTACTGGCCCAACAACCAACGGTTGCACCAGGTACTCTCCGTAAACCGGATAACACATACACCACATCGGAGGAGGAGACAAGACGCGTCCTACTCGAAACACACTTCCCAGGCTGCGTCCTCACCCCGGTAATAACGTGGCACGATACACCAACAGTGGCGACTGAACACGAATGGAGACACGCAAACAACGTGGTCACAGAAGAAAAACTCCGATGGGCCATCGATAGCTTCCACCCCTTCAAAGCAGCTGGACTGGATGGCATCTTCCCAGGGTTATTACAATGGGGAGGAGAACCTGTCCTTAAAAGACTCCTGGCAATTATGAGGGCTAGCCTGGCCCTCAGATATATACCGAAGAGGTGGAGGGAAGTTAAACTAATCTTCATACCAAAACCAGGCAAAACAGACTATACCCATGCAAAGTCCTTTAGACCAATAAGCCTCACCTCCTTCATGCTTAAAGCCTTGGAAAGGCTTTGCGAGAGGGAACTAAGAAGTGGGGCTCTTAAGCACCTACCCTTACATGCCAACCAACATGCATACAGCTCAGGGAAATCGACGGAATCGGCCTTACATCAGGTCGTGAACCAGATAGAAGCTGCTATACAACAAAAAAGCATCTGCCTGGGCACCTTCATCGACATAGAAGGAGCCTTCGACAAGACAAACTTTTCCAGCATAAGCAACGCCCTAGCCAGGCATGGTGTGGACCAGATGCTCATACAGTGGATCCAAAACATGCTCAGCAAAAGGGTAGTGCGCCTGCAAGGCGACACTCAGACAGCCTTGATAACTAAAGGGTGCCCGCAGGTAGGTGTACTCTCCCCGCTATTGTGGAACTTAGTCATCAATGAACTCATAGACAAACTCAACGCGAGATACTTCTTTACAATAGGTTATGCAGATGATCTAACCATACTCACCTCAGGTAAGGTAACCAGTACAGTATACGACCTAACTCTACGCATAGTAGAGTGGTGGTGTAATGAGTACGAATTATCTGTAAACCCGACCAAGACGGAACTAGTTATGTTCACACACAAGCGCGCTCTGGGTACTTACCGATTGCCCAGGCTATTTGATACAGAGCTTAAGCTGTCTACCGAGGTCAAGTACCTGGGCGTCACTCTCGACAGCAAATTGACATGGAACAGCCACATGGAAAATAAGCTCAATAAAGCCAGCATCATCTTCTGGCAGTGCAAGAAGATGATAGGTAAACGATGGGGCCTATCCCCCAAAATTGTCTTATGGCTCTATAAGACAATAATACGTCCGATGGTAAGCTACGGCGCAGTAGTGTGGTGGCCTCGGACCAACCTAATAACGGCCGCCAACAAGCTTCAGAAGCTTCAAAGACTTGCATGCCTAGCGGCCACGGGCTGTATGAAAACAACGCCAACAGCGGCACATGAAGTGTTGGTGGACCTGCCTCCATTGCACCTATTCATACAACAGGAAGCAACGATGTCGGCAGTCCGGCTAAGAGCCCTGAAGCTCTGGAAAGACACCAACACACCGCACACTAACAACTTAAATACACTCTTTAAAGAAGTTCCTATTACACAAGCCATTGGCGACCGTATACCGAAACAATTTGTTTTCGACAAGAAATACAAAATCCAACTGTACGAGGACATACACGAAGGAGCAGTTAACCACAACGAGCTCACGATCATCACAGATGGGTCTAAAACAGATACAGGTACGGGTTCAGGAGTATTCTCCGAGGACCTAAACATCAACATCGCAGCACCGCTGGGAGCCTACAACACGGTCTACCAGGCCGAATGTTTTGGCATAATCCTAGCTGCCACAGCAATCATGGCACGTGAGGTAAGGGAACGGTCCATTAGGATCCTCTCAGATAGTAAGGCTGTCCTCTCAGCCCTCAAAAGTCATACTGTCACCTCGGCGCTCACGCTTGAATGCCACCAGAAACTAACAGAGGTAGGCAAACTAAACAAATTAACACTGCAATGGATTAAGGGCCACAGTGGCTCAAGAGGGAATGACGCAGCCGACGTACTTGCCAGAAGAGGGGCCACTCTAGAGGTGGTGGGACCCGAGCCCATTATTCCCCTCCCTTCTGGTTTTTATCGCAACTTGGTAAGAAATAGGACCAGGACCAAACACAACCAGTCCTGAATTGGTATTGAAACATGTAGGCAGGCCAAGGAGGCTCTTCCCGCAGTAGACGGTAAGATAGCTAAACAAATCCTCCGGCTGTCCAAACAACAACTACGGACAGTCACGGCCGCCTACACAGGACACGGATTCTTTAATAAACACCTATTTACTATAGGTATCACCGACAGCCCGCTGTGCAGGGCCTGTATGGCAGCAGACGAGACGGCAGCCCACCTGCTCCTCGACTGCCCTGAGGTTGCACAGTACAGGCAGCAGTACCTGAGCAGATACAGCACCCTGAGGGAGGCCGTGGGCCACATCAAGAGTCTGCTGGCCTTCCTCGAAGAGCTGGGGTGGCTCGAGTGACGACACCATTCCCACCCGCACGCAAAATACACGCCAAGACGTGGAGTTGCGGAAACAGCCCGTGCCATCAAGTATCAAGTAAGTAAGTATCAAGTATCGTCCAGGCTGTCTGGGTCGGTGGTCTGTGTTCTGATTCTTCCCAATCACAGTCTTCGGTCACTGTGCAACCTGGAAAGTGCGTTTCGATTAGTATTTGGCTTATTTCCATGTCTGTGGTTGCGTAGGTGCCATCAGGCTTTCTTATGGAGCCTAGGGTCTTGTTGCTGTCCTGGGATAGGATCTTTTTTACCCTGGCTGTCTCGCATGTGGAATTAATGTTGGTGCAGAAATTTCGCCAGGATTCTCCCCTGCGGAATCGTATGCGTTTCTTGTATTTGTCCCAGTCCGTGTCTTTCCTTGTGTTTTTGGCCCGGTTGAAGAGTTGTCTCAGATTGCGCCTGAGTTTCTCCAGTTCCGATCCCCACCATAGGGTTTTACTACTCGTTTTCGGTAGTGTGGTGGGGCAGGCTTGTTGGTAGCTGCGTTGTATGCATTTTTTTAGTAAATTAGTGTTGTGTTCTATGTGTGTAGTGCTTGTGTTCATGTCGTTGAAATTTGACATGGCTATTTCTTGTTCGAGCAGGGTCTTGTATCTCGCAATGTCGGTATTACGTGGGTTGCGTTGACCCTCTCTTGCACTCGTATGTCATAGCAGATACGTCTGTGGTCGGCAAAGGATGGTTCGGCGGACACATGCCAGTTCGTGACAAGTTCCGCGGCCCCATCCGATGCCAGTGTAATGTCTACTATGGTTTGATATCTGGAGGCTGACAAATGTGGGCTCTGAGCCTTTGTTGATTACCGTTAGTGTTGTTGTGTAGATGTATTCAGTTAGGATCTCACCTCGTCTATTTGCCTCGGAGCTCCCCCACAGTGGATGGTGGGCGTTAGCATCTGCCGAGAGTATTATTGGCCAGCCGTGGTCCTCACAGTGCTGCACCAGCTCGGCCAGCTCCTTCGATGGGATCTCCTCATCACCGGGCATGTAGACCGAAGCTAGTACAAGCATCTGATCATTGGGCCCTGTTCGTATTCCCACGGCTGTGAGATCTCTAGAACAAAAGTTAGTCAGCAGCAATGCTGGTATTGTTCGGGGAATGTATATGCATGTTCTCGGCTTAGAAGCCGAGCTCCAGTGCAATATCTTACCTCCGATGTTGTTGAGTCCACATATGGTGTCGCCTCTAATCCACGGCTCCTGGATTAGGGCTATTGTGTGGTGGTTAACCTCCAGTAGCCTGCGTAGGGTAGCCGTTGCAATTTGCTTGTGCTGGAGGTTGGTCTGTACGACTCTAGTCTGACGAAGATCCGAGAACATTGCTGTCCACGGACTCCCCGTCAGACGAGTCGTGCTCGTCGTCAACTGCCGTCACAGCGCTCTTTGTCACTGCGGGCGTTGTGTGTGCGCGGGCTGTGCCCGACGTGCTGGGAACGGCTGATGTTGTCTCTCGTCCCTGTGTATGCCCGCTGGCGGGCGGCATTTCCCTGGGCGCGGCAACCGACCCGCCAGCCCCTGCCCCGGCATCGTGGAACAGTACGTACACGCTGCCGGTGAAGAAGGAGACTCGGCGGTCGCGCGCCTCGATTCTCGGGACCTCCGATTCGGGGATGCCCAGGGACAAGTATAGGCCGTGCTCTTGCATGGTAGCGCTGTACAGTTGCCACATCTGGACAGCGTACCATGGGTTTTGGGCAGCTAAGAGTTGGTGGATCTTCGGGAGTTCCAGGTTGGTCGACCTCGGCAGCCAGAGCGATGCGCGAACGCGCTTCGCGAGGTCCGTCTGCCCGATGACAGCCAGCCTGGTTCCTTCGATCGGTGACTGCAGTCCCGCTACCGTTCGTTTGAGCCACGCCAGCGATTTCTCGTCCTCGCACCATAGCTTCAGGACTCCTCCTGCTGCAAGCGGTTTGTGTCTAAAGGATGGCGCGAGTGCGGGCTCGTTGTTTGACGGTGGTGCAAAGGCTGCTTCTATGATGCGCTCCTCTATGGAGAGCTCGAGCTGCCGTGCTTGCTCCACCGTCAGGTCTGTGGGTGGAGTGGCAACGACGGCCACCATCAGATGCGAGTTAGTCGCATCGGCGTAGCTCATCGTTGCCCTCTTCGGTGTTGCGTCCACTCTCGCACGCTTCGTCGTGGCGCTTGGTGGTGTGTCGTCGTGACGGTTCCTCTTCGACGGTGTCGCCGAAGTGGGCCGTCTCGAGAGCGCCTGATTGGACGGTGCGTGCCTGGGTCCGCCTTTTCTGGGGCCGCGTTTGCGGCGTGGCCCGGTTGTGCCCCATGGGGCTGTTGGTTCCGCATCTCCGACTGCCGTCGAGGGGGCGTGACGGGGGGTGCCCGGCGCTGCACCGGCCGGAGCGGCGCGTGCAGCCGGCGGGAGCGAGCCCGAAGGCTCACTCTTCGCCGTCCGCGTGGTTTCCGCTTGCAAGCCTGAGCTGCTGCGTCCACCAATCGCGCCGCGTCCTGCCGAATGCTTCGTCCTGGGCGGTTCCCTCATCGCGCTGGCTGAGGGCGGATGTCCGCGCTGGTGCGTTGCACCAGCTGTTGGTTGTCTCGCGGGCGGTGCGTTCGCCGATGTAGTCGGTTCGCTACCTACCGCGGAGGGTGCGTTCGCCGACGTTGTCGGTTCGCTACCTCCCGCGGGGGGTGCGTTCGCTGACGTTGTCGGTTCGCTACCTCCCACGTGCGCTGCGTACTCACGCTGACGTCTATGATGACGGGAGCGCTTTTCGCGGTGTTTACCTCTACCGGTTACGGTTGCAGCGGAGCTGACGTTTGCCTTGCGGCGTTCGTCTGCTCGACGCGGTACAACCGTCCAGGAGGTGTTGGTTATGTGTACTGAACGAGGCATGGCATTTGCCAGGTCGTGCAGGTCTAAACTACTCTCACGTGAAACATTGCCCCCCCCAGAATACGTCGGGCAGCCTGGACCCGAGGGTGCAGGGAGGGATTCTCCAGCGTCACGGACGCTGGTACCCTCCTGGGGTAGTTTATTATTTTGTTTCACATTCATAATTTATTTTGCTTTGGCTCCGTATGAGCGTGTGCGTGGGCGTATGTGTATGTGTTTCTATGTAGGTGTGGTGTGTGTATGTGTGTGTGCGCGTCCGTATGAATGATTGGGTTAGTGTAGTGAATGTATGTGTGTACGTGCTTGTGCATGTGTGTGGGTGAGGGCGGCTGGAGGTTTTCGTTACGTCTGTTTCATAGGGAACCAGACCAAGAGCGGGCGGCAACCTCGGGAAGGATAGTCCACCAGCCTTGCCTTAGGGATCTACACGACTTGCGCTCTCCCCTAAGGCCATTCGCCAAACTCTGCAACGGACGCGAATGCAGAGAGTGGAAGTCAGTGCAGTTCAATGGAGTTGAAATGAAATGAGGTGCACGGGTTTCCGCCCTAACGAAACGTCGGCTAGTAATTAATTAAAAATATAGTTTCTGGATCATTAGTTTCAAATGTAATAACTTAGTAAAACCAATACATCGCGATAAAATCCGTAAACTATAGTTTAATTTCAATGATTTAAAAGTTGTTTTGCTTCAAAAATTATTAGCTTATTGATATAATGTTAATTAAAGATTAAATAACTGCATTTTAATAATCGGTACGGATCAATAGCACTCACGTCTATTCCTGTCACAACTTTGTTTATGGCAACAATCAAAAAAATAAAGTAGGTACCTAGTTCGTAATCAATTGGAATGCTTTTTATCATCATAAAATACTCCAGCTTTAACGAGATAAAGTTAAAATATTAAAAATCGTAGAAAAAAAAACAATTTGTTTTGTTCATATGAAGTTTAAGGTCGCCAAAATAAACCCAGACCGAATTCTGCCATTGTTCTTTCTACTTACATTTAAATTTTAAAAGGAATAGCATTTTTGAAAAGCCAACATTATCTATGCACTTTTTGCGGTCAGCTACTAACAAGAAATCAAGGCACCTGCTATAAAAAGAACATTACAAAGAAAACCTAGAAGAATTTCTACCACATGTATGGCGAGCCAAAGTATCGCCTGTTCTATAAAAGGCTACACTTGTTGCGTTGTGGAATATTTTTATATACTGAGTCAAAAGCAAAACCTATTCTTTTTAGATACATATCCTGCTCAAGAAGCAAATCCTATATCACGCAAGGACAAAAAACATCCAGGCTCGAAACAACAATTTGTGGATTACCCAAAACATTGTCTCGTGTGGTAATGAAACCCACCAAGTTTTTGGGCCCTTAAATAACTATACTATTCGTGTAATCTAAAATTAAATCACTTCTTAATCAGATTTGTTATCACTTATTATATCGCCTTTTCTTTCTTTCGTATAGCCTTACACAGGTGTTTCATCATACGTAGCACCTTCACAAACGACGTACAATAATATAAACATGCAACAGCTCAACTGCAAACATATCCTCATGGTCAGTTTCAGTGGGTTTAAAAACAATTTGATATCCCAATACTCTTTCACCGATATACGGGCCGCGGTAAAAATAGACTAAACCTGAAACGTATTTTTTTTCGTTTTCGGTTTTGGTTTTGAGTTGATCGTTATATTTTGGCGTGGAACGCGCATGGACAATGTTTGCGTTTCGTCTATATTAACGGCCAACGCTTGCATTTTGAAAACCTGATAGCACCTAAAGTGATTTTAATACCAATTGTTCAAATTTGTTCAATCTGTACGTGATAGTTTTTGTCCCTATTCCTCTCTTTTGTTTCTAAATCAAGTTTGGCTGTAAAAAACCGTGTGCAAGTCGTAAACTAGCAGGTGTTATAAAATCTACAATTTACAAACAGCTCTTGCAGGTTTATTTTTGTAAGTTCACCGTGATTTAGCAATTGCTTATTCAAATTTTGAACAGAAATATGATTTCTGTTCAAAATTAGTCAATCTGGAAATAAAAAGAAGAATACTTGTGGTTTTATGTTTTGCAGAAATATTAACTTAAACCTAAACATATTTTGGGTAATAAAATCAATTAAAAGAGGTACAAGCTGAAGGTAGTATCGTAAGGTTTCAGTCAAAGTTGTTGTCTGAAATAAGAGCAGTTTCGCGGAACTTTCTCTTCATTGTCACTGAAGTCTTTGCAATGACTACCTAATTGATTGGGCGCCCTGGTGTCATTAACTACAACGAAACAAAATTAATTGCTATCATGGCAACAATCCAAAGGAAATAAAATCAAATTTGGAGAAATGGAGAAAACAACAACCTAGCGTCCAGAGCAGACATGTGTTAAAATCTTCCGATTATCAACCCTTATCCGTTGAAATATATCACATTTTACCGAAGCAACCTAGGATCAGTTACGTCAAAAGTCGTTCGAGCATCATTGGGGGTGAGCGAGACACTGTTATTATTTTTTGCATCTGTCGCACTCAGTGCGCACGCGCTGAGTTCTCGTGTACCTACACTACACAGATACACGATGAGTTTACTACGCTCACCAACTGGAAGTGACTCCGACATTAGAGCTGGAGGTTCGCAAGCAAATCTGTCCAAAGCTGGGTCGGGCACTAATTCACAGGTTACTTTTCATAAAAAACCGAAGAAACCCGACGAAAATGACTGGATAAGTACTGAGTTGTCTGAAATACGTAGGCAAATGACCGAAATGATGGCAATCATAATGTCTTGTAAAACTGAACAAGCTGAAAATATTAATAAGCTATGTCAAGATGTTACTGCTATTAAGAACGAGGTTGGCAGTATTAGTAGTACTATGGAAGCTATTATCTTGGAAAATAACCATTTGAAAAGTAAGGTTACTGCACTAGCTACCACAACTGAGGTTAATGAAAGTAAAATTAAGCTACTTGAAGCAGAAATTAGCAATCTCAAAAGTATGAAACAAACATCATGTAACCAAGCAGATATGATATATGAAAACGTTGTTAGCGAAATACATGAACGAAATATTCGGGCCAGGAATATCATTGTTGTTGGCATTCTTGAATCTAATCCTAGCTATGCAACGGAACGGTAGGAACATGACAAGGTGGAAATAATAAAAATAATTAAATTGGCGTATGAGGACTGCCCTCAACCGGATAAAATTATTAGGCTTGGGAAATATAAAACAGGCTCTACCCGTGCAATAAAAGTTTGCTTTTCATCTGAGGAGACAGTAAAAATCATTCAACGTAATAAAAATAAAATTGGATTGGCAAACATTAAGCTTTACTCGGACCAAACTCCATACCAACGGAAATATATGCAAAATTTAAAAGAAGACCTTCAAAAACGTACAGCAAATGGCGAAACTAATCTCATTATTAAATATATTAAAAGAGTACCTAAAATTTTAGCACGTACAGAAAATGCACCCGTGCCTGTTGCAAAAATTGCAAAAAACTAATTACCAACCAAGAGCGAGTAACATTTCAAATCACGGATAGCTATACTGAAATAGCCTCTACAAAAAATCTTTAAAATTATTCTATGCAAATGCTCGAAGTATTGCTAAACAAAGAAAATTTGATGAGCTCAGATGTATTATTACCTCTCTTCCATCAAACATACATATTATAATATTTACAGAGACATGGATTAAAAATGAAAAATATGCAAAAAGACTGCAGCTTCCAAGCTACACTCATTACTATAATTACAGGCAAAATAAGAAAGGAGGCGGAGTCTCCATTTTTGTTCATAATAATATGAAACATAGCCTTGTTGAAGAGCTTTGCATTGACAATATACATTACCTCTGGATATATGTGAAAAAGTTCTCCTTGAATGTTGGAGTCATTTACAAACCCGATAAGACCAATATAAGTGCTTTCCTTGATACATATTCACAACAGCTTCATAAGATGAAGAGAGGGATAGTGTTTGGTGCTTATAATATCGATTTACTTACCCATGATGCAGGAACGCGTAACTACAAGGATGCACTGAAGCAAAGCAATTAAATTTTTTTTAATAAAATTGACCAGAAATTTTGCACTCGTGAAACCAAAACTTCTAAAACCATACTAGACCATGTCTCCTCCAATCTTAAAGAAAATAACTTTCATTTTGCCTTGATAGAATCGTCGATGTTCGATCACAGGCAAATTTATTTAGAAATTAAGCAGTATCAACCACCACGACGAAAGAAAGTCGAATACACTGCAGTGAATTACAAAATCTATGCAACTTTTTTCAAGAGCTACCAAAAATTTAAGAACCGTTATATGAAAGATTAGCTGATAAATTGTCTAAATCAAAGCAAAACTACCAAAGTGAAAGTTCTGAATCCACCCCGTCAAGACTGGATAAAAAGAAGTTATCAATGATATCAACAATCGGAATAACGTGTGGAAAAAATTTAAACAAAATAAGTCTGACATGCAATTAAAAACCGAATTCGAGGCAATGAAAACGAGAGTAATGAACAATATTGCGAAAACGAAAAATGAATATTACTATAAATGTTTTAAGGACAATATGACTAAACCCCGAAAAATGTGGCAACTAATCAACCATCTTTCGAAAAATAAAGTTAGAGTTAACTCTGGACCAGATAAACTGGACACAGATACAGGTACTATTACAGATCAAAGACAAATATATGAAACCTTCAACATTTATTTTTCGACCATTGGATCTACTCTTGCAAAAGAGATCACGCGAAAATCCACAAAAAGCTTATCCCTAGAAATACCCGAAATAAGTGATAACACAGAACTTCATAGTATTACCCTAGCAACCACGGACCAAGTAATTAAAATTATTGATAATTTAGATCCAAACAGTAGTTCTGGCATTGATGGCATTAGTACTAAATCAATAAAATGTTTAAAAGAGACCATAGCTTCGGAACTCACAAATTGTGTTAACCACTGTTTTAAACATGGCATATTTCCTGATGACTTAAACATTGCTAAGGTTATCTCACTTTTTAAATCTGGATGTAAGTCTGATCCTTGTAATTATCGTCCAATATCTGTGCTACCGGTGATCTCGAAAATTTTCGAGAAGATGCTATACAATAGGTTGGAATCTTTCCTCAAATCAAGAAACTTTTTTTATGCTAAGCAATACGGTTTTAGACCTAAATCAAATACTCTCTCGGCGGCAATTGACATAATAACTAAAATTAAAAACAAAATTGACCAAAAACAGGTTGCATTAGGTATTTTTATCGACCTCAAAAAAGCGTTTGACACGGTTAGTCCACAAATATTACTCCAAAAACTATCTTCCATTGGTGTCAAAGACAAAGCACTTGATATTTTTAAATCATACCTTCAAAATCGCAAGCAAATTGTCAAAATAGAAAATCATCAAAGTAGCCCTGTCACTTTCGGTGTGCCACAAGGCTCTATTTTAGGACCACTTCTGTTTCTAATTTTTTCCAAGGAATATTTTCTTTTCTTCTTTCACATTATGGTGTCTGTAACAAACAAACTTATTCATGTGTGGAAATCATTAGAGAGTTCACACGTACGTAGTAAGTGAATTATATACAAACATACATGTACTTACTCACGTTTTGGAGGATTCTAGTTCGAATGTTGTTACGTTATTCCCTCGTATATTTTCATTGTTATGTGAAAAAATAAAGATTGGTGTATTAAATCATATCACAGATCAAGTTAATAAAATACAGACTGTACATCAGGTACATAAATATTTGAGTAGTAAAAGAGAACTAGGTAATATCCGTGATTTTGCAATAGCTGAATCTATAGTACAACTACTTTGATCTGTCCCAGATATATAACTTTATTTTACTATTTTATCAAATCAACATCGTGCGACTCAAATGCCAGGAGTTAGCAGAGTAAATTGAGTTACTTTGTGACGCATCTAAGTAGGAGCTATGCAGCTTTACTCTTATTGTGCAAAGTTCTCAAAATACTTTATCATTGGGGATTTTGCACTTGTGAGAGTTTTTATTTTACCCTTGGAACCAAGGCTTCCGGCCTTTACGGACACGGTAACTCTATGTATATTTAAAAAAGTTTAGAATTGTACCTATAATTGCAACATAAAATAAATAAGTTCATTGTATATATAGACCAAGGGAACCTCTAAATTACATAAAAAGAGGTCGCACTACCCATTTTACAATATAGGTGTTAAAAAGTATTCAGTCTATTCACAGAAACATTATTTTTAATTAAACACAGAAGAAGCTGACGTATGTGGGAGAAACTTTAATATATTACAAGAACGCCATTTTTATTCCATGAACTCAAATTTAATACATAGTTAATTTGATTTGTAATGAAATAAAGAAAAGAAAGAAAGAAAGAAAAACCAATTTATTCTGTTTAAGTTTTTGACAGAAATATAAAATATAAAAACTAACATCCTATTAACATAAACAGAATCGGTTCCCAACTCAGCATATTGCCGTCTTGAGACACAAGATGGCGCTGGTATTCTGTTGGGACCGTTGTATTAATAAATAAATAATAAATAAAATAAATATGTATATTACGGACACAAACATAAAAAATACATGCTGCACAAGTGAGTTAAATCTTAAAACTAAATACATGACTGGACAATCTGTAAGCCTCCACCATGGTCACCTGTCTCTGGTTTGGGCGTGCACGGCACGTCCATGTCTCTTTTTTATCTGTGCACGCGCTGATCGCGCGGAGTTTAAAAGTTGGAATTAGACGCCAAGCCAAAGTGACAATGGTGGAAACCAACAATAATAATTTAGGAGACAATTTTAAATTTAAAAACGTGTTTAACATGCTTATTTGTGAACCATTACAATATACATCATTATCATAGACCTATATATCGGATCATTTGCTTTATGTGTCTTCAGTGCGTCAAATCAAAACGTTATTATTATATGGGAGTACATTACCTAAACACAGTTTTGTTTGAGCCGAGCAAAAGGAAATGAAAATACCAACAATAAGCACTGGCCTAGTACATATATGTAAGAAATACGTCGCTGGCTGGTTGAATGACAATACAGTCATGCAGTGAGAAATCTGAGCTTGTTTGCTGTGTTGTGGTAAGTTGTTAAAATTAAAGCTGAACCTGTTGTTTTAGGAGATGTTGCTTGTATTTTCTACTAAAACTGTACCTTGATTTCAGGGTTCTTAAAGGTGGTGGCAGGTCATTCCAACAGTGAGTTGCAGTTATTTTAAAACTACCACGAAAGGCAGCAGTTCGGTGTCTAGGCATAACCAGTAGGTAAGTAGACCCTCTCGTATTGTGTTTATTGAGGTCGCTGGACCATGTTAGTTTATTAAAGAGATATTTGGGCCTACCCGTAGACACAACACCGAAAAGAAGGGAGGCCAGGTGTAGTTGCCTGCGAGATGACATCCTGAGGATTCTGTTTTTATTTAGTATGGGTGTGATATGTGAGCGTGGTGGCACATTAAAGCAGAATCGTGCACATGCATTTTGCACCCGCTGTATTAACCTTTCAGTTCGGCTTAGCAGACAGGCACCATATACCGTGTCTGCATAATTCAGTTTGGACAAGATCAATGTTTCACATAGGAGAATACGCATGTCTTCGCTAATATAGGGTCGAATCTGATAGAGTAGTTTCAACCTATAAAAACAGTTTTGCACTGCCCCTGCAATGTGAGTTTCAAAGTGCAAGCACTGGTCAAATATAACACCTAGGTTCCGTGCCTCTAGTACCTGTTCTATTTGACAGCCTTTGATCCTCACATCCAGCTCACACTCCCGCACTCTGCTCACCATCTCCCTAGTGCCAATGAACAAAAACTTAGACTTGTTTGGGTTAAGTATTAGACAGTTTCTGCTTGCCCAGTCTGATATATTGTCTAAATCTTTATTCATCTCACCCACAGACTCCGAGCAGCTCTCCGGCCTACAGGACACGTACAATTGGATGTCGTCGGCATACAGGTGGAATCTAGCATGCGTTATAGTTCTACCTACGTCTGCGGTATAAATTATGAACAGAAGTGGGCCTAAAATTGATCCCTGGGGGACGCCTCTCACCACTGAACCGAGTGAAGATGTTGACTTGCTACCATCAGTTTCTGTCACCTGAACAATCTGATATCGATTAGTCAAATAGCTAGCAAACCAGCAAATTGAATTGTGATCACATCCATAATATGCAAGCTTTGAAAGAAGGAGTGGTACACTGATACAATCAAATGCCCGGGAACAGTCCAGTAGTGCAAGTAACGTCCCCTTGCCCTGGTCTCTGTCTTCCAGGATGTTATCCACAACGTCAATTAAGGCAGTAGTCGTACTGTGACCCACCCGAAAGCCAGACTGTGTTTCAGGTAGAACACTATACTCCTCAATATATTGCCTTAATTGTAGGCAAACTACTTTCTCCAGTATCTTGGATATACATGGCAAAAGACTGATTGGTCGCAGATCTTTAACACTGTGCGGAGTGGCCTTTTTAGGAATGGGCCTGACTATTGCAGTCTTCCATAAGTCAGGGAACGTTGATGATGAAATTGATCTGTTCACAATACCAGTGATCACCGAAAGTGTATGTGGAAGTGTCAAAACCAGCATGTCAAGAGTTATACTATCAATCCCTAGGGCATTAGATCGGAGCCCACGTATTATCTTAAGGACAGCTTCTTCAGTAGTGGTTTGAAGCTGGAAGCACCCTGAACCATAGCGGTTAAATTCAAAGTAAGTTAACTCTGATATAGTGACGTCGCCACTGCCTGGGACATCAAGAAAGTGCCTATTAATAACTTCAGGATCGTTACAATAGTATGGTAACTGGCAATTATTTTTATTTTTATAATTTACCACTGATTTGATACTATTCCATAATTGTTTGGGGTCTCTATTGTACATATTAATATTAGTTTTAAAATAAGCACTCTTCTCACTATCCATGGCAGCTTTAACAATGCTTTTAAGGTCTTTATACATGTTATAGTGCGACTCTGATTTACTGGATTTGTACCGCTGGTGTGTCTTGTCCCGTAGCCTGACCATGTCCTTGATAGTATCAGTTATCCAAGGATGACCTCTCTCCTTAATTAAGACCTTTTTAAGTGGGGCATGTAAATCGAATAGCTTCAGGATATAAGAGGTAAAAGTATCCACCATTTCATTGACATCACTTAAGCTTAATATGTGATTCCAATCAATTTTTATTAGGTCCTTATTAAAAATATCAATAATTATATCCTTCATCGGCCTGTAGGTGACCCAATGAGGAATAGGCTTCTGAGTTTTAATGTTAAATTCAACTGTGACCAGTGCATGTTGTCCCAGCTCTGGTATATGTAACACTGATGTTTTACACACCTGAGCATCTGTGCATACTAGATCTATCAGGGTTTCACTGTGATCTGTGAAATGTGTAGGTTCCGTTATTACATTCTTAAGACTAGTACATTGCAGAAAGGTACATAAAGATTTAGTTTTCCTATCATTTGTATCTAAATAGTTAATGTTGAAGTCACCAAGGAGAACAACTCTATCAGCAAAAGGACATGTAGTCAGAGAGTCAGTAATAGCATCCAAAAAGGTATCTACATCTAGCCAGGGCGGCCTATAAGCTGTGCCAATAACTACACACAGTGTATTTACCTGCATCCTGATCCACATTTGTTCCACCATAGGTGATGGCGGGTGTGACAAGGTACGAACGCGTATATCCCTTCGCACGTAAAAACCAACTCCACCTCCCCTTCCTCCACGCACATTCTTCGGGCGGGGTACATGCCGTAACCTATATTGTGGTACTTTGGGCGCACGACCCTCCTCACCCTCTCTGAGCCAGGTTTCATTTACTGCCATGATGTCTACTTTAGCATTTTCCATTGCTAACAGAAATTCCTCCTGCCGTGACCCTAGGGACCCTGCATTGAATAGTCCAACACTTAATTTGTTGTCCCTAACCATTAGTGAGTGTAGATATATTTGTATTTTGCTTTTCCACTATTAACTGTTTAATAGTATGTAAATATAATATGTTGAGTTTAATACTTAAGTAGCATCTGTGTTTAGTTTGTACAAGACATTTGTAAATATAATTTAGTAAGCAATGTAATTTGTTGATAGTGTCATGTCCCAAATAATTGTCAATCATACAATAATTCAATAGCAATATAAACAGCATAATAATCAGATAGATGAGGTCGTCATAATGTTTTAGAAAAAGTATTGGAGCTAGATTATATGTAATGTTATAAATGAGAAGCTTCCAATTGTAATTAAAACAAGTATTTTTAAACATGTTTAGCAAAAGATGTGTACAACAGAGATAAATACAATTACTTACAGATTCTTCATATAAATAAATACTGTAAACGTGCCCATTATTGGTCAAGCAGTGCTTAAACGCTATTGTCTTTGAAAGAATCACTGCCAAAAACACGGTTCAGGTCCTCCTCAGAGCGGATGTTGTGTGCGCGCTTACCGTCAGCCTGCCTAGTAAATATTTTTCCTCGCCTGGTCCAGGTATACCTCCAGCCATGCTGCTCGGCGGCCTAACGAGTGCGGTAGAGCAACTGGCGGTTGGTGCGGGTGAGCCGCTCGTTGACGTAGAAGCGCTGCGGGGGAGCGGCGAGCCCGAGCTCCGCCGAGGTGGCGCCGCGCCGCACCCGCGCGCTCCGCAGCAGCTCGTCACGGAGCTCCCGGCGCGTTAGCCTCACCACGATCCGACGCCCACGCGCGCCGCCCCGCCCATGTCCTGTACTCGTTCCAGTCGACCCAGTTGTCTCCATGTTGGGCTTAGGTCCCACCCGCTCGGCGAAGACTATGTCTCGGGTCTCAAGTGTCACGCCCAGCTTCTTGGCCAACAGTTCTACGGTGTGGGTAACGTTTTCTCCATTACCCTCCGGAAGGTTGGAGATTTCTATGTCAGAAAACAGCAACTCTTGTTCCCGATCATTCAGCTCCGATTTGAGATGGTTAACCGTCTGTTCTAATTTACTCCGTAAATCAGTAGAGGTATCATCTGACTGCCGTTTTTCGAGAGCCTCCACCCTGCCGTCTAGGGCATCTATCCGTTCCTGGCACGTGAATACGGTCTGGCGGAGATCGGCCACTTCCCTGCGAATTTCTGTAAGCTCGCTCTTTAACTCCTCTCTCATGTTGCGTATTTCGCTTCTTATCAGCCGTATCTCATGCAACAAGTCCACTCGAGAGTCCATAGTTAGATCTTCTCGCTGATAAGTCTCCTGTTCTGCCGCGTCCTCAAATGAGGCAAATGTGCTAGCGGAACCAGAGGCCATACTCTCACAGCCATCACCACATATTTTTTTTGTGGAGGCGGTTAAAGAATTAGGCTTATTCTTACAAGATAAACATTGCCATTTGCTAGTCTTTGGTGATTCTTTTAGTTGCACGCAAGCAAGATGAAATTTATTGCTGCAAACATTGCAAGCGGCAACCCCTTTGGCAGCCACAAATTTGCCACAAGCAGCACATTTAGCCATGATTTGTAAATAATATTATGTAGTATCAAATTCGATAGTTCTCTCGATTCCGCTAGATGGCGTTGTACTGAATGTTGTTTTTTATAGGAAACTGATGGTACGAGCGCTATACAAAACGTTTTACAGTCACCACTATATCCAGTGTCACACACAGAATGCACTTTAATTAAGTTTTTGTATTATATTGTAAATATCCAGTTCACTTTTTTTAGCTTAAGGTAGTTTTAAGTATCACTTTAGTTTGTAAGATGTAGTTTTTAGTTGTTTATTAATTGTTTATTAACTTTAATCCACTGTATAACGTGATTCAAACTGATTTACACTTTTTCAATAAATATGTGTTAATTTATGCCGTTATTTAATTTTAGGAATATAGTAATAAGTGCAGCTATGACAGCAATCGACCGACGTTGACTGAATCAGGGATATTGTAAAGAAAGAAAGAAAGAAATAAAGCGTAGATTGATGAATACACTTCTTGTAATATCCAATTTAAACCATTTTACTCGCCTGTTCGTTCTTATATTTCTTAGCATGTTATCTTTAGGGTATGGCTTCAACAATTTTGTATACTTAATTTTCTTGAAACTATTCGTAAATCCTTTGAATTTGGGTCTGATATTAGGGCTGTTGTAAAAAAATATCAAGTGTAATAATCAAAATGAGTTATATGGTCCCACAGCTGGTAAAGAAACAAGATTCTTAAGAGCTTTATATTTTTTTTCGGATCCAATATTCCTACTTCTGGTTTAAAATTTATTTTGTAAAACTTGAAACTAATGGCTTGGTACGCGACGATGGGAAGAGACCAGACGGTATGACGTTATTACCTTGGAAGATGGGTAGGCCTTTGGTGTGGGACGCGACATGCGTCGATACCCTTGCGCCATCACATCTTTCAAGTACATCTGGATCAGCGGGCGCTGCTGCTGCATTGGCGGAGGCCCTCAAACGGCACAAATATGGAAACCTAGCGGGTAATTACGTTTTTGAGCCGTTTGGGGTCGAAACGCTGGGGCCATGGTGACCTAGTGCACACGCTCTATATAAAGAAATCGCCAGAAGGCTGATTGATGCTTCCCGTGACCAGAAGGCTGGTTTGTATTTCGCAGAGAGAATAAGCATTGCCGTACAACGGGGCAATGCTGCCAGCTTTCTGGGCACGCTACCAGTCGACAGCGTTGCGGAGGAATTTTTGGACGCTTCATAGTTGTGTTGCCTCTTTTGTTTTTCGTTAGTTTAGGATAGTTAAGTTTTTTAAGTAGTTTAATTTTTTGTAATACATGTTATAAGAATGTATATAATTACGCAGGTAGAACAGTAGTTTAATTTTAAGGTTGAGTTTCCTATTTGAAAATGTAAATAACATATTTTGTAAAATTTTCATAATTAGGTACATTGCAGATGACTAATTATAACTATATACATTACTATCTTAAATAATCATGCTGTCTAAGAATATATATGTACATAAAACTAAAAATTAAAAGTAAAAATAGATACATATGTACAGGTGTGTTTAGGAGTCGTAGAATGCCTCCGCATCAATATCATCGGGTAACGTGCCCAGAAGGCTGGCAGCATTGCCACGCTGGATGGCAATGCTGATTCTTTGAGCAAAGAATAAACCAGCCTTCTGATCACGTGAGACGTCGACTAACCGTTTAGATATATCTCGGTATAAAGAACGAGCGCTCGGACCCCATGAGTCTAGCGTTTCCACCCCAAACGGCTCAAATACGTAATTAGCTAATAGATTACTGTATTTGCGCCGTTCGAGGGTTTTCGCAGATGCAACAGCAGCGCCATCATGGCCTCCCGAGCTTGGAACATGGGATGGCGCGAGGGTGTCTACGCAAGTTGCGTCCCACACCAAAGGCCTACCCATTTTCCATGGCAACAGTGACATACAGTCAGTTCTCTTCCCGTCGTCGCGTACCAAACCATTTGCTTCAAGTACAGCTGGTACACCAGACGCGACAAGAGCACGACGGATTATGTCATTTAGGTGAGCATGACGAGGAATTCTACCAGCGCTTCTGCTGCAGGAAAGCCCATGGTATCCGAGGCTATCGACGTCTTCTCCACAATGACATCGATGCGGAGAAACACACGGAGCACCTAAACGGAGAAATACTTCGTACTTCTTGTTACATCAAACATTTATCGATTATGTTTCTATATGTGTAAACTTTTAAGTATTATTATTTTTATAAAGCGCTTAGGCACATTAATAGTTCAATAATGCTTTCATACTATAGCCAGTTTTATAGTGAGCAAACTAAAGGCACTCTAATAAATTAGGTATATGGCGTAGCAATACCACAGAATAAATAGTACTTACGTACAGAAGTATCACTTCGCAAACCAATTTAAAGAAATTGCGACTCTTGCTACTAAGCAACAATTCAGCTCGCATAAGCACTGAGTGCCTACCGCGATATTCACCTAACCGTTCCCGCTCTTTTCTAACACATAACGCTGTTGCCGCTGCTACTATATGCTGTCTATCTACCTACTTGACCACCTAATAATAAATAAATATCCTATGTTTAATGCGTATGGTTACACGGTAAATTTTACTAAATTAAAACAAACCTAGATACCTATACCCTTGTTTAATGGTTAGTGATATTTATGATGACTTACTTCAAGTTGGCTTGACGAATTCTTAGGAAGTATCTTTGGTCTTTTCGTTAGAACAAAAACCACAAAAATTCTGGTTGTTTACATTTTCACTATACTAATTCTTAATTATTTCCTACTATTTCCTTATATTCCTATTTTTGGTTACGTCATATTATACCCGTTTGATATAATAAGTGTAACTTTACAAGAAATCATCATTGCCCAATCAATACAAAATTCATATTCATAATAGAGTATAATGTTATACAGACCTAGTATAGCTTTTACCATACGCGGCAAAAAGATATATTATACATTTTTAGCATCTTTTTTATTTATTCAATACAATTCTATATTCGAAATAAATGGATCACACTCAATACGGAACATTCTGTGTATACCCACGTAAACAACAACTTCATGCAATGAAGTGCGGTGACGTGAGCTCAACGCTCGTCGAGAATTGTTTGCAACTACCTTACATTTATGACATTATGTGCGATACAGAAAAAATCGAATAATGTAACTATCATCGTCATGTGAATTGTATGATTTGTGTGGATTTCTTGTTTATTGTGATAAAAGCATGGTCACACATGGCTATGCCGCCGTCGATCATATAATTAGGATACACGGTAAAACTCGAATTAGTTTGTGTTTGCATCACAAGTATAAGTTAATTGTGTATTGTTATTATGTTGTAAATAAATAAAAATAAAAAAAAAACACGTGGACTGATTAACATGATTCAAACCGATAAAATGGTTTTTGAACTAGATCTTTAATTTGACACCAAAATCGTTGGGATATCTCAAAAAACAAAAAAAAAAAATTCAAGTTGCTCTCGTAATTATCTAATACTTATAATTATGTAACTATGAAGTATATACCGCGTAACAATTCTTTTAAAAACTATCTTTTCGAATATCAAACCATAAAACTAGGATTCTGTACGATTGTCAACATCATTAAATCAGAAATAATCAACACCTATTAAGTACGTAATTTGGTATTAATTAGTTTAGCTTACCTTTCGGCATCTGTAGGTAATGTAAAAATGACACACTTTTATCTGCCTTTTTCGACACACATCCGTGAAGTGAGCAATACTTTGCACCAGACTTGTGATGAGACATTTTTGTTGTTCACTATTAAAATTCACGTTATTAGCAAATTTAATAGCAAAAATCGCTCTGCGTGCTAGGTAGCGGTGACAACAATGACAACCGACAAACGACGCAGACTTGGAAGCCGCGCCAAAGTGTAGGCACTTATCGCTGTAGGTACGGCCGAGTGAAGGAGGCCTGGCAATAAGTTTACTTGGCCATGGTCCGTATATCATTTTTGCTAAAGGTAAGTGTCGAAAGCTGTTCCAGGTCGCTCTGTGTAGAGCACATTCGGCAGTCTTATATCCAGCCGTGGACATCTTTTGGCAGAGGTGATGATGGAATATTTAAGGTAAAGAATAATTTACAAGGGTTTATTGTAACAGATGGCTTGACAAAAAGTAGACGAGCTGAGTAAAGTAAGATACTAGCCTACTTGCGAGGTAGACAAACTTATTGGTCTATGTAACTTTGTATTATAATATAACTTTATTGTTTCTCTCTCACATAGTTACAAAATACACAATTGCACAAAAGAAGCTTATTCTACATATATGCCACTATGTGAGAGACTGGTATCTGTACTAGGAGACCTGTATGACAGATTACCAGCCTCTCCAAGCACTGGATACGTGCAGCACTAATCGTGCATTACTTATGAATGAGAGTGTGTGTTTTGGTGTTTGTGTGCATGTTTGTGTGTGCGTGTTTGTGTGTGAGTTCTGTTTCGTCTCAACTAAGAGATTTCAACCAGGCTGTAACGACCATTTTGCATTTGTAACGAGTAAGTGAGTAAATGCTGAGCTCTTTGTTAATTTTATTATATAAGTAACCTCCAAAGAATCCAAAAAATCTCAAGGAGAACGCTGTGCTCCACCGGATATTTAAGGTGTCACAAGTGTGATAATTTCTTTGTTTATTTTTCAGCTTAGTAGGATCAAAAGTAAGTTTGACATGTTGCTTGAGAACGATCCCTAAAACAAACAATTGCCTCATAGTCAGGACGTCAGTTAACTGATACAGGTCCTTGGTCGAAAATAGGAATGTCAATTACCGACTTACTTTAAGGACTGCTCTTTGCGCTGTCTCAACTTTGATCAAGCTATTTTTACATGCTCTTCCCCACACAATAATACCATAACATAAAATGGATTGACATGGGGCAAGATAGATAATTTTGACAACCTGAGTGTCCGCTATGTGCCACAAGTTTTTAAAGAACGAGATTAGTTTCCGTGTTTTGGAGGATTGTAAGTTCACATGGTGACAGAAGTTCAGTGAATTGTCTATTACGACTCCCAGATACTTAACCTTGGAGGCTACGGTAGTGCAAGAGCAGGGATGACTAAGTTGATATGTATGATAGATTATACCATGGCTGTCAGTTCTTGATGATAAACGGCTCTTGATAGTGAATGGCATATAATGTATCCCAACATTAAAAGTGAGTCCATTTCCTTCGAGCCATGTAGTCACCAACCTAGCTGTGCAAACACAAAGGTATCATCCTAAGAATCACCACGAAAGATTAGGGCGGATATTATTATTATGTTTAATAGCTGCTGAGCAGTGCTAGTTTCAGAACGAGTAAATCTTAAACTTTCTAACCACGGTTTTGTCACTGTATAGGTGTGACATATTAAGGAATCCTACCTTAATAGTTAACTCTGCCGTTGCCGGTCCCATGCCCGGATGCAAAAGGAGGAGGGTTGGGTGATAGGAGACGAAACAACCCGTAAAATGTCAACGCCGAGCTGTGGGCGGCGGTCAAGTAACCCACCCCTGAATCCAAACAGCGTTCTTGGAGCGGGATTCAGTGACCTTGAGGGATTCAATCCTCTCAAAAAGAACGTGGGACCCCACCACGTTTGTATCCCAAGAAAATCACCTCATGATACAAGGAAATAGAAGTTGTGACTTGTCAGCCGCTCACCCGGCGCCACCCGGTTCCGGGCCGGGTAGTGTAAAATCTGCTACCGGTGCTTCCAAAGAAATAGACCGCCAGGTCTCAGAGGAAAGAAATGCCACTGGTGGATGAAAACACATAAGAAGTCAAATCTCAATACAAGCACATCATTGTATTGGTACCTGGAATGTAAACGGAATGCTTCAAGCAGGAAAATTTAGTATCGTTGACAATGAAAGGGGAAATTACAACATCTCTATATTGGGCATTAGTGAAACCCACCTTCGCGGGCACGGTCATTTCACAACTACCTTACATGAACAAGTTTATCCTCGGACACAACCCTGTCTCTGATAGAATCATCAGCATGTAGTTGCAAACGAAACCGTGCCTGCTTAATATAATACTAATTAACGCCCCTATAGCACAAGCTTCGGATGAGGATGTCAGCAAATTCTATGGGAACCTCGGGAACACACTTGATGACATACTTAGCCGGCAGGTCACAATCATACTCGGCGATTAGAATGCAAAGGTTGACAACATGGAACCAGACTATACCATCAAAGATATTGTCGGGTAATATGGTCTAGGCACCAGAAATGAGCATGTTCGAAAGCTCATCGAGTTCTGTGTTGATAGGAAGCTAAGTATTCTCAACACTCACTTTCAGCACCATTATAGACGGCTCTATACATGGAGATCTCCAGGTGATCGGTATAGAAATCAAATTGATTATATTATGATAAACACCCGCTGGAAATCTTCCATTACAAATGTGAAGACCTTCCCCAGTGGTGAATGCGGTTCCGACCACATGCTGCTAGTCGCGTCTTTATCCTTGCGCTAGAAAACTATAAACAGGCATTCGCGTCCAATACCCAGAACTTTGAACACTGTCGCCTAAACTTCCAAAACAGGATTAAAGACAAACTTACCGAGAAACCATCAATGTCGGCGTCTGACGCTGAAACTCTTTGGAAGAGGCTGGAAGACAGTATCACTGATTCTCTATATGAAATTGTCTCGAAGCCAAAGAAAGACCGCAAGCGGAAAACTTGGTTAGCCTGGGAGCTTATTCAAAGAAGAAAGGAACTTAAAGTAAGAGGGCTGCAGAATTCTGACGTAATGAAGGAATACTCAAACCTCTGCCGGGTCATCCAAAAAGAATGCCGCCGTGTTAAGAATAACTTTATCACTAAAATTTGTCACGAAGTGGAAACCCACGCTATGAAACATCAGACGTCAGACCTATTTAAGAAGGTTCGCCTGCTAAGTAGGCAATTTAAGCCCAAATCGTGGGTCGTCAAAGACAGCAATGGGATACCACTACACGAGCTAGACGCAATTGCAGAGAAATGGCGCTGTTATTGTGAACAGTTGTACAAAATGCCCAACAATACGGATCCTTTCGATACTCCCTTAGACTGGTCTAAATTGGACCTGGAACCCGACATCCTAAGATCGGAGATAGTAACGACCATTGGATCGTTAAAAACAAACAAAGCGCCAGGTCCGGATCAAATTACAGCTGAAGTGCTGAAGGCCCTGGGTGAAAAAGGTGTTGACACATTGCTCAGCATCTGCAACCACGTATAGCGGAACGGCGTGTTGCCCAAGGCTTGGACTCAGTCGATCATCCTTCCACTACATAAAAAGGGTTCGACCAAAAAATGTGACAAACTATCGCACACTCGCTTTAATTTCACACGCAAGCAAAGTCCTGTTATACATCATAAACAACAGGGTCCGGTATTATCTTGACTGGCAGATCCCGCAAGAACAGGCCGGTTTTGTCAAGGGAAAAGGCACGCGTCGACAAATATTAAACGTATGGCTAATTATGGAGAAATGCTACGAGTTTGACACACCTGTCATAATGTGCTTCGTCGACTATAGTAATAGATAGTCCCATTTGACTGTGTCAACTGGGACTATCTATGGAGGGTCTTATCAAAACTGGGTGTATCACATTACTTCATTGCACGTCTGCAATTTTTATATCATAAGAACCAAGGTGTGGTGAGGATTGACGGAACAACATCTAAACCATTCAGTTTTGAAAAAGGAGTTCGACAAGGCCGCATCCTTTAACCCATCCTATTCAATATATACGGTGAATACATACACACACATGAGCAGCCTACTCCGTGGCTGCTCATGTATGCTGATGATATCGCGCTGGCGGATGCACACAGGAGACGCTTGGTGCGGCGCATGAATGCGTGGAAGGAGTCGCTTGAAAACGGCGGTCTGAAAATAAACGTGGTGAAGACCGAGTACTTGGCCTGCAACAGTACAGATCCCACGGCAATTCGTATAGGCGGAGACATTGCCCAGCAAAAAGACCTGGTCAAGTACCTGGGATCAGTACTGCACGCGTCTGGTGACATCGATTGCGACGTCAAAGCACGCATTTCGGCAGCCTGGGCCAAATGGCGTGAGGTTAGCGGTGTCATTTGTGACCCAAAATGCCGGTTAAGCTCAAAGGACAGGTCTATAAATCCATCATTAGACCTGTCCGGTTATATGGCAGTGAGACGTGGCCTGTGCTTGAGCGACACAAGCAGAGTCTACGTATCACGGAGATAAACATGCTGCGCTGGATGTGTGGTGTCACGCGGAAGGACCGCATTAGGAACTCCCGCATCCGGGGTAGCCTTCATGTCCGTGACATTGCTGACAAACTGCAAGAGTGTCGTCTACGCTGGTATGGCCACGTCTTACGTCAACCGGCATCTTACGTGGGTAACAAATGTCTTGCCATGCTACCTCCGCCGGGCCCCGGTAAACGGGGAAGGCCAAAGAAATGCTGGCTTGACGTCGTAAGGGATGATATGCGTGCCAACCAACTAACCACCAGGGATGCTGAAGGCCGTGCGAAGTGGAGGAGATATAGCCGGAAAGCGGACCCCGGGCTCCAAGGCGTGGGTTTTGGAGCGCAACCGGGACAGCGCTAGGATGATGATGATGATGACATAGTGAGGCGTACTTGCGATAACTGGGAGGGAGGCATCACCGTTAGTGGACGCAAAATCTGTAATTTGCGTTATGCAGACGACACCACCTTGCTAGCGTCAGACGAAGCCGAGATGATCACCTTACTAGATAGAATGGAGCGCATCAGCGGAGAACTAGGACTCTCGATAAACAGGTCCAAAACGAAGATCATGGTCATATATCGCACAGGCAAGCTTGAGCCCACTGGGTCACTCAACTTAGAGACGGTTAACAGCTTTATTTACCTGGTTTCAAGCATTAGTAATAATGGCTCTTGTGAATCTGAGGTACGAATAAGTATCGGGATGGCAAAAAGAGCCATAGAACAGCTGTCAAAGTTATGGAAGGACAAGAATATCTCCCTGAAAACCAAGATCAATCTTGTACGCACTCTGGTGTTCTCCATATTCTTGTATGGCGCAGAGACATGGACCTTGAATAAAGCTGACCGTGATCGCATTGATGCTTTCAAGATGTGGTGCTGGAGGAAGATGCTGGGCATTCCCTGGACAGCACACCGCACCAACGTATCGATCCTACAGGAGCTCAAGATCCAGACGAGGCTTCCCACCATCTGCCTGCGCAGAGTTCTGGAGTACTTCGGGCACATTGCGAGGAAAAACAATGATAACTTGGAAAAGTTAATAATCACTGGCAAAGTGGAAGGAAAAAGACCTAGAGGCAGAAGCCCGATACGTTGGACCGACCAGATCCACACCACTCATAACACCACGGTACATCAAATATCAAGTTCAAGTTAAGCAGACTTTGCACATCCTCGAAAACTTTATGGAGAAATGTTAGGCAAGCAGGTTGTCTGGCTTTGAAACATTATGTTCACCGTTAAACAGCGAGTAACGTTAACAATTTAAATACACACAACTTTGGCAAGCCAGCAATGCGGATTCCGGATTCGTAGAAAAATATATTGACTTTTAAACACCGTTCTAAATAAAAGATCCACAAAAATGTTACCAGCATTTCACAATATGGCCAATACAAAATAACTTTGTAGGTACGAATGATATTTGTTATATTCTAAATTCCTAAAACTACAAAATAGGAATCTTCGGTCTCTTTCATTTATTCGTGTAAGACCTCGATTCTTGCCAAGTTTCACGATTCTACGTCAATAGAAAATTCTAAAAAGTTTTTGATTTATTTGAGAGTGCCAAATATGCGATATAAAAGGACCGTATTTTTAATCGGCTAACTTATAACCATGATTTGTTACAGCTCTTAGAAGCTGCAGACGAATTTGATAATAATTTAAATATTATGTTTGCCTGCATTCGTGAGAAAAAAGGTCAAACACATTCAAATGGACAACAATATGATGAGTCAGTTTGCTGATGTTTAGTTTGAAATGTGAAACCATAAACTGAAGTAAAATAAATGAAAATTAGAAAAAATATATTATGGTGTATTCATATGGGATCAGAAATAAGAATTACAAACCCATTCTTTACCATTTCAAATAAATACACAATATTGAAAAATATGTAAACTTTTGAGTACAAGTATGATATAATATTTTGGTGTAACATTGTAGCATATCATTAATTATGGGGCGAAATAATATTTTGCCGACCTTTTCTAATCTGTTCAGTTAACAAATGAATTTTGTTTACATATTTCTAAAAATTCGTAGAACAAAAGTCGTTACACGGGACGAATGTAATGACCAGTTAAAAGCATTGTAAATTACATTAATAACGTTGTTGAGGTGTCGATGAGAAAAGTTTTAGAATTAATGGTAAAGGTAACGGTAAGAACGACGAGGATCGAATTTCATTACATTGTTTTGCATAATAATATGGCTGCCTAATGTGTGGCGTTTATGGCTGTGAGATAAAATTCTCACAAGCGAACTTCTCACAATTTCCCAATTGGCGTAGCGACTGATACACAGCTGTAAGGGCCGGAACATATCTGACGGAAGATCCGTCGCGTTTTATCGGTCGCGTAACGCCAATACATACAAATGTATAGAAAAACGTTCAACCATTCACACCTGACCGATAATCCGTTAGTACGTCGAGCGCACTAACGGATTATCCGTCGACGTCGCGCGCACCACGCACCACGTGAATTTTGACCATTGAGTAAGGAATATAAATGGAGAGGGCAAATAGTATGTACATATAGAAAAATTACATTATTCACATATATTATTATATTTTATATTTTTATAGACTCACGGCTGTATCCCCGGAGGGGTAGGCAGAGGTGTAATATTACACCCACATTTCGCCATGATTTTTTTATACACATATATACGAAATCGACATAAAGCCACCAAACATAGTGTTGTCTCGTTTTGTCTTAGGGATATCTCTGTCAAAAAAAGAGATAGCCATAATTTACTGAATAAATTAATCATGACGATATTTTATTAGAAATGTCATTCGTGCCACTATCGTCATAATTTTCGCCAAGGTTTGTGATACATCTGCTGTGAAATCGTTGTCTATCGAACATAATAATTTTGTTTTTGTGCATAAATATGTCTAAAAAACCGATATTGGCTCTCAGATAATATTTTGTTACATGTTTCATACAAGGGTCGTCTTTCGCTTTGCCATGTTCGCCCACATTTGCATTATGGAATAAACTAATCTGGCAAAAGATTTAAACTAACAAACGTTACTTACTACAAAATGTATTATTCTCCTCTAACCGGCTCCATATCGATATCGATTACATTCTGGAGAACAACCCAAATGGCAGCCAGTTTATTTGCCCAACGTTTCGTAGGTGTGCACGCTAATTTCGTAGGTGTGTACGCTAAATTCTTAGGTATTGGACATACCATATCCATGTCATTCCCAGATCGGTGATCTTAAGATCGTAAGATTCCAGGGCCGCCAGACCTTCCTTATTTTTTCAGAAATGAAATGTGTAGAATAATGTAGTGTTAGTATGTGCTATGAGTGTACGCATATTTGCTAGCTTGGATCGAGGGCCAATTTTTGGGTATGAGGTGCTAAAGGTCTACGGGAACAATTTCCATACATACCTATATAGAAAACATTTTGTGTCTTGCTCTGCAACTGTAGTCTGTAACCCCTTCTATATAATTTATATAAGTTTTGTGAAAAACCGTAACCAAATCATATTATCGTCTTTTATTTTTGAACCTCCATATCTAAATAGGATATAATTATATTCAAATAAGGCTTGTTGGCTACTATAAAAAATCTTCGAAGTCCGACATATTTTTAATAGTCAAACTCGAATTGCAATATAAATAACTACAGGACTTCAGTGACTACATAACATCAGGGAACACGAAAAATGATTAGGTAAAAGAATATGACAGTAAAATATTGAGCTGCCCTGAGTACGGCCCTGCACGAACAAACTTATATGTGTGCATAATAGCCACGCTTTCAGCGAATGTGTGCAGATACGCTCGACGCATTTTCCGTCAGATGTGTACCGATTCATTTGACGGAATAGACGCGACCGAAGATACGTTCGACGCATCTTCGGTCAGATATGTTCCGCCCCTAAAGCTTGCCTAAACATTGAAGGCATATTTTTACTTGAATAACCTGTCTCGTTGCAATACGGTTTCTCGGATGCACAGCCTTGGTATATCAAGTCTCTGATCCTGTACGACCGTTTTCTTTTCTGATTTATTAGTAAAGCAGGCCAAATAGATTAGTATTTCAGTGCTGTCCACACACGTTAGAAAGTGTATGTGCATCGTTTATAGATCCTTCCCACATAAAACGATACTAAGTAAATGTGTACGTTGAAATTAAACTACATTTTACGGATTTTATCGCGATATACGTAATGCACGTGTGTAGGTACATATAAGTATGAATATACAATTTTGTAGGATTCTCTTTCCTAAAGTAATTTCTATTAATCACCACCAAATTAAGATATATTGTGTAATGCTTTATAACATAAAGATTTGAGATTTAAATCAATATGTTTGCTGTATTTGCTGTAAAACTATAACATATAATATCTTTAAAATATACTAAAAGTATAATTATGATCGACGATCTTTATAAAAACTAAAAATCGACGGTTTATGTTCCACTATCGGTAAAAGTAAATAGTATTGCCCAGCAGTAATACGCAAAATGACCGACGAACCGGTGAATTGAAACCCGGAACCTAACGGTCGGAAACATAAATGTAAACTTATGCAGCGGTACTAACGATGCAATTTGTGCACGGGCCTAGTGCACGCAGGCTTCAAACAGTTTGTGAAACACAAAGAGTCTTTTTAAGGAATATAGACGTACCAGTCTAAGGGTTCAGTTCGCCGTTTAGCACTGCGCCATGTGATGGAGGTTCGATTTTGACAGCAATTTAAATGATCCACATAATTATGATTGGACCGAATCTGAGTGTGCTTGTATTAGTTATTCGATTTTTTGTAAAATTTCTCGCGACCGGCAAAACTTTATGAAGACTTTATTGTCAAACGGAACTCGTGTAATCTAGCGCGGGATAAACGTTCAGGGTATTTTATTTAAGTAAACGCGACAACCTGTCACCCTAGAGAGAAATCCCTATGTCGCTGAAACTTTTAACCCCTATCCTGCGCAAGGCCCGGTTTGCCCAACACAGGAAATGTCAACGTCATTTTAAATAATTTTTAATTTTTAGATAGACTTGCAGAAAAACGAAAAATTCGTCTATAAAAATATAATAATATGGTATGAATCATGCCTTCCTGGCTTCGTTAAGAGTTTATCTAACTAGTTATATCTTTCAATAAGTAAATAAAACTGACCTGTTCTCTCAGCGATGTAATATATTTTGATTTTGAGAAATAATATCATTGCTATAACTTGTAAACCTTATCACAATTTATCGAATATCCACACATAATCACCAAACGAACACTTTATTACGTTAAAACAATATACAATATGCAATGTTAACACAACACATTTTACTTTAGAATCATAATTTCACCATAAAACGTTTTTGTTTACGCGACGAAAAATACCGGCCGCCATTCTTTGAGAATGTAATAAGTGCATTACAAAAGTTTCGTAACTTTTCACTACAATATTTATCACTTTTCGATAAACTATCACTCAATATGAAGTCACACTTATTTCCTATAGTTCTGTGTATAATTCTCATAAGTTTACTCAATGTTTTCTCAAACACCTGTGCAATTAAGTATCAAAGTATACGTATTTCACTTTTCTTTTCGGTGAAAGAATGAAATATTGCTAACGGCACGAATATACACTATCGTACAATTTAGCACAATTGAATACCTTTAGCAACAAAGGTGAAGGTTGTTATTCTGTAATACTAATTAAAACGTGAATACTTTGCATTGGATAACTTCTATAATTAAATTTATTTTTAGAAGATTGTTTACTTTACAAACAACTGACTATAAGTAGTCAATTTACTTAAATGCCAAAGGGAAGCACCAGCATGTGGCTTATTTTTTTGGCAGTATGTGGTACTGGCTGGATTTTATATTCGATAGCATCTTTATGCTATTAAAAGTTAATATGTGGGCAAGTTCTGCCATTTTGTTCCACAATTTGTACGACCATGCAATGTAGGCACGCCAAGTTAAGTACTGCTTCCGCACTTAAATTATCGCTTCGCGTGTTTATAGAGACGCTGGCAAAATCTCTATGTTGATATATTTGACTTACGTATGTGCAATTATATAATTATGCAGAATACTCTATATCTTTTTATGGATGCAGTGATTACTTAGTCCTTTTATCACTCATCACGTGATCTGTACTGCCACCGAATATAAAATTATGTAAATAATTATTATATAATAATAATAATTATTATTAAGGGGTATTAGCCGTGATACTGGTCCGAATTGAATACTTCTTTTTGTGTTCGATAGGTCATTGATCGAGAAAGATGTCATAATCATCATCATAGCGCCATCTCGGTAGCGATCGAAGGTCATCGCCTCGAAGCCCGGGGTCTGCTAAATCGAGGCAGACTATAGGCTATATAACATTGCACTATAATCGACGGATGGGTGCCGAGCATTAGCCCTAAAAATGCGAATTTGATTTATATTTATTATTACCAGTGTACGTAACGGACTGCCGAGACGATAGTCTCGGGTTCGATCCCCAGGTACCCCCGACACACACCTGTGACTTTTCGAGGTTATGTTTGCATTATAAATTAACCCTTTCAAGGTCAGTGAATGAGACAAAATATAAGTTTTATTGTTATGACGTCTATAGACGTATTATCGTTCGCTTAATGATGTGCCCGGTAGATGACAATAGGCTCGCCCCCTATTACATTGGGACCGAAACATAACTGGCGAAGTGTGGGTGTGTAATACACCTCTGCCTACCCCTTCGGGGATAAAAGGATAAAAATATTAATTTTAATTTGCTCCTCATTGTTCTGGCAATATTTTAATCTCTGCTTAAAAATCATTCGCGTGTCTTTCATTTCTTCAAATATCAACCCAGTGCGAGGTTTACCATCCCCCACCCAGTTCAGAAAAGCCCTTCTAGCATTACTATGAGCGGCCACTGCTACGGCTCTATGTACTAAAACTATGTACTGCTGCTTCTCGGAGCCGCATACCCCTTATTTATTTTCATATTCATACATTGCAGCATAATCTCAACATTAGTCTTGGTTTTAGCTGAAAATATTTATGTAGAAACATCACCATACACTTCGGTGAAAAACAACTATTTAAGCATAGTTTCTTTTACTTATATTTAAACCTAAACGATACGATCTCTGATGTTGTGGAAAAACAATTAAAGCTACTTAATCTCTTTTAATTGAATTAAAATCTGCACAAATGCGAAGGATTATGTTCTGTTAAAAGCAAGTAGAACTACTTACTTTCCTTTTAATGTGTAAGATTCTAACTACTTACCAATAAAACAGCAAAACCAGAACCATTTAAAGAATTTTAGTTTGTATTAGTACAATGCTTCAGTATGTTCAGAGTGTAAGCAAATTGCAACTAAAATAAGATATGAAACTGAATGTGTTTTTGATTGCAAGGCTTCAAAAAAATCATACAGGTATAAGACTTTAGCTGTTATTGAATGCAGACGTTACCTAAAAGCTTGTATTATAATTGGTTTTTTTGCGTATCTATCTCGGAAACTATGCATCCTATCGAAAAATTGGTTTTACCTGTAGATAAAGCTCAAAAAGTTGAGTAGATTGGTGTAAATAACTCATTTTTGTAAAAAAGTGTAGATAATCGGTTTTACCAATAAAGGGACGATTTTCACTTACATAATTTTTACAATCTTGACTACGTTTTTAGGGTTCCGTACCTAAAAGGTAAAAACCGGGACCCTATTACTAAGACGCTGTCTGTCTGTCCGTCTGTCTGTCTATCTGTCTGTCTGTCTGTCTGTCTGTCACCAAGCTGTATCTCATAAACCGTGATAGCTAGAAAGCTGAAATTTTCACAAATTATTTATTTCGGTTGCCGCTATAACAACCAATACTGAAAATAAAAATATTAAGAGGGGGTCCCATCCAAAAAACGTGTTTCTTTTCGTATTTTTTGCTCAAAATTACTAACTGTAACAGGTAGACGCTTTAAATTTTCACAGAATATGTAGTTGTATATTACCGTTGTTATATTTATATTGAAAATAAATAATTAAATAATAAAGGGGGCTCCCATACAACAAACGTAATTTTTAAGCAATTTGTTATTTGATCTTAATTAACAGGTAGAAATCTAAAAAGTATTTAAGTATACATACAACGAACGTGATTTTCTTTTATAGATGATGGTACGGAACCCTTCATGCGCGAGTCCGACTCGCATTTGCCCAATTTTTTAAATAGCCCTGACGCTGCCTGTCAATCTCCGTATTACGTTTCATTTTACATCTGTTCAACAGTTTAAAATATTAAAATTAGTTTTATCTAAAATTAACAGTTTCAAATAATCTCTTTAGAAAAACTCGTTGTAACTTGTGTTTGACGGTAACTTAATAAAAATGTATGGACGTTTCTACATACATACATACATAGACTCACGCCTGTTTCCCGGAGGGGTAGGCAGAGACTACGGAGCGCCATTTGCAACAATCTTGACATATCTCTCTTGCTTCATTCACTCCCATCAGATTCCTCATGCATGCTCTTCTGTTCAGGGTGCTTCTAACCTGTCCTGTTTTTAGGATGTCTCCAATCTGGTCAGAGAACGTCCGCCTAGGTCTTCCCCTTCGTCCTGTCCCTTCCACACATTTCTTCCTATTTCATTATAATGAAAAAAATAATAATAATAATTTCCAAACATACAGATGTAGAAAATCGTAACGACGCAATAAAATTCAAGATGGTTAAATTAATAGTGCTTGTTGGGAGTTTACATTCATGATTCAGCTAACGACTATATAGGCTATCTAAAGACAGCTGTGTGTAATAATAAATGAATTTAAGGCGCTGTCCTAAGCAACTGTTTTGGTAAATGAGGGGGTGAAGCAGGGGAGGTGAAGGGAGCTTAGCTCCGTCTACTGCGGGGCGCCCCCCTTCATTCTCGTCGCGTGCGGCCGTATTCTGGCGACATCCGTATTCCAATATTTCAAAATCGCAAGCAAAACGTTTAAGCATATTGAATTGAGATACTGATATTAAAATTTATATTACATACATCAATCTGTTTGTACAATATAGGCATAGCGCAATTTTTGTTCTCAGTGCAGCCATGAGCAAAACTGGTTTACATTAGACGTTATAGGTATATACTTACGTGCCGTAAGATGATAGAAATAATTAAGTCAGTTCCATGTATGGAGAGGCCATTATTATGTTTGTTTTGTTTTTGTATAAAAATAGTGAAGCAGTTCATAGAATACCTACATCTAATTCCATTCCTGCCAGTTTTCAAATCTGTTTTGCAATAAATTGGCTGTGACATACGGGCGGACAGACAGACAGACATTGCGAATCTATAAGGGTACCGTTTTTACAATTTTTGGCTACGGTACCCTAAAAAACACAATACTGCTCTACTAAGCGCAAAAGCCGTATCTTAACTAAAGCGAGTTACGAGGTAATTGAAGTTTAGTAAAAGTTGATTTCTTTTATTTATTTATGGATGTTTATTGTTATTATAGGTATAATTATTATGGCAAAGGTTTCGAAATACGTCGCCGTTTTTAGGGGTTGTGAGTGATTGGAGAGGGAGCAGGGGAGGCCTTGTAACCCCCCTCACCATTTTCACTTGCCGGAAATACTTGGTTTCCTCTGAAAAAAGAATCTCCAAACATCGGTGTGTATGGCACTGCCAACTTCCACATTCATCACACTAGTTTAATAAACTAAGGTTGTCAAATCAACAAATTTGACATTAGCTGTCAATATGATCATTCCAAGATGGCAGTTTTGCGTTTCGTTTCACGTTTTTCACATAAAACCTAAAAATTACATTTGTAAAACTGTACTAAAGTATAAAAACTATGTTCCGTTTTGCATAATTGCTGAAGTATTTGTGAAATTTTAGAAATTATTTAAAAATATTTAGACGCAACTCCGTCAGCCAAAATTACTTTTAGGGGATTAACATGAACTACCTTAAGCCCCCTACACTACCAATACCCTCAAATTCAGGCGACTCGTTTCGAAACCCAACCCATTCATCAAAAATATATGTGGATATACCTTATTCATGAGGTACTGCTATGTCGCTTAGAAAATTATAGAATTAGAATTTGAGTTACTCCTTTTTCGCTAGCTCTCGTCATACATGTTTGTATGGAAAAATATAAAAAAATTCTTTCGCTTCAAATATGTGTTGTTTCAAAGAAAATAAATATTAAAAGATATTTATTTATATTCATTTATAATTTATTAACGAAATACAGAGTTTACAGCTCATCAAAAGTTAGCTGTCTGCTACAACCCGGCAGGTTTTCTTTATTCTCATCGAATGTTAAAGGCAGTGTGTGAGGTGATAAGGCTTCAATACTTATTATTTGCTGTTGTTCACGAGGCACAGTTTCATTTACTTTCCTTTTACGGCTTGGTATTGTAAAAATTTCAAGCACTTATGAAACATTTTCCTCTCCGTGATCTCGCAATGCCATCCCTTGAGCTTGACGAGAATCAACAATTTCAGGCAACTGTCAATTCATATAAAACGCCACAAGCTTCTCCCAGAAAACATCATCTCTTTCTATAATTTCTATTTTTAGTGGTATACTTTCGCCACTCCACACAGCAAATAAACACTTTTGTTTGCGTGTAACGTGGCGTTGCCCCTGAATTTGGTAATAACAATTACAATATTTGTTAAGACTAGTCAGTTCACTTTTTTATCATGTTTCCATATATGTATTTTATTTGCTCTTATGCTATTCTCCAGGCCATTCTTATAGGCAACTTTAGAACATTAAATTTCCACAATCGTGTTTGGATCTATTAATCCATCTGGCGTGGCACCAATAATCGAATAATCCACAAGGCTCGATTGTTACATTTTCTTGCTTCGCCAGTTGTTGCAAAACCAGTTGTTCATTTTAGATTCCATGCGCAACTGATTTTACATTGCAAATATTTTATTTGTACAAAATATTTTTTACTATGTTGGCTTTACTGCTGTTATCTCTTCTTTTTACCACTATACAAAAATTTCAATCTGTCAACATATTCTTACGCAATTCGAACCAGTCACTGCTATCCCTCTTGTAATTTTTGCTTATCACTACGGAATTTGAGTCAAGTTTGTTAAAAAAATTGTTTGGCATTTCTTGGCTAGCTCTTGAACAGATCGTGTTAGGAATGACTGAAGTCAAATGTGTGTAAGACGTTGCAGAACTGTTATCTTTAACTTTACTGTAATTACAATAATGATAATTAGTTACGTACTTTATTATTAAAAAAATACTATATCTTGTGTTATAGCAAACAGAGAAGTTACCTTCTTACTAATAAATTATTGATTTTAGAAATTAAAAAGATATTAGATATACTGAGACATACCTAATAGTTTATGAATAATCAAAGTTTTACCCGATGTACCTAAAAAGGTTTATGTTCACAACACAATAATACAACATTCGTTACCGCTTGTGTGCGGATTGCGGAGCGCCATATTAGCGCTGTCATCATTATTGTTCGCCGTGGCGGCATCTTAGCGCTCCAGGCGCTCTGACAAGCTAATGAATTTGAAATATAGGTACATAAAATGATTCGATTTTATGTTATTACTCTTTCAAAAATTGAAAACTGTGGCAGCTGTGTATTGTGAGAATAATTTATATAATTATATTATGCATAATCGATAATATATAAGTAACATAGTTAGTCATAAAAGACTCTTATGAAAATAATTTGTGTAAAAATGTTACATATTTCATAATCACTTGGCCATGGATGAATTTCTATTTTATTACGACGCTTTCTTGTACAAATCCTTCGTAGAACTTCATTTCTCTAATTGTCCATATTTTATTCTTCTAATTATGTATTTATAAGCACAGAAACAATAACATATTAAACGCAACAAGAGTATAAACTTAGGTCCTAATTATATGTGCCCATAATTACATGAAAAGCCTATTTGATTCAAAGTATCCAGTCTATAACATAAAACATGAAATTACGAACTCAAATCGGCGTATTATAATAACAAACAGGTTTACGTAAAATTTCGTGCAGCGGAGACGCAAGCGACATGACCTATCTCTCACAGGGCTCATAGCCGAATGATGAGGTCTGGGCGGGGCGTAAACAAGCAACTGACACTCAGTACACCGCTTATGCTAATAAGGTTTAAATTGCTGAAGCGTTTGATATTGATGGGATCTACCGAGCGTCAAAATCATAGACGTTTGGCAGATTTTATTTAATTTTACAAAATATACACGTATAATATGAAAAAAAATAGGGTAATTCTTTAGTTCATTAGATTTCCTACAATATTATCAAAAAAAATATGACAGCTAACGATCAAAATATTGCAAACAGTGAGACGAAAGATTATTTTCTGCCTCGATTTTGTGATTTTTTTACCGTGATTCTATTGTACGTACATGAAAAATTCTTTCAAAAGTCTTTTGTTCAGACTTTTGACTTTAAGCTCTAATTTTTGCTAGTTTGTAATATGTACCGTTATGGCTAGATGCGCGACGAAAAATTAGGTGTTTCACGGCTTCTGAGGTATAACAGCGCCTTAAAGCCATTTATCAAGGCAGGGCTATGTGGCTGACGTGGTGTTTTATGTACGCAAGCATTTATAACAATAATTATACGTATTGCTTGATCAATTACGCCTTCGAAGAAACGGTGCGTCGTAGCACGTAAGTCTTAGACGTAGTATGTTCAATATGTAATTAGTAATAGGCTAATATAATTAGTAAAGATTGATTGAAATGTGTGAACATTTATGAATTACACACCTAATATTTCTCATGAATTTGAGCCTTATCTAAGCTTTGAATAGAGTTCAGATTCAGAACAATATGTTACGTATTGATTTTATTTGTAATAGAAATGACAGTAAACTCCACTTAATCAACTGCTTCTCTTTAAAAAAACCTTTCTATCCATGTTAGTTCAACCGAGTTGGCAAAGCCTCAAATTCAGTTGTATTTATTTGTAGTTTTGTCAAGGACTATGAACAATGCGTGTGAATTAAAATTATAATTAATGTCCAAATTTTTTCATACACAAAGCTTTGATATTTTTATAGTTTGCAATGAAAACATGCCGATGGTTTCACCAGAAAACGCATGATAAAAAATAGACTGAATAGAAAATCGTGACGTATTCAAAGCAAGGGGCTATTCGGCCACACAAAACCAGCTATTAACGTATTGATGGCTATATTTTGTTGTGTCACGCAGAAAAGAGATATCTTTGTGCAGTTGCAACAACTTGCAATTTCTGTGTTCGTTTGGTGCGCCAGCAAATAGAAGTCATTCCGGCGGTAAACAATAACGCACGGTCGGAAACGTCTTTCACGCTAGACCGGCTCCCGCTGAGTTGGCAAACGGCGAGCCTTTAAAGAGCGGGCAATTTGCGCAGTAATACCCGCCGGATACTGGCTGCTCCTTAACTATGAACGCCGTCATCAACGACTCTTCTTCAGAAGAAAAAATGGCATTTAACAGTAGCACTCTCCATTAATAAACGGTGCGGTGAGGTGCTTTTGAGCGGCCACCGCTACAAAGTGCATATAAATTGCGCTACGGAATTTAAGCAGAGATATGAAAGGAGTAGAAACTTTTGAAAGACAAAACGGGCAAACCGCTTTGAAATCCACAGGCCTTTCTTAACCGTAAAGAGGATGGTTTACCCAGAAATGTGTGTTGCTGAAAATAGAGTTGCTACTTAAAAATTGGTTGCCTGTAAAGTCGGTATACGGGCGAAAGTTTTACGTGACAACGACTTTGAGTGGTAAAATAATTTTAATGTGAATATTCATTCGTATAGTAGGAAGAAGGATGAAAGGCGCGTGCCTTTCACTTTTTATGTCTGTCTCTCTCGCTCTTAGGCGGGACGCGTGCCTCTCACTCGCTCTCATTGTGAGCGCATAACGTGAGCGGAGCGTAACGCAGTTTCTTGAAGTGTCACCCGGCAAACCAATTTATAAGACGTTGTCACGTCAAAAGGAATACTATCAAAGCTTTTCTGGCGGCCGTCTTCACAGTGTTTGGTAACCACTTGCATATGTCGTATAATGTTTGCTTATTTTTATCACGTTTCAAGTTACAAAAACTGTATTTTCAACAACGTTTTAACAGGCTTGTCACATTGTGAATCTGTAGGGGAGCGGGGGGCATGTTGTTACAGAGGTAAGAAGTTACACGCGTTTTTTACCGGGATTTTAAACTCTTTGATGGACATAATTCGTCTCATTCGTTTTCTTATAACATCGTGCATTAGATAAAAACAATCAGTAACCCGCCAAGCGCTGAGCTGCTAGGTTGTGTGCGTGTGTCCCGATTTCAACCAAGTAAGTAAAAAAATCCTTTGCGAAATTTTTGATGCCTGATGACTGTATATGTTATTTTTAACCTTGAACGTTTATAATATATCTACCTTTAATTTACAATATTGTTTTATTCTACTACCGATATCCATGAATAATGACTTCAATTTCTATTAAAAAACGTGCCATGGGGCAAGTAGTTATCATTGTTTGGGGTAAATTGTCACGTGTAACAACTTACCCCAAAAATATTACTATATCTGGTATTGTACCGTTCGTTTTCTTATTTTAAAAACTCTACATATTCTTTGCTTTTTCCAGAATTAGAAACTATAAAAGGAAAACAGAAAGAGGTACATCTAGTAAAGAAGTTTATGAATCTGCTGCAGCAGAAGTACTGCAGAATAAAACGAGCATTCGTAAAGCAAGCGAGATGTTTAATTTGTGTCCGAAGTCCTTATCCAGGTATGTCAGAAAACCAAAAACAACGAAAGTTGTTACCTACATTAACTTAACCCAATGATTATAAGATTTAAAAATGTTCCTGCCAAAGTGGTTTTCTACAAAAAACTTAAATAATTACCATAGTAAATATAATAATTACTCATAAATGTTAGACGACTGTATAAAGTGATCTCTATTGTTTATATCGTTTTGAAATACTAATAAAAAAATATGTATCACTGATGATTTGTTTATTTATCTACCGTAACATTGTGCCCCGATGATGTAACAACTAGCCCCAATTCCGAGGTAAGATGTTACAATCTTGTTAAATATTTAGTTAGTTTCTCCATTGTGAAAAAAATACATAAATTTTAATAATTTTTCAGTCACATTTTAATAATTAAATAGACATACTAACATTACAAGTAATCAAATGTATAATTTATTTGATAGCTTTTGTCATATTATTACTTGTTTATTTTATTTGTTTCAGAGCTGCTAGACAAACTAAAGCATGGCAATCTGAAGCTAGCGGGTATAATCTAAAGGTAATGAATAGTTTTAGACAATGATTTTAAATAGTGAATTTGTGTGTGATGTTTTTCTTTAAAAAATATTACATTTGTTATTTTCTATAGACTAGAAAACTAGGTAGACTAGAAAACCTACTCTAGGCTGATGATGATGAATGTTATTAGCTAGATATAGTCTATACAGGGTTATTTGTAAAACACCGCTGTCCTTTTAAGGGGTGGTTATATATTTCATCGTTATGAACAACTTTTGTTCTAGAACTTCTGCGAAATCGCGATAAAATATCAGCTGTTTAATACAAAGTTGAACTTTGACCCCGACAAAATGTATGGAACAGCTGATATTTTTTTCGCGATTTCGCAAAAGTTCCAGAACAAAAGTTGTTCATAATGATGAATATAACCACCCCCTAAGAGGTTAACAGTGTTTTACAAATAACCCTGTATATCCTGTTTAGTACAAATATTTCTGTGATTTAGATATAATATCTAACCAGAGTGATTTGTGTTTTGTTTGTAATATGTCCAGTAACTGAAATTTTTACTGGTGAAGAAAAAAATTAGTTGAAAGGCTAGGTAACTGTAACACAGTACTTTTGGTCCAGTGAGAATGTACAAAACACATATTTGTATGGAACATTTTAGCTGATTAGTTCAGCTAAAATGTTCCATACAAATGTGTGTTTTGTACAGTTTTAGGAAAAACTTTAAATATAAGTTTGTGATTTTTTTATTACGATAAAGACAAAATAAGTCTATACTATGTTGTGGCATTTTCAATGGCCCCTGGGAATACGTCTTAAGGCCAGCGCGCACTGACGTCGCGGCATGGCAAAGGATTTTATTACTGATCAAGTCATTTTTATTCTTATTTCTATGAGTTTAGAATTCATTGATCAAGTCATTTTTATTCTTATTTCTATGAGTTTAGAATTCATATTACTTTATGTCTAAAATTTGTAACAACGTGCCCCCCGCTCCCCTATTATAAATCGTATTAGTTATACATTACTATCGTATTATTATTATCTCGATCAGAAGCTGTTTGAAAAGAAAGCTTTGTACGATGTTTGCAGCTGGTTACAAAGCATCACACTAAGAATATTACAAAATTATAATTGCGTTTAAGAAATAATTTCAGTCATCTTTCAAGCCCACCACCATATTGAAAATCTTAGTTAAAACCTGGTTTCAGGTAAGGAAGCTTTATTCCGCTTTTGCAACTGGTTACGAAATTCAGTTGCACATCGACCGAAACCATCAAAGCAATGTCTAACATTTTACAGATAAAATTTAGAGTGCATCCTATGAAGCATTACCTAAAACTTATTTTTTTCGTTTTAATATTCAATTTATTCTACGTCTTTCGTGTTTTATTAACATGTTTTCAAATATGACGAGCCTGATATTGTATTTCAAATAATTTATATTAATAGCGATTGAGTTCGAAATTTCGTTTGAAATATTATAACATATAGTAGATTTATATTATTTATGTAAATATGCATTAAATAATAATTTTATGATACATTTCAGTATAGTTTATTTACAGAAAAAAATTAAAAATAAAAATTTTGATATAATATACGGTCATCATTATCGTCCATGGTGGTTGGTGCCCGGGGTCTGCTTACAAGTCTAACCAGATTTGTCAGAATATCAGCTTTTCCACAGAGCGACTGCCGTCTGACCTCCGCAACCCAAAGGGATAGCCATATCCATGGTTTAGACCAGTATCAGTTTATTTGAGGGTACTGACTCCCGGTAATGACTGTCAAAGATCTTCATGCCGGTCGCGACCGAAGGCTTAACGTGCTCGCCGAGGCACGGGGCAGGCGATAATTAACAATTCAATACGCACTTAACTTCGAAAAGTCAGTGTTACGCGCCGTGGATTCCAATCCGATACCCTCTGCATGGCAGTCCGTTGGTATCTCCACTAGGCTATCGTCGCCTCTTGATATTATATACGTTATATACACATAACATTTATACAATGAAATAATTTAAAGCTAGCAGTTTGATTTTAAAATGACGAAAAAGATCGCGTAATACCTCTCACTGTTAATAGTTACTGCGTACCTGAGGTCTTTGACTTATGATATTCATTTTCACAAATCGACTGAAATATTATGATCCCTAAATGAAAACCTAGTTAAAGCTATAAAATAATGATATTTATGTTCTTCTTGAAGAAAGACAAAGTTTTGCTGAAATTCAAGACAAGTAGCTTTGCAGAGGTTTTGTATTTTTATTTTACATTCAAAACTGACAAAGTGCTATTAAAGATCATACAATATTTAAACGAAAGGTTAAAGCTTTGCAACGTAAAACGTTGCATTACGTAAAACATATATACATAATAGATTTATCGCCAAATCACACTGCATGTTGCCAGAGTAATTATTATAAAACGTTTTACTAAAATTGCACGATTTATTTGAAATTCTTTGAGTGCTTTGCCCAACACATTCACATTTTATATTTTTTACAAACATACAAACAACAAACAAATTTGATGAAACATTTTATCGCAATATTAACTTGAATTGGTAGGATGCAAAACTGTTTCTAACCAGTCTATTTCTTTTTAACTACATTTGATACGTAATACTTTTCATACATTCGATACACGGGTGAGGTTCCTTCTTCTACGGATGTTAGAACTTTTTATAAGAATTGGATATCTAAAAACGTCAATAGAGCTGAAACAGCTTGGCGATACATTGGTGAACTCAGTTGAAATTGTCAGTTACGTATCCGCCAAACCGTTGAGATTAGAAATTTAAATTTTCAGTCAGGTATGGATAGGGTTAAAAAATCTCCCCTCCAGTTTGAAGGACTAACCTACTACTTTAAAATGTGTATGAAGAAAATATGCTACGAGGCGTACTTATTACCACAAGGGTTATTTGCTTATTTAACGTATATAAGTAACGTATGCTGGTGATTATTGACGAATCAGATTACGTGGTTCGAGTCTTCTTCCCTAGGGATAAATCCAAGGGAACGCAACTGTGTCTATGAGCTACCATATCTGCTTGCCAATGGGATTGCTTACTAATCTGCTACAAATATCAAACAAAAGAAAATGTATTAAAGCTACTATAAAATTTGAAACTAAATATAAAAAAATAAATCACTCGATACAGCTGAACCAGAAAGTTTTGTTGATAACTAAGAACTTTGGTTGGTTTAAAAGATCTTGAGTATGCTGGAACAACAAGCACACATCAGACATACGACTTCTTGGACATCAAAAGTTTTTTGACTGCACCGTTGGTGTAGTGGCTGCCTCGCCGCTTGACACTGCGCCGAGTGTTGAGGGTTCGATTCCCACACGAGACAACCCTTTGTGTGATCCAAAAATTGTTGTTTCGGGTCTGGGTGACCGTTGGTTAAATGTTTGTAAAGTCCCCGGCGACACAGGATTTATTCCTAGTGCGGGAGTTATCTAGAAAAAAAAATATAGTTTTTAGAAAATACAGATCAGGTAAATGCTACAAAAATGTTTCACAACTTTTAGTACATAATAATCTAGTGCCTATAGGCAGTAGGAATATCATAATATAGTTTTTAATTAAATATTAATTTTATGATTATGGGTTAAAGAGCTGAGATTACCACCCTTATGTACAGAATATTGTATTTGAATGTTCGCCAAAATGGAACAATTTGGCAAGGACTCCTATTTCAGTTATCCTGTTCCTTATAGAGACGTACTTGTTTACATGTCGAAGACATTAATCATTCAACCCACACCTATTACTTACGTTAGAGTAACTTTACGGATCTATTTCAAATGCAATAGAATGTAATGACATAAAGCCCTTATAAGACAACCTGAAATCGACCCCTCGCTAAGTTTTTTTAAAATAAACAGCACGTTTGAGTGAGCTAAACCATTTAACAAGGGTTGTATAATAGAACTGCGGGCGGCCGTCGATTTTTTCCTAGGGATTTTCTTGCGGTATGTAAAGACATCGGTACGCGCCGGCTTGAAGAATATTCTTATTTATCAAAGAGTTCAGCTCTCGAATAATGCTTGTAAAGGCGATCGTGGTAGTATGAATAGTTATTGATTTTGAAAATGGTACTCTTTTTTTGGTTTTGATTATAATAGCAGTATTACAAATCTGCATTTAATATGACAGATTGCCAATGTCGTAAGTTTTAAACCATAATAATATTTGTTTTAAGTGGACTTTTTTTCTGCCTGCACCCAAGAGCGACCTATTTTGCCATTCGTGCAATAAAAGTTTGGTGACGAATTTTACTGCAATAGAATATCAATGAGAGAAAAAAGCAAGAATGGCGTGTTTAAAGTTGTGAATTAATAGGTACATCAATAGAATAATCAAATAACTTACAGGATAAAATCACATTCTTTTAGTCCACTTAACACTTCACTGTTTACTCACACATCATATCCTTTCACTGTTTCAAAAGCAGCTAATATCTTTATTAACTCATCGGCACTTGTTATCTCCTCACAATAAACTAGTGATTTAATATTTTTATAATAATAATAATAAGCCCCCTAAAATCCAACCATACGTCCGAGTCGAACATCTGACTCACGTGGGGGGCGGACACACGAAAATTTTTCTGGCGTGGCTAACATGGAGATGGCACATTCAATATGGATACCCGGTTAAGAAAGAAACTGAGAGGACCGCTGCCCGGGGTTGATCGCCGAGGCACACCTGGACTGACGCTGGGTGTTTCAGCATGCGATCCGTCAGCGGTGTGGAGCTGAACAGGCGGGCTTTCACCACTCAATATGCTACAGCCGAAACCGCAGACAATGACAGACTGACAGACAGAACGAGTACCCCCATAGAGCCTTATAGCCCAAGTACCGTGTCATATACACCATCAAATTCAACATCACCTTCAATAACTAGCAATTATAGTGAAATTATCAATATAGGACCACAGAATAGTAAAACCAATAGAGTCTTAACCCTAGCTGAAGATGTTTCGCAGGGGGCACTAGCCACCTGCCCTGTGACCACTAAAGCTGGCAAACCGAGAGTGCCCATGCAATGGAATGATGAAATCAATACTTTTATCATGCGCACATATTTGTATGTCACTAAACTAGAGACAGATATAACAACGTACTGCAAAAACTTCACGACCAATTAGTTTTAAAATTTCCGCATCTCAAAGTTTCAGCACAACGAATAGCTGATCAAAGAAGAGTCATTGTCAGAAACAAAATGTTATCAGACGAAATTATTAGTAAGCTTAAACAAGAAGTTATGGAACAACTTAGGATAGATGCATCAGAAGAAACACAATACAGTCCATCACCAGATACAGAACTAGTGCCTATATCTACTCCTCAAGAAAATACCTTGCAGTTTACGCCAGTCACAACAACCAACATTCCTCTTTCTCAAGTATCGACAACAACGATAACTAACACATATAATATGATACCACACACACAATCAAACGTTTCTACGCAGACAGGCTCACTTACGAATATTTTTCAAGAATCACTTACACAAACAACAGAACACGAAACGACTCCTGAAATTACGCAACAAGACATATTTACACCTGAATTTCTACACCAACTACAGGCCGCGCTTGCACAATATACTGGTACTGACCCAACAGCTCGTCCAAAACTACCAAAACTCAGAGAATGTAGGAATCTTTACACATATATAGATATTTTCAACAGACAAATATTAAACAAGTTCTTCTCAATTGACTTAGATTCAATAGATATCCACACTTTGATATACTGTAGCGCTCTTGTCATCTCTGAGAAACTGGGATATAAAATTCGAAGCCCTAACATTAACACACTACGTAAGAAAAATCAAACCCTTAAACCTGCATGGCAAAATAGAATTGAAACTGACATTAAACATTTAACATTTGACTGCACGGTTGGCGTAGTGGTTTAAGCGGCCGCCTCACCGCTTGACACTGCGCAGAAGTGTTGTGGGTTCGATCCCCACACGAGACAACACTTTGTGTGATTCATAAATTGTTGTTTCGAGTCTGGGTGTTCATTGTGTCCGTTAGTTGTATGTTTGTAAAGTCCCCCGCGACACAGGATTTAGTCCTAATGCGGGAGTTGTCTTTAAAAAAAAAAAATGAGCGGATATAGGCAGATTAACACAGTACATAAATAACAACAGAAGTAGAAAAGTAGTTAAGTCAGTTGAGAAAATATTGAGGAAAACAAAAGTACACACGATTCATGAACATAATAATATTAGACCAGAAGAATATTTAGATACGTTAAAACAAAAACTAACAGTAAAATCACAAAGGCTAGCTAGATATATGAAAGCATTGCAGAGAAAGGAAAACATTAAGTTGTTCATCTCAAATGAAAATGGCTTTTACAGAATGTTTAGGAAAGATAATTCACAAATCAAATAAATGCCAAATTCAGAAGAACTAAAAAGCTACTGGACCGATCTTTGGAAAAAGAGACAAGATCATAATGACACAGCGAGATGGATACAAGATGAAGAATGTAGAATGATGAATGTGGAAAGCATAGAATTAAGTGATATTACGGTAGATGATATAGAAGCAACCACTAGGAAAATGAAAAACTGGAAAGCAGCAGGAGCAGATAAATTACACAATTTTTGGTACAAGAAATTTCATGTTCTACATACTATATTAGCGAGGAATATTTCTGATATTGTCACAGGTCAACAAAATATACCCAAATTTATAACAAAGGGAATCACGTATATGTTACCCAAAAGCAGCAACACTCTTAATCCATCACAATATCGCCCGATCACATGTCTTCCAACCATTTATAAACTGATAATATCAATAATTACACAAAAAATTAACAAACACTTAGTTTACAATAATATTATGTCAGAAGAACAGAAAGGCTGTAGACAAGGACATCGAGACGAGCGAACACGCCCATAGCAACAAAAGAAACCTACATATTTAATTTATCGATTATAAAAAAGCTTTCGACAGTATACCCCACTCATGGTTGATACGAGTTCTTCAGATTTATAAAATCAATCCTATCATAATTAGCTTCCTGAAGAATGCCATGACCGACTGGAGAACATCACTACACTTATCTAACGGTATAGATACGATCACCACAGACGAAATTAACATCGGCAATGGTATTTTCCAGGGAGACTCTCTTAGTCCGCTAAGGTTCTGTCTCGCTTAAAACCCACTATCTAATCTCCTCAATAGTACCACTAGTGGCTATAAATTAAACTCTTACACATCCATTACTCATCTAAAATATATGGATGATATTAAACTATTTGCTTGAACTGAGAAGTGCCTTGATCACCTTATAAATAATACAACTCAATTCAGTTAAGATATAAATATGTCGTTTGGATTAGACAAATGCCGCACTCTTCACATTTAAAAAGGGAAAATAGTAAACAGTCAAAACAATACTACAGAGAGTAATATGTTTACATCTATGCAGCCATCAGATACATATAAATACTTAAGAATTCACCAATCCAATATCATTAACCACACCCAAATTAAAGGACAACTTGTAACAGAATATACCAAGAGGCTTAATCTAATATGTAAAAAACAGTTACACTCTAAAAATCTATTTAAAGCAATAAACACATTTGCCATCCCGATATTAACATATTCATTTGTATTAAACTAATGGAAGGAAAGAGGAACCCACCACGCACCCTTGAATTGACCACCCCAACTATTGCAATAGAAAAAGGTTGACAATATCGAACTCCTCTAAAAGGATAAGGGATATAGGAATGGTATGGGTTCCAGGAAGATACCTGACTTGCAGTATCCCGCTGTATGCGCCGACTATTCTTCGACACGTGTTTCGCCTCTGCACGAGGCATCCTCAGGAACGATGGGCAACGACTGAGCGCTTTCCAACCGTGGGCATGTCTTATAAACGATTGTACTTTTTAATCCCCTCTCTCCGTTGCTCGACTGATGTGAGTCATTATGACGGTGTGCGAATATATTCAGCAATGGGGACCCGTTAAAGTTGGTTTGATCGTTCAGTAATGTATGCTTGTCCCGCTTTAAAATCTCTAATTGTTCCAATACGCACATTCTAATACCCTTTTGACAAGTGTGTATGACGTCAAATGAATGTCCGCTATTTAAGGTATCACCCGATTCAAGTAAATGTTCGGCAAAATGAGACTTTTCCGGCTGGTTGTTTCTAAACGCCGCTAAATGTTCTTTATATCTCAGCTCAAAACTTCGACCCGTCTGTCCTATGTACTTATTTTGGCATTGGTCGCATGTTAAGCAGTAAATACCGGACTTTTTGTTCTTGCATACTTTATCTTTACCATTGCAAAGAAATTTTAACGTTTTGTGTGGTTTATAGGCTGATCTGATTCCGTTCTTCCTCAGTATACGCGCCATACGGTCAGTTATGCTTCCAAAATAGGTAAAAACAGCGGTATTATTTATAGGTTCTTTTATAGAGGGATATAAAAGTGACTTGGCCATTCTAAGTTGTTTTCCTCTAATCATCTTGTCAATTAGGCGTTTACTATACCCGTTGGATTGAGCTATATGATAAATAATATTTAATTCTCTGTTATATGCTTCTATATTCAGTGGTACATTTAATAACCTATGAATCATACTGTGAAATGCTGCCATTTTGTGTTGCGATGGATGACAGGACGATGCTGGTATTGTACTATCTGTATACGTCGGTTTACGATAAATTTCAAATGAGTGTGAGGTACCCTCCCTTTTGATAGTCAAATCTAAGAAGTTTATTGAGCTGTTTTGTTCTATCTCCAATTCGAACTTAATTTTGGGGTGTATACTATTAATTCTTGTAAGAAAACAGTGAAGCTGACGTTCTGTGCCCTTCCAAGCCAGCAAAATATCGTTCACGAATCTATAATAATATAAGATTTTCGGTTCTTTTACCAAATGCTCGTGTTCGTAGTTATTCATAAAGATATCTGCTAACAACGGACTAAGCGGTGAACCATGGCCAAACCCTCTTTCTGTAAGTAGTACTCGTTGTTGAATTGAAAATAATTTTGTTTACTGCATAACTCGGTTAATTTCAAAATATTCTGAATCTGTTCTGGGTGTATTCTATTTCTTCCCAGCAGATTTTTAATTATAACTAAACATTCTTTATACGGGACATTTGTAAATAAGCTTTTTACATCCAAAGACACGAGTTTTGTGTTTCTAGGTAGACAGATGTGTTTTATTTTGCTAATCAAATCATAACTATTTTTCAGGCTGTATTTTGCGGTGAATGACGTCTTCTCTTTAATCAATCCGTTTAAATATTTCGCTAATTTATAAGCTGGAGCGTTGACATATGAGACGACTGGACGGATGGGCACCTGATCTTTATGTATTTTTGGTAAACCATACAACAGCGGACACTGAGGGTTCATCGGTATAAGACTTTTCGCTAAATAGCAGTTTTGTGGAAAAAGGTAAGTACTTGACTTGATACTGAGTTTTAATGCTGCATGAAATCGTTTGGTAGGATCGTAGGGCAGACGCTGGAAATCTTCGGTGTGTATTAAATCTTGTACTTTGCTATTATACTGCGATCTAGACATAATTACTACGGTGTTGCCTTTATCCGCCTTATTTACCACCAAATCATTTTGTTGAATTTTATTTTGGATGGATTTATATATTTTTAATTCGCAGTTAATGAAATTAGTCGATTTGTATGTTTTTAACTGATGGGCAGCTAAGCTCTTGACTATGTTATCTTTTTTATTTCTGGTAATAGCTATTTCTGCATCCACCGCCAATGTTTCCAAAGAAGTCTCATTTTGCCGAACATTTACTTGAATCGGGTCATACCTTAAATAGCGGACATTCATTTGACGTCATACACACTTGTCAAAAGGGTATTAGAATGTGCGTATTGGAACAATTAGAGATTTTAAAGCGGGACAAGCATACATTACTGAACGATCAAACCAACTTTAACGGGTCCCCATTGCTGAATATATTCGCACACTGTCATAATGACTCACATCAGTCGAGCAACGGAGGGAGGGGATTAGAAAGTACAATCGTTTATAAGACATGCCCACGGTTGGAAAGCGCTCAGTCGTTGCCCATCGTTCCTGATGATGCCTCGTGCAGAGGCGAAACACGTGTCGAAGAATAGTCGGCGCATACAGCGGGATACTGCAAGTCAGGTATCTTCCTGGAACCCATACAATTCCTATATCCCTTATCCTTTTAGAGGAGTTCGATATTGTCAACCTTTTTCTATTGCAATAGTTGGGGTGGTCAATTCTAGGGTGCGTGGTGGGTTCCTCTTTCCTTCCATTAGGTCACAATGGAGTTCCGCCAAGTAACGCCTGATACAATCAACTATATCATTTGTATTAATTAAATGGACGCGCACTTACATAGGTCGATTAGAAATTAAAACAAGAACAACATTAACCAAACACAATTATGCTCACCCTAAAGCAGCATTAGAAAGAGTTTCAGTTAGTAGGTAACAAGGTGGTAGAGGCTTAATCAATCTGACCATGTTGTGGGAAGGACAGATCCGTAAGTTAAGAGATTTTTTTCATGATAAAGCTGAAAATAGTAAAATACATGCGTCCATTATAGAAATAGACAGTAACTTCACTCCTTTAAAGCTTTCCAATAGAGACCTTAATTTTAAAACAATAGATGCCCTCAAAAATGAACAATTATGTAGATGGCGAACTAAGTAGTTACACGGTAGACATCTACATGATCTAGAGCAATCGCATGTAGACTCAGATAGTTCTAATAAGTGGCTGAAATTAGGATCACTCTTTCTGGAAACTGAAGGATTTATGTTGGCAATACAGGATCAGGTAATCAGTACTAAGAACTACAGTAAATTCATACTTAAAGACCCTAACACACAAAATGATATAAATGCAGAAAATGTCATCGCGCGTCTGAAACCATCCAACATATTACCGGAGCCTGCCCGATACTAGCACAAACTGATTACACCCACAGGCACAATCAAATCGCTAATATTGTTCACCAGAAGCTAGCCATCAAATAAATATAAACTTATTACAAAACCTGTTCCATATTACCAATACTCTCCAAAACCAGTGCTGGAAAGCCGCAGTCACAAGATATACTTTGATAGAGCGATACTTACTGACAAAACTGTACATTACAATAGACCGGACATAACTGTGATAAATAATCTAAACAAACTTGTATATTTAATAGATATAGCCTTACTCAATACTCATAATCTACAGAAGACAATAACTGACAAAATTCATAAATACACTGAATTAAAGGAAGAAATAACTAGAATTTGGCATATGGACAAGGTATATATTGTGCCACTGCGCTATCTAGCACAGGCGTCATACCCAAACACCTACATCACTATTTACGACAAATAGACGTGCCCACAAACCTCTACATCACAATGCAGAAAGCCGCTATACTCAACACTTGCCGCATAGTGCGTAAGTTTTTGCAGGACGAACCTCTTCTATCAAGTAGTGCCCCAAATGAACTCCACTTGGTCTAGGCCCGTGGTTTTTATAAGATACCGATATAATCGAGAAACACAAATGTAATCAACAACAATAATAATAATATTAATTTATTTCAGGTAATAAAACCCATACAGATATATACCTTACAGACTAACATACATACTATTACAATACAATTTACAAAACAAAGAGGTGTGTTTAATATTTCCCCACAGTGAAAAAGTCCAGAGGCGACAAGTTAACATCAAGATGATGCAGAACGTTCCACACCGGCGCCGTCATGTTGATAATTACACATTTTGTAAATAAACAAGTGAACTTTTAAAATATTTTTTCGCAAGTTCGCAACTCTCGCTGACAGATTCCCGATGGATAAATAGATACCTGTCATAACTTTTCTAAGCGCATCACTAGCGCTTATCATTGGCCAGCGCGGGCGACACATTACGTCTGGCTCTTGCCTGTTGATTATTACGTAAGCGAAAGATAGATAATATATATTTTGGTGGTAAATTGTGTGTTATTGTCTTTTGCCGCTATTGTGTTGTATTAATGTGTGCGTTCGTGTGACACAACGGGGAACCATTAAACAAATGCATTTTTAAAGAAGGCGTTCTGCTTTGACTTAAGGTTTATTTTCGTATATTTCAACTTTTCAAACAAATGAGTGACTATAATTTACGTTATTTTTATTATTTTAGAACAAAAAAAAGCAATATTAAAAAAAGACAGAAATGAATTCAGTAGCCGATTCTGAAGAAACTACTTTCAGGAAGTGCGTTTAATATGTTACATGTTGTATATCATAATTTTCAGACATAAATACAATACTCATCGGATTTTGTTTGGCAATAAAACTGAATAATGATAAATCACCAACGTAATAAGTGCCTACCACTATCTGCAAATATTTGTAGAGGAATACCCACAAACTTATCTAAATTACAAAATTTAAATTTAGTAACCACAATCGTGTTTAAAATTAATCTTAGTTATATTGTCCTCTCGCCGAGAGGTATGTACTCGCTTAGGTATATATATACATAATTAATTACCCTGCGTTTGATTGTACCCTTGCAAAACATAGCAATTGTGTCTCCGCACCCTTAGGTCACCGATTCACCTCATGGGCATTGCGACGCTATATTTTCCACTTCGTGGTTATCACAGAAGTTTTCTTCCCAGCTGTTATCGGTTCCACGAACAATGTGGCCTAACTAATTCTATAAGCTACGGCGGTAGTTTGGTTCTTTCACGATTTTCTCATTCCGTATTTTATCACTTACGGAAACTTTGAGTAAGTACAGTCGCCAGTCGTCTTTATAGCCTGTTGAGTGACCAAGCTCACTCAGGTTAACGACTACGAGTGCTTTAGCAAATATGAAGTTCGCAAACACACTGAAATTGCAAAGAGAAAGTTTTGTTTGTTCGAATGGGTATAATCATTTAAGGGGTATGATTTGTTGTTATCGTTTCATTCATTTCTAAGTCACGGATTTTGACAAACTTTGACTAACACATGTTCAAATCTTATCTTACTACTATAATACTCGAGAAAGTTTGTGAGGATGGATGGATGGATGTATACATGTTTGTTACAAATCTGAGGAACGGACTTATGAAACTTTCATCAACGTCAACGACTAGGTCTGTTCCCCTTTATGGTAATACAGACCGCAGTTTTAAAACAAACAAAATAGTCTGTGAATACAGGATACCATGCAACAAAATAATTGCGAACATTTGTTATAGAGGGCTCGGTGTGATATATGCGGCGTGGTATTGTCTCAATCCAAATGCATCGCTGCAGAAATTGGAGTACAAGCCTAGATTGATGCATGTCTTTTAAGATACGATCAACAAATAATACGTGTATTTGTGCAAAAGCAATCTAAAATTCATCTCAGGTGAAAATTATATGGAATGAAGTATACGTATAATGTTCAAGCCCGTAAACTAAAAACGTAAACCATTCTGTTTGATTGGCTTCCATTTTGAAAAAAAAATGGGCTTAATTGATCAAAGAGGCAAAACGAAATTCATCACATATGAATGCGATTCTTTAAACACCTGCGTGATTTGCATGTATTGTTATAAGAGCAAGTATAAGATAAGCTTTTCAATATATTCTCTTATTGTTTAATAACAATCGCCATTCATCACAAATTGTAAACCTTTAAACAGGCATTGTGGTTTCTGAATGGATTGAATGGATACATTCTCACCTGACTTATTATAAGACAAGTGTGAATCTGATAATAGATGGGACAAACATCTTTTGAGTAAGGTTAGGATAAGACCACTAGCAAAATTAACCGATAATATATTTGATGATACAGATGGTGTAATGTTTGAGGTGGTGACTTCGTTTTTAAGCTGTGCTTAACGTTACGGGTTCGATGCCGGCCGAAAATAATAAGAATTGTGAGTCTCCTTACAAAACACAGATTTACGGACTTATACATTTAGTGCCTTCTATCTTATGAGATAATCTAGGTTTTGTTTTTATTACTTACTCATACAGCTGCAATAGAAATAAATGTTGGCTCTGTGTTTCAACTGTCTACCTATTACAGTTCATGAGGTATAGATAGATAGATAGATGTATTCTTTATTGCACACCAAAGTAAAGTACATTTTATATAGTGACTTAAAGCTAAGTTTCATGTACAAACGGCGGCCTTATCGCCAGGGGCGATCTCTGCCAGGCAACCTTGGGATGGACAGGAATGATTGAAGCATTATTGTGGGCATGGTGTAGCTTTAAAGTGAAATAATTATCAATAAGATTATCCTAAATAAGATATACACATATATACATAAATAAATATACCTTTTACTTACATACATAAAATACAAACATAATTTATACAAATACAATTAAATATATATCAATATACTAAATAATATAGATACAGTTTATACAAATGATGAACTCAGACGATAATTAAGTTGATATATTTGTCAATCCTTGAAATAGTGCTTCTTTACCAAGTCTTTGAAAATATTTATTGTGCTTGCTCTTCGAATCTCCACTGGTAAAGCATTCCACAGTCGCACAGCCTGAACAGTAAAAGATTTGTCGAAGTAATTTGTGGAATGCTTCGGCATCTCCAGCGTTAGATCCTCAGACGACCTCAAGGACTTTACATGTGTGTCATCGAGGAACTTAAAGCGTTCTTTGAGATAAGAGGGAGAATTGGGATTAAAAAGTCCATTATATAACAATGTAAGAATGTGAGTATTCCTGCGAAGACGAATTGGCAGCCACTTGAGTTTGTTGCGAAAATCTGAAACGTGATCATATTTGCGCCATCCAAATATAAATCGTATGCAGAAGTTTTAGAGACGCTCAAGTTTATCTAGCTGCTCTTCAGTGGGGTCAAGATAGCTGACGTCCGCGTAGTCAATTATAGGCAGAAGCAGAGCTTGAGCAAGCGCAATCTTAGTGGCAGTTGGAAGGAAGTTGCGTAATCTACGCAACGGTCCTGCCGATGCAAATAGTTGCGATGCGACTCGTTTCTAGGATTTGAGATCTCCATGACATAGTATCATCAAAGTAAATACCTAGATTCCTTACGGTTTTGCTGAACGGAAAATCCTTTCCGTTAAAACTAATGCGTGGCAGTTCGGACCAACAAATTTTCGAGACGAGTTTGGGGCTGCCGACAACAATCAATTGTGTTTTGTCAGGATTTACCTTAAGTCCATATTTCGTGGTCCACTCACAGATACGCGACAGGTCCGAGCTAATGATAGTACAGGCTTCTGCCAGCTTATTTAACGGAGCCTGCGTGTAAATTTGCAAATCATCTGCGTATAGGTGGTAGGATGAAAGTAATTGGTTTGAGATAGAAGTAATAAATATTGCGAAGAGTAAAGGAGATAGCACGCCACCCTGTGGCACACCGGCATTTGTGTTAGACCAAGTGGAATAAGTGTCTTCGATGCGTATACGTTGCTGGCGACCAAACAGGTAACTGTGAAACCAGTCAATTGCCGTTGGAGATACGTTAAGAGAGCGTAATATGCCAAGTATAATGTGAAAATCTACGGTGTTAAACGCATTACTAAAATCAAGTAGGGTCAAAACCGTCAGATTGCCACTATCCATACCCAGCCTAATGTCATCTGTTACACGAACCAATGCAGTGGCAGTACTGTGCCCGGGCTTTAGGAGCGCATGTTTATGTAGGAAGGAGCTAAGTTGAGAGTGAACAAGACGTTCAAGGACTTTTGATAGAAATGGTAGTATGGAAATGGGTTGATAATCGGAGAAGGAGCAGGGTTTGGACTTCTTAGGTAAAGGAATTATTAGTACATCTTTCCAACTTGATGGAAAGACACCACGGGCTATGGAATGGTTAAGGATGTGACATAGGACTGGAAGAATTTCATCTAGGATGGGAAGGATCATTTTGCGACTGACACAATCGTTGCCGACTGCGTTGGACGTCACTGCCAGTATGCTCTTCTTAACGTCACAAGCGGAAAATTGATTGAAGATAAAGGGAGAATAATTTGGGGTTGGCAAAGATGAAAGATATTCTAAAGTGATTCTTTTTATAGTTCCATCAAATTTGGACGAAGTAGTGAAATGAGTATTAAGAGAATCGAGGTTAATATTGTTTGGAATTGTTTGTTGCCGTGCCTTACCAACTCCCAAGGATTTAAGAAATTGCCAGACCTTTGCTGGATTACCGTCTTCAACTGATGTTTGAATATGTTGGCATTACGCTTTCCTACACACCTTGTTACAGTGATTCCTGATAGCCACGTATTTTTGTTGATTGAAAGCGCTAGGTTTATGCTTCAATTTTGCTTTAGCGGCGGATTTCTTTTCCATAATGTTTTTTATATCTGCTGTTAGCCATGGTGCTGGTAAGTGTTTTATTTTAACGGCGCGAATAGGCGCGTGCACGTCATATAAATTAATCAGATTTGATACTAGTATCTGAACTTTGGATTCAATACACTCTGAAGTATATAAAGACTCCCAGTCTATATTGACAGCATCCTCACGAAGTCTGTCATGATCCATGCCACTAAAATTGCGCTGCAAGACAACCTTAGGCTTTGTTTTGGGTGGGCGTATTTTATACGAGACATTGACCATGCTTGTAAACGAAACTAGGAGAAGACACCAAAATAAGGTCAAGAAGAGAAGGAATGCAGTTGGGAAAGTGGTGAGTTGCATTCAGTGTTAAAATTGATAAATTACAAGACTCCGTAGCTTGTCGAAAAGACGCAGCCCTTGAATCTTGCTTGAGGAGGCAAGTGTTGAAGTCACCCATTATAATAGTGTGACTATATAAAGGTGTGAGGTTTTCTAGGATCTGCTCAAATGAAGAAAAATAGTTCACACGGTTAGAAGGTGAGTAGTATACGCCTAATAGAACTTTAATATGGTGAAGTTCAAGTTCCAAAAAGAGATGCTCGCCAGCATTCGACTGTGGAGGCTGTGGAGACATAGTGACTATGTGATAGGGAATCTGTTGACGCAAGTATATGGCAACACCGCCTCCACTGCCGAAAGTGCGGTCATTCCTAATTAGGTTGAACCCTGGAAGAGAGTAAGATGCTGAGGGGAGACATGGTTTTAGCCATGATTCCGAAACAAGGACAGCATGTATGTTTTGGCAGTCTAAGTTAGCCAGCATATCAGGAAAATGGGCCGGAATACTTTGCGCATTTATATGGACTACATTAAAGAGCTTGGGTACGTCTGAGAATTGTGACTGGAGAATGTCTCCCAGAGAAGGAACACTTTTAAAGCTGTCGTCTGAACTTGTTGCAGAAACAAAGGTGTCATCATCGTTGACTGAGTCTGTATCTGACATTTAATAAATATAATAATATAAATACATATAATAATATATAGAAGTATATATATAATAAATATATATATGTAATAATAACAAAATAAATTAATATTCTAAAACCAGATATATCAATAATTCTCACGTAAAGCTTTGCATCTTGTTCACCCGCCAGTTGCGCGTTAGAGTAACAAAAATAGATATTTTAAACTAACAAATATGTATAAAAATGTGAAAAAAGAGAAAAGGCACCTTCACTACAGTGAATTAGGTACATAGAAAAATGATATTATAATAATATGATATAAGTGAGTGTCTCAAAAACCAAGTATTCAATAATATGTAGTGCGAAACGAAACGTTAATAATATGAGTTATGACATTAGTGACAGCAGCGACATAGATGACAGCAGTGTTTTGTTTGTTGATATGCGGTATATAGAAAATAAAGTTTAAAGTTAATAATTAGTAAAAAGAAGGTGCATTTACATAAAATGAAAGTACATACGGATATGCGACAACAAATGAAAAACCTATTTCCTCGCAGCTGCAGCTCTCTTGGTCTTCGTGGCAGCCGTGGCAGGCTTAGCGACAAGTTTCTCCGCCTCTACGAGTTTAATCTTGCTCAATTTACTGACGGAAGTGATGCGATACCGCTTACCGTCAGGGCCCAGGATATGAACGTTGCCTTCCTTCGTCCAGCACTTTGAAACTCCGAACCTCGTCCAAGCCGCCATAAAAGCATCGTGTCGCGATCGTGTCAGGAACTCCGACAAAGTGATGCCCGTCCCTTTGAGTTTGGTCTTTGCATACCAGACGCTATCCCGCACCGCAACAGTTTGGAATTTGACCAGTATGGGCCTGGCTTTGTCGTTTGAAGTTTGGCGTCCCATCCTGTGACGCCTGATGTCATCAGCTGTGAAGGTGTCATGCTTGAGATGCTGCTTAACTATATCTGTCACTAACCGAGTCGTCTCCTCATCTTTATGCTCCTCCACGCCATGAAGCAGCAACATCTTACGGCGGCTACGCATTTCAATATTGTCAACCTCACGACCAACTGCATCAAACTGCTGCTAGAAGGATTTCAAGGTTTGCAGAACAAATGTCTTGAATGAAGCAAACTCGTCTGCTAGGCTTCGGGTTGTTTGTGGGGACTTCTTCTGCAGCTCCACCTCAAAAAGTGCCATACGCTCCTCAAAATATGACTGCATGTCAAGGATACTTGAGACATTGCAACTGTCCATTATGTGTATTATGTTTATATTTGTCAGTTGTAAGAGATAACGCTATACCAGCAGGTATGTAATGAAAGCTTTAACTATTATACATTAAAATCACTTTTTATTTAAAATTAACTATTTTATTTAAATTTCCCTCTAGAGCAAATTTAAACAAAACCTGTTATTTCAACTACCCACATATTAGTCAAGGTATAACCACCTTGGTAGATATGGAAAACAAATACTTAGCATTAAAATCCCGTTGCTTTCTATCATTTCCAGAACGTTCTATCATTATTTTACGGCATTCTGCATGCATGAAATATATCAAAAGAATGTATGGGAAAAGAAGCAGAATATATTCACTACATAGTATAAAACAAAGTCTGTTTTCTGTCTGTCTATCCCTATGTATGCTTAAATCTATAAAACTACGCAACGGATTTTAATGCGGTTTTTTTAATAGATAGAATGATTCAAGAGGAAGGTTTATGTATAATACATGCATAATATAGCATTGCACCCGTGCGAAGCCTGCGCGGGTCGCTAGTTGTATATAATTGTACAGTAGTTAGTGTTAACAGTTCTTTCGTAGAGAGGCCAGGTCATCAAGAATTTGTAAGGTATTGGAAAAAGAAAAACAAGAAAGAATCAAAATAAGCGTGAGCAATAAGCGCGTATATACGCAAAGTATTTGGTTTTTGAATCTGCTACAATATACAGTAATCATCCCTACAATTAACTAAATAGAAACTATATCTAGAACACCTAACTCCATTCGTTCAGTCAAAGTCACATTAACTACGTACCAGCCAAAAGGTCGTACTTTTGAAATAAATTTATAGTTCTTTGAAAGTTTATAAAGACGTTGAAGGCAATCAGGCTTTAGTTAAAGTCCGAGGATGCAGGTGTGGACAGGTGGGTACGGAAGTGGAAGCCGCCAATTACAGCCACGTTTCCACAGTTTGGGTTGGCTAGTCGGTTTTTCGATATTTTATCAAGCTTAACTCACTTCGATGTCGCCCCTATCACCCTGTGCCAGCCGCAAAAATATTCTAGATTAAATTCTTACAATAAATGGGATAGTTCTAGTCCCGCTACTGCAATGAAGATTTGTAGCTTTTTAAGGAGATAATATTTTCATTTATCTTATTGGTAAGATATCGGTATAATAGTATTGAAGAGTATAGTGTAGTATTATAAATCTGCGTAAGTTTGTTGTACGTTGATGTTGTTAAAAAATAGGCTACAATCCATATTTATGGGAAACATTAATTATTATGAGTATCTCAAACGATAATACTTCCAGTCCTTTAGACTGCCTCCAAGACTGACGCTGACCTAAGTACTGAATAATTGTGAGGAGATTCATCATCATCGTCATCATCCAGGCGTCAGGCAGCCGAAGTCATCAGCTGGATAAAGGCCCCTCAAATGGCGAGCCACTAAGGCTCTTTGTGTATAACAATATCCGCTGCCAGCCACTTTGCGGATATCGTTACTCCACCTAGTCGGAGAGTGTCCTGATTACCAAGAAAGGGATTATCTTTTCAAATTCTGAGATAGGTCTTAGAATTTTAAGTTTGCTAGTAAATTATTTTTATCTTAATTTTTGTGGAACAACCGACTATATTATGAAAATTATTTTATGTTGAATAGTATTGAATACATTTAGCCTTTTTTATTTCAAACTTTCTTCTAAATAAGGTTTATGGTATTACACCTTTGATACGGTCCATAAAATCCAGCCTTTTGTCTGCCTTTAACTTTGCTGCCGCGTTTGGGAGTAGCAAATATTTTTTAATCACGTTCATAAAAAGATAAAATGATAATTCGCTTTTGTTCGAGTAAAATGCCTGTCTCTATTATGAATTGCCAGTTCGGGGAAAATAGCTGGCTCTCAGAATTCTCTCAGAAATATGTGTAAGTATATTTTATTGTTCTGGAAAATGTAGGCTGTTTTATTAACCTACAACAGAAGCTTATAATAAATACCTACATAATTATAATCGTTGAAATCGCTTCTTGATAATCATCAACATCAAAGGTACACATTCCATGTTTTACCATAAAGCTTATTGGCAGCTCTGACGAAGTGTTTTTATACATTATGTATTTAAATTTATGCCGCATTATATTGACCGGCCCTCACTTACGTACTTCAAAACAAAACAAAAATGGAGGGTAGTCTCAATACGACCCGTAAATAAGTGCGTATGTTTGTGTTTCGATGTTGTGCGCCCATGATTCCGCACCAGTTAAACTTGTGTAATTTGATTACACGGATAGTGTAGGTGTTGAAATGGACGTCACGCCACTTTCAGCACTGTGTTGGTTGTAGGTTCGATTCTCACGCGTGACAACACTTTCTGAGACGTACAAATCGTGCGTGGGTTCGAATCTGTGTGCTCAGCTTTTAGTCAGCTGATTTTGTGTTAGTAGTCCTTAGACTATATATTATAAGTCTTTATGTCAAATTAATCTTCAAAGGTTTCATTGATACATACATGCATATTCTCACGCCTTTTTTCCGTCGTGGTAGGCAGAGACAATAAAACGTGACTTTCTTCAACCCTTACAAACCTCACGCGCTTCCTCTACGTTCATTGCTCTTTTCATACATACCTGCTTCGGACCTTTACGTTTTTCAAAAAGTCCCCAATTTGGTCGATAAATGTCCTACGAGGTCTGCCGCGACCGACTTGCTCACACCCTTTTGCTTTAGTTCTGCATTACTTATCTGTTGGAAAAATATATAAAATAATGATCCGATTTATAATGATAATGATCTGATTTCGATCCCCAGGTACCTCGGGCACACACCTCTGACTTTTCGAAGTTATGTGTGTATTAAAAATGTTAATTATCGCTCGCTTAATAATGTGCCCGGTAGATGGCAATAGGCTCGCCCCCTATTACATTGGGACCGAAACATATCTGGCGAAGTGTGGGTGTGTAATACACCTCTGCCTACCCCTTCGGGGATAAAAGGCGTGAAGATATGTTATGTTATGTAATGAGCAAGTTCAGGTTCATGTGGTGATAATAAATAGCTTTTAATTATGTAGAATCTTTGAACATGAGTACATTTTTGTGTGTGTGCAAACAACAGCTGCTGGTCTTTTATAGAAAATGAATATTGAAAATAATACCCTGTAATTATTTTCAACCCTCTAAATATATTTCATACTAGGAGTATGTTATTACAATGTCGTTAAATAAGCAGGTGTCTCATACTAGGGATTGATAATTTGCGAATCTCACACAAAGTTGCCCAGTACATTATAATATCATACAATGTGTCAAAGCGTTAATTAATGTTCTGCCCAACTACTAAAAACTGACCCAAGTATAATAAAAATAAAATAGATTTATTATGTAATGTTATAATTATGAGATATATAATGTGTCAAAGTGTTAATTAACGGTCTACGCAACTACCAGAAAAAGTCTTCAGTTGCGTTAAACTAACATTTGCCTGTTGGATTTATTTAAAAATAAAATTTATGTATTATTTATCCTTCAAATAACATAGTAAAAGTAAATGTCGTTTACGCAACGTGTGTTTCAAATTAAATTAGCTCACATTTTAAAGCTAAGTTTGTTTCATATATTTTCCTTATTATAAATCATTTGCACTGGCCTCTTGTTTCTATGATAAGTTGTGAAGTCTATTCACATGTCAGACGAAAATATTATGATCTTTCAGACACGCAGATTTCCATCTAATAAGTGTCTTAGTTAAGCAAGAAATAAAGAATTAAAGATACACATAACTTCAAAAAGTCAGTGATGTGCGACATAGGTCTGAACCCGAGACCCGCTGTGTAGTAGTCTGTTATTCTCCTCACTTGTCTACCGCTGCCTTTGTTCATCAAATCATCTTTTGATCTTATAAATACTGCCTGTATTAGGGGAAAAAGATATATTACTTTTATATACACAAATAACTTATTAACTGCTTAATTTTTCATCGCAGAATTATGCGATGAGCCGTTAGCGGGCTCAAGGAGCACACGGTTGCAAGTTATTGCGTTTAATTAAGCCCGCGGCTGCTTGTCTGTACGTGTTGATCCTGACTGTGTTAATAACAACCACCGGTTTATTCACATGCTTTACAAAATTACTTTACAGACTAATATGAATGTAAAATTAGTGACTTGTATGAATGAGTAGTTGATATCCATAATAATAATTTATGTACCTACTTGTTTTCTTAAATTCATATTGTTATCTTAGTTTCTCTTCTCTTCTCTAATTAGTAATTCATTGCTGAAAAGTAAACCCATGCTTTCATCAGTATGAATCGGCCATTTCTATTTCGGTATACCTATTCACTCAATTGTTGAAAGGAACGGTTGGAGTGATAACAGTCTGTCAGTAAATTGTAACGGAATCCTATGGACCCCAGGCTGATTAAAATTTTAGTTTTCTTACTAACTGGGTTTAAAATGTCAGAGGGCCCCCAGTGGCCCTGATTAAAGCGCCCCTCCACCGCGCATAATCTATGACACCCGACCAGGTTGCTGGACATGTCTCTACTGACAGCATTTACCAAGTGTAAACACTTCTAAGAGTGAAAAGAGGACATCAAAATACTAAAGACAACGATACATTGGTATTGGTTTGTCATCACAAAATCACTCTCCATATATTATAGGACAGTAGGATCACTGTGCTGGTCCTGGTTGACTTCTCAAACGCCTTCAACACAGTCAGTCACGATATCCTACTATCCATCCTATCCTATCTTATGATCTCCTCCGAAGCACTGGAATGGTTCTCTTCATATCTTCGTGGACGTCAGCAGTCCGTCAGAGTCGATGAGGCATCATCGAGTTGGCGAGACCGTGAGGCTGGTGTTCCACAAGGTGGCATACTCTCTTCTCTTTTATTTTCTCTATGTATAAATCTCATTACCTATCTTCAGTGTTCGTATCATTTGTACGCCGATGACCTACAACTTTACTCGCAGGCTAAATTTGAGGATCTGCCGGATGCAATCGATGATGTGAACCGGGACTTGGCGAGAATTCGGGACTGATCAGAGAGGTACGGCTTATGCGTCAATCCTGTGAAATGCCAAGCTATCATCATTGGAAGCTCTAGAAATATAAACAGGCTGGATTTGGCATCGCTTCCACCGGTAATATTTAATGGAACCAATATACCTCTGAGTCCTTCCGTTAAAGATCTTGGTTTACACATCGACGCTACACTTAGCTGGCAACCCCAGATTACAAGCGTTTGCCAAAAGGTTACCGGTGTCCTGCGTTCTCTCTATCGCCTGAAGAATTTCCTTCCTGTCAAGACAAAGACAATGCTTGTGCAGACCTTGGTTTTTCCTATAATCGACTATGGTGATGTATGTTATCTCGACCTGAATGCAGATCTACTCAATAAACTTGACCGACTTCTCAACCATTGCATTCGGTTCATTTTCAATCTCCGTAAATATGACCACGTGTCCTCATATCGTAAACAGCTGTCATGGTTACCTATACGTTAGCGTCGTAATATGCGCGCGTTGACTTCTCTTTTCACTTTTCTTCATTCATCTAATAGCCCCAGCTACCTAGCTCCTTACTTTCAATACCGCTGCTCTAACCACGACAGAAATCTTCGGTCTTCTAATAATTCTCTTCTTTCGTGTTCTTCTCACAGCTCAAGCCTTGTACATTCTTCTTTCATTGTACAATCAGTACTTCTCTGGAACGCGCTCGATCTCGAGATTAGGATGGCGACGAATCGTTTCACGTTTAGGGCTAAGGTGCGCGAATATTACATCAAACTGTCACTTGAAAGACCATAAAAACATCATCTCATACATTTGTTATACTGTGTATTAAATATACGTATATACGTATGTATATGTATATATTCATTTTATATAGTATTTATAGGTATGTATTATTTATCTATGTATGTATTATCATAATAATCGTCTACTTTTGTGTCCCTCTCATAGTTCTGGATTCGTCAACTCTTCCTTCTTCGTCCAATCTGTCTTATTATGGAATGCGCTCCCTCTCGAAATCAGGATGGCAAACAATCGACTCACTTTCAAGTTAAAGGCTCGAGAGTTTGTAAGGAGTAAAATGGCAGGATAATCACAGACTGACTGGATTTACTGACTTATATATTATATAAGTATATATCTATAATTGGCAAGTATTTATTTATATACATATATATGTATTTATACTTATTTATTCTTTATATGTGTATCTATATATTAAATGTATATATTTAAGTATATATATATATATTGTTTCAGTAGTAATTTACTTATATATATCTAGTAAATTTTATCTAATACCAAATAATAATTTTATAATAATCACGCACCTACTATTTTTTTTTTTTTGGTGTCGGGTTGGAAAATCCTCATGGAGTCCCTCCGCCCTGGGGGAAGGGCGAAGGGGACTGTAAGACTTTTTTGTAACCGTGTGTCGGAGGGTCGGGTATCGCTGAAGCATTCCTCGCTACCCCCCGACGGGTATTGGCCCGCCAGATGGTCAGGCGGGCCCCGAACAAAACCACCTTGGCGGCGGATGAAGGTGTTGGGCTCCGCCGCCAAAACTCTCAGCGGCCGTAGAGGATAGGGAGGATGGCAACGCAACACCGCATCTCCTCTTCCTCTGCGGCCCCACCGCGACGCAACGATGGTGCGCCCCCATTTGGTCGCGGGAGATAGGGCGCGCGGCAACGCAACACCGACACGCCTCTCCTCCCGCGACCGCACCTGACTGCAAGGGACAGAAGAACTGTCCCTCGCACCCGCCCCTTTGGACGCATCCTACGCAGGCCTCCGTCAAGCCCACGCGGAGCGTCCCCTCCTGGATCCCTCTTAGCTTCACCACGGGTGACCAATCCACGGTTACTAAGCCCCCCCACCACGACAAGGTGGAGATCCCACGGGGGGAGGGACGCACCTACTATCAACTATCTCTGCGTCACCCTAAGTTGACTGGTAGAGAATGCCAAAGGCATTAAGTCCGCCTATGTACCACATATTTTTTGTGTTGTGCAAAAAGTTAAATAAATAAATAAATAAAAATATATATATATATGGTATAAAAAGTAGTATAATGTTGGATTATAGTTCAATTATTTCAATCTTTGTAGTTTATACACCTGCCACAATCATCTCTGCACCACCCTAAGGTTGACTGGCAGAAAATGTTACATAGCATTAAGTCCGCCTTTGCATTAAAATTGCAGGAAGTGTAAAAATAAATAAATAAATATTCATGCTTCGCATATTGGTACTTGAGTACAAGGCAGCGTATCTCTGAGACGGCAGCTCCAGGGAGACGAAGAACATGATCCAGGTATATGCGTCATATAGTATTATCGGCACCGGGTATTCCAGCGATATCCAGTGTATAGTATTGAGCGTACAGTAACAGTCTCAGAACTGATGTCACAAACCGCCTCTTTGCCGCAAGTCACAACATTGAAGCCCACACGAACATTGTCAATTAAAACGTACTAAGCCATCGCGCATAGTTTGCAGGGAAGCTCTCGTTACAATCGCCGCCTGGTTAGCTGCCAGGACTTACGGGACACCGCGTGATCGACAGGTGGCTCTTCTTTCGCTCTTTAAGACCTTGTCAACTGTTCTGTGCTGGCCTGTACGCAGGTTTAGACAGCGATTGCGAAAGTCCTGCATCCTACCACCTGATCGTGAATACGGAGACTCCCATCATACATCGCTCATCTTTCACATCCATCAACAACAAGGTACAAACCACTACTAATGTTACACGCGGTTATTAATAATATAACTATGTTCAATATCTCATAGACAACTTTATATTTTAGTCAGCCTGGGATAAATATGGTGTGATATAGACATACTCGTAGATACACAACAGAGTTAATAATGTTATACAGTTCATGCAATAAATTATAGTAAAGTGAATAACAGACACTCACCGGCCTTTTAGCTACGCCGCTGCCAAACTTACCCCTTGCCCTGTGCTGGTCACCTTCTCTTGAAGCCGCTCGCCTTGTTCTTCCATATCACTAAACACTAATTATTGACCAACACCGAACACCGCCTTTCGCGCTAGGCCAGGTCCGATCGGTTTCGCGCCTCAAAGTCCACTCTCTAAACTACCACGCGAGTTCGTTCCCGAGTTCTGCCAACCTCCGCATCCTAGGACTGACTGTCCCGTACCTACTTCCTCCACCACGCCGCGCTGTCCATCGACAGTCTAGTCAAACACCACCAACGCATCGCCCCTCACCACTTATTACCTGTAAGGGTCCGTTTCTTATGGTTGGTCCCCTTTTTTATGATCCACAACTATACCGCATGTGAACACTACAGTGCAAATGTTTTCTCATATTTCATGGCTATTTCTTTACTTATATGCCTGTCACATAATTATTATAAATTTGTCATCCTCTTGGAATTTATGAGTTTACTAATTGCATAACGTTGGCGCCATCGTAGCGATAAGATAAACACATGTGGAAACAAGTATGCGACCTAAGGACTATATATTTATTTAATTTGGTGTAGCCAGTAACACCATTACAACATCTCATTTCATTATTAAATTTTTTCGTTCCTCACAAAATGTGGTCTTCAGGTAATGGCTCCTTAATCTATACTTAATATTAAAAAGCTTAATTTGTTGATTTGTTTGGTTGAGTGCATTAATCTCAGGAACTACGGGGCCGGTTTAAATATTTTATTTATGTTGGATAGCCAATTTATCGAGGATGGCTATATATAGGCTATGTATCATCAAACTACGGTACCTACCACGGTTGTGGAGTAGAATCCGTAAAAACGACGGGTTTTGTTATTTATTTTCGATGCCACAAATATTCTTTTCTACAAACATGATTTTCGGATAGGCAATATTGTAAATTTTGCTACATCATGGCCACTGATTACAAAGCAGACTCTGATAATACGCTTACTTGTCGCAAGCAACGAAATCTTGACCAGCTGATACATATAAAAATAATGATTTAAGTTATGCTCAAAGCGTAAGTATAGAGGTATGATCAAAATTGCTGCGTTGCTCATAAACGTACGAAAATGTAACTTTAGCTAATTACTTTAACTAACTGTTCTGTCACTGAATTTTGTATATGTAGGTAGTTGCAATTGCCAATAGTCAGAAGGAATGAAAATAATAAGTCCAATTTAACACTACTTAAAAACTTATTTATTAATCTATACATATAAATAAAATTGGAGTGTATATTTGTTATATTAAAATAACCACATTTTTCTAAATGCATATGGATGTATACACGGTGTATATACCGAAATGTCATTTTTTTCATTTTTTTTTGGAAAATAATAAGTCCGATTTAACACCAGTTAAAAACTTATTTATTAATCTATACATATTGTAACGTATGTCCGGTACTTACCGCGTTGCGTCACAGTATCGCCCATACGCTCGGCCAATCAGAGAAAGCCATCGTCCGCACTCGCAAAGCCTGACCAAATATGGTCATAAACGGACTCTCACCCTGATGGGTGGCCCGGTATATAAAGGGGCCGACAGAGAGGCCGGCACCGCTACTCTAACGTCGCTTCTACTATAACTAAGCGTACCTACTGACCCTACGTCGTATTTACGTGTATCCTGGTCCCAGCTACGGGTAAGCACTACATTTACTGCGTTAGCGTACTGCCCATCTCTCTTGCTGCTAGCTGAGGCCGGCTGACGCCGCCTGCCTGACTCTATTGGTTGTGGCTCTCCTAATGCTGCTTTCCTTCAGGTTCCAGGTTTACCTTAAGCTCCGGGCTACACTACCTAGACCGCTACACCTGCTGCATCGCCTTCGGCGTCACCTCGGCCCAAGAGTCTGGCCTGCCCCGCTCATCGCACACACACCGCCGGCACCTGCCAGCTGAGCCAACGGCCTGCGAGGATCTGCCGCTACGCGCAGCCCTTCGAGCAACCTGTCCTGCACACTACCGGAGGGAACAGCGTGGGAGACTGCAGCCCTTAGTGTTCAGGCCAGTGTCGTGTTGTTGGTCGGTCATACTCGTGGCAAGGGAAGTGAGACAATACTCGGCAATAAACGCATAGAACCTCTACTGCGTTTTAATACCAGAACCCGTTACAATATAAATAAAATTAGAGTGTATGTTTGTAATATTAAAATAACCGCATTTTACTAAATGCTTATGGATGTATACACGGTACATATACCGAAATGTCATTTTTTACAATTTTTGTCTGTCTGTCTGTTTGTTCTCGCTAATCTCTGGAACGGCTGGACCGATTTTGACGGGACGTTCACCGGCTGATAAATTTATGATTTACTTATACGCGTACAATTATAGACGCGGGTCCATCCTGTGCCCTACGGGTGACGACTAACTTTACTAAATGGAGTGGTTGGCGAAGCGAGCTACGAATAAGCTCACTCAGCAAATATAATAATGTGTCACCATATAACCATTAAACTACTAGTGCTGTACCTACTAGTGCATGGCTATAATGTGGTCAATATCTGTGACAATACAGATGAGAATTGTAACTTTACACGTCATTTGATTAGTTGGTCGCCATCTTAGTAATACTAAACAAATTTTGTTACAGTAGGTTAACATTTTCTGAAAACCGAACTAGTGTAAACTGTATCAGGGATCAGTGTCTTTGCCACATCGTTTACTTAGGTCATCATTGTCTTGTCCTGGTCCCAATTTATTTGTGATCGGCGCAGTATGTCCTTCGCTTCTATATTTCTCTGTCACCAGTCATCCGATCGTTTATCCCTTTCTCTTTCATATCCATCCTCACATAGTCCATCCATCTTTTCCTTGGCTGCCCTCTCCCTTTTCGTCATTCTACGTGCATATTCATCACTTTCTTACCTACGTACATCTCATCTCTTCGCATAACATGTCCATACCAGGCCAATCGACTCCCTTTTACCTTTTCATCAATGGGCGCCACTTTTATAGTACCTCTAATGTAAATATTCCTAAATCTGTCCATTCTTGTCACTCCAAACATCCGTCGTTACATTCTCATCTCAGCAACATGCAATCGTTTCTCATCCATCTTCTCTGTAGCCCAACACTCACCTCCATACAGTTCGACAGGCCTTATAACCGCCTTATCCGCTTGACCGCGCACAAGTGACTATTCTCCCTTTTTCGAAATGCCGTAGACCGCGCACAAGTGACTATTTTCCCTTTTTGGTTACAGAGCTATACTCGGTCTGAATTTACTGTTTCTTTCTATTACGTAATGTTTTAAATTATTTTTCTCTGTTCTATTCAAATCATTGAACATTTCTTCATGCTAAAAATACGAAGCGAGTCTTGTGTTTTTTCAACGATAGTCAATGTTCGCTGCTAAGTATAATGTGTATAATTAGAAAGTAAATATCAACAAAAAATTCATATGACTTGAAAGAGTCATTTATAAGGTTGAAGAAAAACATCACTTCAACTTACTCATGTTACCGACTTATCAACAATAAATGTTTATGTTAGCGCGCCCATCTGGCGAGCGGCGGCGCGACATTTTGTTTAGAACGTGAGCGGTCAAGTGACTTCGGTGAATTGGCGCTAGCGGTCAAGCGGTTATACATGCAACCCTTTAATTTCACAGGTATTTTGTGATCGCATATTGTGCCTGAGACCTGTCACCATTTCATCCACCCTGCGTTAATTCGTTGCCTAACATCGCGATCAATTTTGCCGTCATCTTGCAGGAGTGAACCTAGATAGCGAAAATCGGAGCATACTGGTAGAGGTGTACCGCCGAGTGTAACCTGTATAGGACTGGAGAGACCGCCAAAGTCACAGAACATATACTCTGTCTTGGCTCTGCCGCCACTCCTCCAGCTTGCTCTGCACCTTTTGTCCACTCTCTGCTGCTAGAACGACGTCATCGGCAAACAGCATGCACCAGGGTGCCTCGTCCTGTATGTCCGATGATATAGCATCCATAATTAACAGGAAGAGGTAGAGGCTAAGGGCCGACCCCTGGTGCAAGCCTACGGCCACATCGAATCTGGCTGTGATACCGGCTGCGGATTGGACTTGCGTTCTACATTCAGCGTACATGGCTTGAATCAACGTCAGGTATTTTCCAGGCATCCTTTTCTTCTTAAGGGCCCGCACAAGACTTCACGAAGTATTCGCTCATATGCCTTTTCAAGGTCGATGAATACCATGTACAAGTATTTATGTGCCTTCCTGTATTTTACGCACATTTGGCGAAGTGCAAAAATGGCATCCACCGTACCTCGACCAGGCATAAAACCGAATTGGTTTCGTGAAATCTCACTCTCGTCTCACAGGCGTCGCTCAATTATTCTCTTCCATACGTTTATAATATGAGGCATTAACTTTATTCCCCTATAATTGTTGCACACTTGGATATCACCCTTGTTTTAAAAATGGGCACCAGGTAACTGTTGCACCATTCCTCGGGTATGGTCTCCTCGTGCAACAGCTTATTGAAGAATAAAGTAAGCCCCGCCCATCCATCATCTCCTAATGATTTCCATGCTTCCACTGGTATTCCACCTGATCCTAACGCTTTCCTATTCTTCATTCTACTAACAGCCTTTTTTACCTCATTTTTACTTATTTCCTTCACTAAACCAATATTCATCACCTCACTTTCAAGTTTTCCGCTCCAATCGTTCTCTTCATTCATTAAATTTTCAAAATTTGTCCTCCATCTTTCTTTAATTTTTTGTCGTCCATAAGAATCGCTCCTGTTTCGTCTTTCATGCACTTAATATGAGATACCTCTTTCGCCTTTCTCTCTCTAGCTTTAGCCATGCTGTATAAATATTTATGACCCTCGGGTTTTTTCAGTAACGCGTACAAGTGGTGTAGGGTTTTAGATCTAGCAACGGCTACGGCCTTTTTGGCTCTTTTTTACATTCATCGTATTCTTTCTTCTTACTTTCTTCCAAGGATTCATTTCCTCCTTTCACCAGCTGCCATTCCTTAAACCCTGTTTTTTTTCCTTCAGCGCATTCTGTACCTCTTTTGTCCACCATTACGTGTCCTTATCGTTCATACGCTTCCCTTTCGACTCTCTTAAAACATCCTTTGCTACACACTTTATACATTTACTCATCTCTTTCCAACACTCATTGACACTGCTATCATTCATTTCGCCCATTTCTAACATTTTTTCTACCACTCTATCTCTGAATTTTTCTACACATTCATTCTTCACTAACATATGCCATCTTATGTTTGGAGGTAGTTGCTGCTTGGTTCTTTGAGAGCTTACTGAATCTGAAGTTCAACCATCAGGAGCCTGTGCTGCAAGACTAAATCTTTTCCTGGTACCAATTTACAGTCTTTGGCCCAGTTGAGTCGATTACGCCTCAGTAGGAAATAATCAGTCTGGGTCATGTGGTGGCCGCGACTATATGTAAATAAATGTTGCTCTCTTTTCTGAAACCAAGTATTTGCAACTGTTAAGTCAAAAGCGCCAGCAGCTTGGAGAATTGCTTCTCCTTCACAATTCGGCTGCCGAATCTCCAACCTCCATGTACTCTTTTATACTCTCTACATGTTCGTCCCACATGACCATTAAAATCACCTCCCACAATAATCTCTTCATTCTCCGGTGTACCCGTCATCATGCTATCAAAATCCATCCAAAACTTCTCTTTCTCACAATCAACACATCCTACCTGAGGGGCATACACACTTATCACATTCAAAATAATACCTTGCCACATCACTTTCACAGCAATCAGTCTATCATTAATTTTATTTACACTTGTCACACTATCTTTCAGGTTTTCGTCTAACACAATTCCCACGCTATTTCTTTTTCCATCACTTCTATAATAATAAAACTTGTATCCTTCTCCGATCTCTCTAGCTTTCGTACCTTTCACAAAGTGTTGCTTCGTGTGGTGGATCGAATCATCAGCACTTGACAAAGTGTTAAACGGCGAGCGGGTAAAGTTGACGTTAGAATGCCTCATGAACGTGAGTTTATCTAGAAGAGTAATCTACAAACAGGTTTTTATTGTAGCTAATCGTCTCCCCAAACGTACTACATTGATCTCCCATATTTTTAGTTTATTTCATATATTTTTTTATAATTATTTTGTCTGGACTATAAATGAGACTATAACCTCTAAGTTTATTTCGGATGTTTCTTCTCAGAGGACGCATTGGGATACATCGGCCTCGTGTAGCTTAATTTAAAAAAGTATGTTTTAAAGTATTAAATGAACCTATGAACAAATAAATGATTTGATGTGAGACGAATTTAACTTTGCCTCAATGGCAAATACTTATATGCAGCTTTGCTGCGGTACGCATAAACGCACCAAAGGAAAACACAAACACTAAGGCGCTAAACTGCTATTCTAGCACTAAAATGTTTGACCGGATACTACCGACGTCGCATTTACGTGTGAATATGGAAGTTGTAAGTATCTCTTACAATAATTGAAATGAGATTTCGTGTATGCTTTTGTGGATGGGGTCGCAGAGGAAGAGGCGATGCGGTGTTGTCAGGTTGCTGTCCTCCCTATCCTCTGCGGCAGCTGGGTTTTAGGGCCCGCGGATGGCGAGCGCTGGGGCTGCTCCCCGTCTGCCAAAAGGCAAGGAGGCGGCGTAGTGACCGCACCACCTCCCAAGAAGTCGGGGTCCGCCAACACTAACGGAGTCGCGGAAAAGTATGCTATCCGCGAATCGCGTCACCCCGCCAACATACGAGACCCGTAGGGACACCGTGATGGTTTTAGTGGGTATGCCCCGAACGCCTGCATGGGAGAGCCACCACACCCCTCCTCCGCCAGTCCCAAGCCCGGCCGATCACACTCTGGCCGGGTTGGCGTTGAGTTGAGATGGCTCATAAGGAGAGTCTCGGGTTCGATTCCCGGGTCGGGCAAAGTGTTATTGGGTTTTCCCGTTGGGAAATTCTCAGTAGCAGCACGGAGTCTGGTAATGTGGCCGGTACGGCAATAGGCTCGCCCCCTATTACGTGGGACCTAAAACATCATGGCGAAATGTGGGTGTAATATTACACCTCTGCCTACCCCTTTGGGAATACAGACGTCAGTATAAAAAAAATACATAATGTTTTTAATTTCTTTAGTTTTCAAAAGTTTTACTCAGATACTCGTGCCTCTTAGCTAACGTTTTGTTTACGTGACTTCTTATTACTAATAAACAGGGTGTTTCATAACCCCCCGTCCGATCAATGAAGGGGTTGTAGAGTAGCGTAAAATGATGAGGTATTTGTCATAATTTCCTGGAAATTCAAGATAAAATTTTCCTATGTAAATTTAATTAACTTTAAATAATATCATATCAGATTACCCATGGCAACACTGAAGACTCATAAATTGTAATAGCTAGGTATCTACCTAAAGTTCATAAAGTTCAAAAGCGGCGCCTTTGAGTGCATAGGCCAGCCGACCGCCTCTTTTGACAAAAGCCGCCGTCGCGAGTCATCGTCCTTTACACGTGCCAAGTATTATTTTAGGTATAACAGATTTTATGCACTTGATGCAACAGCTGATCTCTTGCTTCGATGGTGTAGGTAAAACAAACCGCAGTATTTAGGTTGTCTGTTTGTTTCGTGCGAGTGCGTGGCCAACTCTGGTGTGACGAGTGTTTTCAGACTGCCCGAAGGCCTACGACATGGCCTAACGATTCTTTGATTCGGCTTTACGTTCCGTCGGAAACCCAGTAGCGCTCTCATGTAATGTCATACACGGTCACCCATCTAAGAGAAGACTTTTGCAAGCGTTGCTAAATTTGCTGACCTATTACGATCGGCAAGCCAAGTCGGGCTATGGCTATGCTGCGACGGTACTTACCTATGTTAATAACAACTTTTTAATTGGTTTAATCTTACGTAAGTAGCCTACCTTAAATTAATAAAAATATCAGCTTGCTGTAAGTTGCTACGGCCATTCTCCGCATGTCCTTCGCTCACGTCCAGACACTTACGGCACCTTTGCACCATCTCAGAACAAACACTACTTAACACTCCTGGGCTTAACACTCCTGGCACTTTGAAAAGCTGCAACGATGCGAGCACTGCACTGAAGCCGTAATCGGTTGAAACGCGCGTACCGACGGCACGGGTAGACCCCGTGGTCTAACATACCGTTCCTCGTACTCCCTACGAGCTCCTGCATAATTACATTCACTCTTACCTAAACACATCAACATGTTAAAATATTCAGGGTTTGAATACGACATACCTAAAGAATTTACTATTTCACAATTTAAAGAGATCCGGAAGTCTAATCAAAAGGAATGCTCGCGAAAGACTGAGTGGTCAAGTAGGCAAATTGTTAGTAATTCGTAAATCAAATAGGTAAGTAATTAGAGATGTAACCAATGATATTCATTGGAGTAATGTTTTTATCGATATTTTATGTTATTGTTTACCTGATACAATATCGGTAGGTAAACCCCTAAAATGTTAGCTTTGTGTAATTGCATGTTTTTATGTACTGTTATTCAACAAAATATTCCATGGTTAAGACCAGTATCAGTTTATTAGAGGGTACTGACTCCCCGTAACGACTGTCAAGGATCTTCATGTTTCATACAAAATAATTAAGCAGGTCTTAATCGCGTTAACTTAACTTATTTAAGGTATAAATACATACATACATAGACTCACGCCTGTTTCCCCGAAGGGGTAGGCAGAGGCATATTAAACGCCCACTTTTCGCCAGTGTTTTTGATCCCACGTAATAGGTGGCGAGCCTATTGCCGCTTATTGGGACATTTTGTTTGCCAGAGCCTCGTCCGTTGATCGGCAGGTGCACCACTTGCATAAACACTGGTATAAATACATATTTGTTTCCGACGTTTCGCTCGTCTTGCACCGAGCTTGGTCGCGGAGAGACTGATGAGAGCTCAGCGCCGTCTTGTGGAAGTGCAGGTTTCGGCACCTACCCTCACTTGGTCTTTATTTAAGTACGCTATGTCGGTAAGCTAATAAGCTAATATTCTGTGTGCTTTAGCACACAGAATATTAGCTTCAGAATGTACTGAAATCGAAGCTTCAATCTTCTATTTGCATTGAAGTCTTAATCATTTATATCGTGATTCAGCTATAAATTTTATAAATAAAGAACTTGATATCGCTTTAAGATAATGCTGTTGGATTCATCCTTACAAAACCACTCTGTTTGATATACTAATATAATATTTTATTATGTACAACCAAGCCGATTAAAAGTAATAAAGTCTTTGTATTTTTCATTTATTTTTAAGGATTTCTTATAAAGGCTGTAATGTACCTTAGGCGTCCTAAGTGACGATAATATAATATATGAAAAGTAGCTGGCATCTGCTGGACATGGCGAGACACAGAAAATCATTCTCAGTGGCATGCTATCGGATACGTCCATACCCAGCAGTGAACTAAGGCAGGCCATCATTGTCTTGCCCTGGTCCCAATTTATTTGGGGTCGGCGCAGTATGTCCTTCGCTTCCATTCTTCTCTGTCACCAGTCATCCGATCGTTTACCCCTTTCTCTTTCATATCCATCCTCACACAGTCCATCCATCTCTTCCTTGGCCGTCCTCTCCCTTTTCGTCCTTCTACATGCATATCCATCACTTTTTTACCTACATACATCTCATCTCTCCGCATAACATGTCCATACCAGGCCAATCGACTCCCTTTCACCTTTTCAGCTATGGGCGCCACTTTCATACTACTACCACGAACTAAGGCAGGCCGATAATGATAATTATGAATAAAGGTTGTTATTATAAATAATTACAACACACATAGCAAGTTTGTAACCAGTACCTATAATTGGGTACTAATTTTTGATGCCATTGTTAATTGAGTTTTATTTTAGGTACGATCCTGTAATGCTACAACTGCACTAGCCAACATACGACCAACTTGCTTGCACAAGATTTCTATACGACTAGAAAACTGCTGTTGGTTTTTACAGTTCTATATACCTAGAGAATAAGTTTGGCCTTAGTTGTTTATACCTTGTAAAGTAATTTAGGTAAGTCCATTTTGTTGCGACTGACTTTTTGATTTCAATCGTCCGCTTTATATCACTGATGAAGTAGTCGCCAAATATTTTTGGTTCGCTGATTAGGACTATTGATTCAGCAGTTAGGGCGTAAGAGCATAACGTAGCTATAGGACGTAGTAAGGATTGCTATCCAGGCTAAACCCAAATTATGAAACTGTGGACTCACTTGTTATTTTGATTCACTTGTAAGTCAAACATACTCAAAGTGGGTCAAAATCAGGTTAGCTTATAAGAATTAATATTCAATCTTTGTCAACTATAAAGACGTTGTTATTTATCTTCTATAAAATATTATTGTTACCATACTAACTCTTCTTGGCAGTCAGATTATAAGACTACATTTAGCATTGACTAATTCTGTAACATAGCTAATGGAACCTACAATTATGTAACCCACACATGAAATATCCTCAAAGCGGAAAATGAAAAGGTTTTCTAACTCTAACTCTGTTTCCCTCTATAATACGGGAGGATCCGCATAAGCATTATGCAATGTTCGTATTTCCTACTCCTAGTTAGAATTTGCTAACAAAAACAACCTACTTCGACCCAAGCTTCGAAGCTTAGATTCGGATCTAAGACCTCAAGAAATGTAAATAGAATCAATGAAGTGTATAGGCCATAGTCATTTAGAGTACATCTGTCATCTCAAATCGTTTATGAGAACTGTCGTAAAAATCTGTGTTAGAAACTCAGTTTTATATTCGATTTTGCTCCAATTCCCAATGGTGTTATACTCTAAGAGCTTAATTCTCGATGTCTGTTGATCCAGTTAGGGAACGATATTATGGGCGATAAATTTCTATCTTGTTTTTGTAAGCCGTTCATGTTCACATGACTGAATTTACGAGACGTGCGCTGAGTTGTTTCAGTAGCATTATTGCAAACTGAGCGGTATTACGACAAATTGTGACTGATTACCCTAGTTAAACACTTGTTCAAGCGTGTTTTTCGGTATGGACCATGAATTATATTATCATATGCAATGACATATGTGTTACTATCAATGAATTAGTCTTTTGTTTCTAGAACCGTTCCTTGATTCAAACCAATCTTTATGGTACAGCAAATTTTTACCAGACATGCCATTTAACCGCTAAATATACGTATTTTGATTTTGGCATAATAATATTACGTTACATATCAGGAATGCTGTCTTAAAAGTTATAACAGTAATAGCCATTAAATTGTTAAAAGACATAGAAATTATATTAATATAATGAGTGATTGTTGGCACTTTGCCAACGTCCTGGTAACATAGTGTAATTTATCTCCCAGTGGACATTTACGACGTTAACTTTATGATAAGCATTCAATATATTTATTGTTTTTCGCTGCACTATAAACGATTGTACAAATATGAGCTGCTTTTAAAATACACTTTATTAGAAATGCAATAAATGTCGTTGTTAAAGTACACTTGGGAAATACGCCATTTAGCTATTTTTATAGCAGCGCCAAATAACTCATTTTGTTTGAATGGTCGTGTGACTTTATACTACTATTGGGTGAGAGCAGGTGGGGGCTTAGGTGCACGTTCGAGTAAAAGAGGCAGAAGTTGTTCGAAGATACCTCTGGCTATTACACCCACCTTATGTGATACGAGTTTCGGCTTAAATTGTCGTACGACGAAGTGCAAAAAAAAATACCGCAGTTCGGTGAAGCAATTCGCCTGCAAAAGGTTTTATTTATCGTTTCGAAAATACGTATTTTCTCTATAGAAACATAATTAAAGCTGGTTCAAATAAATACAAGACCGTAATGGCCTTCTTTAAAAAATGTACAATTCAATTTTAATACATACTAGCTGACCCAGCGAACTTCGTATCGCCTTTTTAAGAGTTTTTATTTAATTCCCTTTTTTCCAAGCCCCTTTTCAAAAGTTACAATTGACTTAGCGCTTAATCTCTTATCATTTAAGAGTCTATAAATGATGAAAAAACAAACATAGATCTTTATATACCTAATATGGAATTCCCCATTCCTTAAAATATCGTAGACGATACCCATATCGACTTTAAAATAAAATCCCATCCACCATCTTTGATTTCCTATCCGCCATCTTTGATCACGAAACAGATGTAGTATTTGGATTCACCATGCCTTAAATCATCAGAGACGATACCCATATTGATTTTTAATTTTTTTCCCATCCGCCATCTTTGATTTCCCATCCACCATCTTGAATCACGAAATAGATGTTGTATTTGGATTCCCCATCCCTTTAAACATCAGAGACGATACCCATATTATTTTTTTTTAAATTTCCCATCCGCCATCTTTGATCACGAAATAGATGGTGTTTTTGAATTCCCCATTCCTTAAAATATTGGAGACGATACCCATATCGACTTTAGTAAAAATCCCGTCCGCCATCTTTGATTTCCTATCCGCCATCTTTGATCACGAAATAAATGTTGTATTTGGATTCTCCATCCCTTAAATCATCAGAGACGATACCCATATTGTTTTTTTAAATATCCTCATCCGCCATCTTTGATTTCCCATCCGCCATTTTTGATTTCCCATCCGCCATCTTTGATCACGAAATAGATGTTGTATTTCGATTTTCAAAATTTTCACATCCGCCATCTTTGATTTCCCACCCGCCATCTTGGATCACTAAATAAATTTTATATTATTAATCAGCGTCCCGAAAATCTCGAAAACGATACCCATATAGATTGTATCCTATTCGTTAAGCCTTTTTTTGCCTTTGACCCAACCCTCCCCCTTCTCGTTTGACCATTTTATTATTTTTGTCCAGCCCCTAAAAGTTGTGGCGTAATTTTATATAACCTATAGCCTTTCGGAATATTTGGGCTATCATAAACATGACAATTTTTAAAATCCGACTGCTAGTTCCTGAGATTAGCTGACATCATTTTTTAGCCTTTTTAGCCTTTTGCCCGGCCTCAAAGGGTCGATGCGCTATGTTATATAGCCTATAGCCTTCCGGAATAACTGGGCTATCGTATACAAAAATAATTTTTCAGATTCGACTGGTAGTTTCTGAGATTAGCACGTTCAAACAAACAAACAAACAAACAAAAAAACAAACAAACAAACTCTTCCGCTTTATTATATTAGTATAGATAGATAGATAGATGTAAGAGCAAAATATGTTTATTGTGGGTTATCCTTGGAAGAGAGACAAATACCATTGCGGACTTTTTTGTAGATCTCTTAAAGAGGTACAATCCCACCATGCATTGTTTTGTTATAACTCGAACAGTCTTATTAATAAACTAGGATTAGCGTCCGAACAACTTTACTCCAAGACTTAAGCCAAGATTAGGCAATTATGGTATTAATAAACTAGGAGTAAGGACGGAGTTAACTATTCATAATTTACTCCGGGAATAAAAGTTACTCCGCGGAGACCCATGGTTTAACGCTGGAGTAAGCAAGGAGTGAGCATCTATTTGTCACGGGGTACGGTAGACTAGTTCGAAACTTTACCTGAATACTAAAACATAAAAAATAAAGATTTCGAGTCGACAACATATATCCGCAAAATTCGGATTGTCGAGTATTTTGTTAATTTCTAATGCTTCTGACAGTATTAGAAATTATAATATTAAAAAAAGACAGAAAAGTCACTGTCACCGAATAACAGTCATGTTGAGTATCTACTATGTAGTTTGTATACCATGTGTAAATACCTCTTGCAGTTAGATATATTTCTTATCGGTATAAACAGTTTGTTTAAACGACAATGATTATTAAAGTATCCGTCTATTATGAGAGAATTGTGTTACTTCGAATTTACGCGAGCGAAGCCGCGGGCAAAAGCTCGTAGATTTATATTGTATTTCCAACTTTCATTGAGATTTATATACATAACCCAAATATATTTTCACATTTGTTTGGTGTTCGTTAGAGTACTTACTAGTATCTGATTTTGTAATTTTATTATTGTGGGTTAAAATTAATAGACATTATTTCATTGAAGATTGCCAACCAACACAAACGCTTGCCCTTGCAAAGGGTAGAAGTTTGTACGGCACAAATTTACCTCTTAGAAGTAAGAACGCATGCGCTATGATAATTGAGTGCGCTGTGCGTATATCTGTCAGTACTGACACATCATACAATATAATGTCATATTGTGCACGGTGATTACATTATTCGCATATATAAACTAATAATTATATAAGTACTACGCTTAAACGGCTGAAACAGTTTTCTCTACTAATATTATAAACGCGAAAGATATTATATATTGGACATGTATTGGAACATGGCTTTGACATTTGACTGTATGCAAGGCGATGTTATTATGTAGATATAATACTAGGTATATAGTGTCATGAATACCTACTGACCGAGCCACTTTGTACCCAATAGTTTCTGAAGTCTTTAGAATAATACGCGCGCAAAGCCGCGGGCAAAAGCTAGTTGTCAAATAAAAGTGTTTAATAAAAAGTTTTTATTCGACCAGGTCATTTTGTTCATTCTTTTTACTTTTAATATCAGTGGGTTGCCATAACGTATACCTTAATCTCAGGATAAGAATAGTATTGTTACTCAGAACTTACTTCGTATTTATTAATACCGTTAGTAACACGTAGCTATTCCATTACTAATCTAGAATTAACTACCCCCGGTGTTACTTTGGAGTAAGAGAAGAATAAGCATTTTTTATTAATAAGACCGGAAAGGTTTTGGCAGCGTTTTCGAGGAAAGCTCTCGATTGGCTCAATTTTTGCCGGCGCGTTGAACTAATATCGTCGTAATATCGTCAGTTTGCACAAAACCTAAACTTATTATACACTAAAACCTTCCTCAGGGATCACAGGGATCGATGTTGTTGAAAACCGTATAAAAATTTGTCCAGTACTTTTCGAGTTTTAAGCGAACAGACAGACAGACACCGCGGCGGGGGACTTTGTTTTATAATATGTATAGATTAAAATAATTTCAAATTCTTCTCTTAAGTTATTCAAGTACATTTAGTCTCGGATAGAAAATTTTGATTGCTTTTATAGTAATTAAAAGTAGCATATTTTGTGTGGGCCGTCTTTAGTGATCAGAGGTGGTTTAAACGGCTAAGAGGTTATGCAAAAGGTTTCTATGTTTTTGTTAGATTGTCACTTCAGTAATTAGATAGTTGACTTAACAAGCGAAGGTTTAGCCGGTTTATACGACCACTTTCTCTTGTTCCAGCACGGATTTGATGTGACAGTTTGTCATCTGATACGAATCGGAATACAAATGCGAGGCATTGAAACGATCACTCACATGGTCCCGCTGACCCAATGTATAAGAATCCTATTACGATGTAAATTATTCATCCGTTTTGCTTATTAGTCATTCCTGTAACATCGAATCCTGCGGTTACGTAATATGTATTAAATAATTTGATGTAACCAAGGACATAAAATGTTTTCAAAGCTAGCACTCTGAAGGACGCTGGCACTCTAATGTAAGTGCTACAACTAGCGGTCACAGATCCTAGTGGAGAGTTGTGTAAGCGTTACACTTAACTTTGCCGATCTATTACAAATGTCATGTCAAGTCACGCTGTGAGTGCTACAGATACGCTAGAGATGGGTGACCGTACTAAAAAGTCACAGCTTTTTATGACAAAGTACATGTAAAGTGGTAGGTCCCGTCATGAAGTACCATGACTCTTTTTATGGCGAGTGAGTTCCCTCAAATATTCTCACAAGGCACTACACCTCGGAAGACTACTATCTCTTTAGATTGCGAATATCAGACGATAGTCGTTGGCTCTGTGGAAAAGCAAAATTTTGTAAAAAATGATTAGTCTAGACCGGGTCTCTACATGAAAAGTTTACGAGCTGATATAAAAAATAGATCATTTAAAAGCTTCAGATTTCAGGTTTAATGATACATCGTCATTATTCATTATTAAGTACCTTTTCATGATATTTTAATTAAATTATGAAAAAACTGAAATGGACCTCTAGCTCAAAGACAATCAAAGGTTATGGGATATGATGTTGATGATATAATTTATATATCAAATAGACGCACAACATTACATTTGGAAAAAAATAAGATTTGCGGCATTTTATAAAATATAAGCGTTTATACAAACAGACACGTTACGTCACGAGCCGGAATTTTGCAAAGCATTCGAACAAATTGACGAGAAACTTGCTACATGCGCAGTTTAGTTGGTAAATTAGTCGTAAAAACCTTGTTTAGTTAGCATTGACGATTTTCCCAGCACCACAAAATACAAATAACTGCAGTTATAAATCTGGTCACTGTTGAACACAAACTGGGCAAGACGCCCAGGCTTCCTCTACATATTGTTGAAGTATGTGAGAGATCCGAATGGCGGTTAGTTGTTGGTTTACGCAACTTGTCGGCGACAAGTCGGTGGGTGGCATCCGCCGAAGTCCGTCGAAGTACTTATACGATCTTGCCTCGCGACAGCTATAATTAATATGTTTTGTTACCATTCATTTAAGTCTGCCCTTGTAGTAAATAGTTTTATTGCCTCACATATATTCGATAACAAGACATCACATTGCATAATACTTCTTATCCAGAAACATTAATAAACTAAAATGAAAGGTTTGGTATTTTGTCATTGAAAAAAAGACCCGACTTGTATCCAGATTTATGTAATAAATATAGATGTAAAGGACACATTCAAACTTACGTCATATGTTAAAGCGATGCACTGCGGTATTTTCAAGTGGTTCTCAAGTTAACTCGGATATTTGAGGCCTCAAGCTTAAGTGGAGCTCTACAACCCTAAGTTACAGTTAGTTTTCTTCTTGTAGCACTTTGTTGGTTTTAACGACAGATCTTACTAATTCTCTTAACTACTGGAGCTATGAAATCTACTTACTGGTTTAAAGTCAATCAATATTGTTTATCAGTTCCGCAATCCGCCTTCGGTAGGTAGTATAATCAAGTTAATGAATATCCTGTAATGGATTTTCATTCATAGCGGTACAAAACTTTATGAATTTGTAATCGTAATATCTCGTTATATCAATTCTTCATATTCTGTCCGCAACAGCAGTAGATATACCCGGGGAACTATTTTGTAATATATTCAAATTCAATCTCCCAATTGAATTGATACAAAAGACAATTAGTGCCGGAGAACAGAATTAATTGAATAAATCTGGGTGGGTAGACAATTCAAATTCGGCCTAAGCCGAGTTAATCGTTACATTTCATGAATTTACCAAATCTTCATTACACAATTAAAACTACGTACCTAATCTTAGTCTTTATAAGAAAGTTACGAAAGTAATTTTGGAACTGCTTTAGCAAAGTAAGTTCAAAAACTCAAAGTGGACCAAATCGTATAACGCGCTGGAAAGAGTTACCCTATTACCGCAAACTTTCAAAGCAGATCCAGCTAACAGAGCTTGCTCAAACATTTTACGTTGTAAGCACAATGCCGAAGTAATTATAAAAATATTTTAGTATGTTGTTTCGAATTTTGAACGGACATCAAAACTTCAATAAGCTATTTCGAAGTTGCACTGTTACTTCTTGAGGTCTTTCATCCGTTTAGTGCGCGGAGTGAAAGATATATGTATATACAACTAATGGACATTTATTTTAATAATAAAGTGCATTGAGGTATTCAGTAGCAAGTATAACGATAACACAGATCTAAGACTGTCAACAAGAGTAATTTGCTAGATTGTAATGTATTCAATGGAACAATAAGGGAAAATGTGTCATTGTTAAGAAGTTGCCATAGATTAGTAAGTTTGTGAATATTGTTGCGGTGCAGTGGCACGGTGGCACGGTGGCACGCGGACTAGGTACACAATTATTCACACGACACAGGGCACGTCCCGCGTCCCGTAACCGTTGAAATTACCGGCGGTCTAATCTGTAGAGGCGGTCGCGTCGTAAACTCGCTCTTCACTCTCTAACTCAGTATTTTAACAATGTAGCAAAACGTGACGTTTGTTTGTGTACAAAATGTTTTATTTTTAATTTATATCTTTTATCTATAATTTCATTTGGACTCGGCACAAACGCGTTTTCGCAGAGGGAACTCTGCGACATTTACGACGAAGCGAATAATAATTTGTGGTTTATTCTCGGTTGTATTTGGTAGCGGAACAATGGTCAAGGTTGACTTGCGATTGATACTTCGTGGGTTCGTAATAAGTATACTTAATGCTGTCAAAGTAAGTGCTGAATGCTGAGCGTTGAATGTCGCTACTGCTTGTCGTCACGAGCCTTGAGAACACGAGCATCACATGCTCCAACGTTTAAGAACACCTAGCGTTGGAGCCTTGTATTGTAACGCTTGAGTAGCTAGTTCAAGCGTCAAAGCAGGCTCTTTACCTAACTCGTTGGAAGCTTGGTGGATGTAGCTAGTTAATGAGGAACACATTCTGCAGTGTTGCGTGTTTCTTATTTGCCAAACATTATTACTGTATTGATTGCTTTATTATAAGGCCTATAAATTCATAACGTTAAAACAATATTATGTTAAAAACAATCTGGTCTTTAAATGCCTAAATTGAACTTGAAGACATGAATGCCTAGTTATGACGGGCAATAATGCAGATCACGTTACCCAATTTAACCGAAACAGCATAATAATATGTAAAATCAATTATTTCACTAGCATTTCCGAAATTAATTAATGACTTTTCACATTAAATTTTACAGTCAGATCTCGTCATGTCGCAAAATCCAAACTAAATAAAAAAACAAGAGGAATGCAAGAGCCTTTGTTCACGACTAAAAGATAATACCTTTGATTCTTTGAATGTTTGTCATTCTTACTCTTTTTATAAAGTAGTACATACATAGGTAGGTACTGAAAAGTAATGTATAATATAACTATAAGTGTGTCTACCTTGTAATAAATGAATATGTATTAATTGTAAGATAATCTGCATGCCTGCTCAAATTTTATTTATTTAATTGATTTAAATTTCTTTTTGACATTATTTCATTTTAATTACATAATTACAATTTGATTCCAATTAATTATCTTATGAAGTGTATAATGTGCATGCTGATTTAAAGTTATTAATTTTATTTGTTAGATTTTTTTTAAATGAAATTATACCCAATTAATGATTTTCTTTAATCAAAAATATTGTAATATTGAATACCTTTTGGATTTGCACGTCGCGGTGCGACAAAATGTATCTGGCGCTATATGATAACAATGTAACATCTTCATGTAACATCTTTATGTAACCTACATTTTAAGCAAATAAATTATTATTATTATCTCCTTTATTTATTATTTTTCTAATTAAAATTACATTTTTAAATATATTATTTACCAAAATAAACACATTTAAAAATATAAAAATAACCGTGGGGTCCCACCAGCATCGGGCACAGGGTCCAAGCTGCCGGTGGTTAGGGCTCCAGAGACAGGAACTTCCTCACAATACGTGCCGTGTCCAGAAGTACTGCCTTCTGCATCAGGCCCTTGACCCAAGCACCCAACGCGAGCCTCTTAAGGTGACGATCGAGGCTCTTGGCTATTAGACCATTAACGCTCACGACTATCGGCACAATAATTGCTGAGTTCACATCCCACATGTCGACAATCTCGTGAGCCAAGTCCAGATATTTAATCTGTTTTTCCTTTTCGGCTTTCACGAGATTCTCGTCATGAGGAATAGTGACATCAACAATTATTGCGAGGCGCTCTGATCGATCTATCAACACGATATCAGGCTTTTTGGCTACAACAGTCCTGTCCGTGATGATAGATCGATCCCAGTACAATGTGACATGGCCATTTTCGAGAACTGGCTCTGCTACATACCTGTAGTACGGTACCTCGATGTCTACAAGTTTGTACTTCAGAGCAAGTTGCTGGTGAATAATTCTGGCTACTTGGTTATGTCTGTGCAAGTACTCGCCGTTAGCAAGACGTGAACAACCGGAAACAATATGCCTGAGGGATTCACCAGGTTGGTGACAGGCACGGCAAATATCAGTAGTGCCATCCCTCAGGATATATTTCCGGTAGTTATTCGTCTTGATAACTTCGTCAGCAATTGCACAAACAAACCCTTCGGTTTCCCCAAAGAGGTCACCGAAGCGTAGCCAGTTCACCGAGGCTAATAGGTCTACATCGGGTCCATACAGGGCCCGATGGAACCTGCCATGAAGCTCCTTGCTCTGCCATACACGCTTGCGATCATCAGTACTAAGTACTACAGGCATGCGCCAGTTCTCCTTAGTCCACCTGAGCGGGATTTTATTATTATTATTATTATACATACATAGACTCACGCCTGTTTCCCCGAAGGGGTACGCAGAGGCATACTAAACGCCCACTTTTCGCCAGTGTTTTGATCCCACGTAATAGGTGGCGAGCCTATTGCCGCTTATCGGGATATTTTGTTTGCCATAGCCTCGTCCGTTGATCGGCAGGTGCACCACTTGCAGGTGAGGTTGGCTTGGGACCCTAAGTTCTTGGTGGGAACCCTATTATAAAGTAGTATAGTATTAATAATTTGATAAAACATCTTCTTCAGCTTTTTTTTTTTTTTTTAATATGATATCGTGTCGTAATATCCATTATAGATTACAAAATACTGCCTCAGTGGTCCAGTGGATAGTGTGTGCGTCTGCTGATCGGAGGTCCCGGGTTCGATATCCGGGTCGTGCAAAAGTGTTACTGGGTTTTTCCGAATTTTCAGTAGCAGCACGGAGTCTGGTGATGTGCACGATAGAAAATAGGCTCGCCCCCTATTACATAGGACTTAAAAATTCATAGCAAAATGTGGGTGTAATATTACACCTCTGGCTAACCCTTTGGGGATAAGAGCGTGAGTCTATAAAATAACGATTACAAAATTACGACAACTGAAATCGTGAAACGAGCGCGGACATGCGGTTTAAGATTTGATTTTAGTCCCTAAGTACCGACCAGAACGTTTTTACTAACTTGCCCCATGAACTACCAACGTTAACCAGTCCTTGGTATTTGCAATTACATACTTTAATGGCTTCCAACTAAGCAAAGCTACTTAGAATGTTGGTAATTTGTAAATCAAATAGGTACGTAGTATTTTTATCTTTATTTTTGTGACACTTTTTGTAGAGGCTATTTAAATGTTAAGTTTAAAATGTTGAAACACTACATACAATTAAAGATGAAATACTTTAATTGCTTATATTTTTATGTTACAGTGATATTTTTTTCAGATAAGCAGTAAGCTTAGGACTGAAATAAAAATATGAACTTTAATGTTGTTACAATTCTATGAGTATTCAATGAAATAAATATTTCAAAAACTAGGTATTTCTTAATAAACAAACTGGTCAAAACCTCTAGTCAAACTAGTTCAGCTAGACTTTCACAATCAAACAATTACGAATACGTTTCATGTGACTACAAAATCTAGAAAACAACGGTCTCAACTCACTTGCACCCAAAGCAATGAATACAGATTTACATAGAAGCGCAGTTCTTAAGGATTTCGTGTGCCGATTCCAAGTGGGGACTGTATCCAGTTTAGTTCGTAGTTGGCGCCGTTGGCGGCGCTGGCGTCGTTCTCCATCTCTCACGCTCTCGTAGTTAAGATACACTGGAGGAGAGAGAGACAGCTGCCGCAGCGCGACTGCCACGCCGCCTAGCGGATTTGAGTCGCAGAAAGTTTGTCTTCAAAGCGCCCATATGAAATGCGCCTCTATGTAAATATCTGAGCTCTTTGCCCAAAGTAAAGGACATACGGCGTGTGCTAAGATCAATCTACGCTTACATAAAGTTACGATTTGGGTTGGTTATATATAAAACTGAGTGGTCAACGAGGAGATTATCACCCTAATACAAAAACTAGAAAAGTGGATTTTACGTTCGGAGAGAACTTGAATGTTTTATTACGACGGATGGCCAATTTAACCACTTTCGTACAATTCGAATCACCGTAAGTTATTTCGTTCTTTATTTGCAAATGTCGAAACTCAGACTGTACTGATTTCCAAATCAAAGTTATTCAAGTAAAGTATACATCGAAAACAGAATTTCACGACCTACGGTTGCCGATCAACCGAAAGAAAAGTCTTTATTTTAGGTTTTTTATTCGATGAAAATGGAAAATTCAAGAAAATTTTCGACAGAGTTACACCTTTTGAGATTAAAAGCCACAGTTTTCTTTTATATTTTACAACAATCATAGCTACTTTGTACAATTGAGTGATTTTACTTTGTCGGGTGAAATCTTTATTTTTCAAATTGACAGCTACTGCACTAAGAACAATCTTGCAGTGCAGTGCGATAAAAGATACATTTGAAGTGGCATCATATGTTAAAGCACACCATTAAGAGACAGCACCAGACAGTCCCGTAAAACAAACATAAAGCAAAAGGCATCTAGAACATTTCTTCGAGGCATCTATTTGGAATCGTTTTTTAACACCTTACGAGAATCGAACCCGCAATACTCAGTTCTTTTTCTGTGGATTGACCATAATAAAGGCATGTTATTTTATGTTTAGGTACTTTTGCGGTAAGTAGAATTAAGTTAGCTGCCAGGTTTAGATTTGAAAGATTACTGCTAACATCATCCAACGTAAGTCAAACATTGAAGATGCAGTACTTGGATATATATAGCATGAACTAATGTTGTAACAAGTTTAAATCGCTTGCACAATCGTGTGTCAGCGCACGTTGAATACTTGAGCTAAACAATAAGTTAGTAGATGCTTCATACATGGGTCAAACTTCTGAAACGTGGATATAGGGAGATATGTGTTGCCGGCGTGGAACGTGCACTTTCTATAACATAAAATTTAAACGACAGCACTGCCAGATAACCCTTTAAGCAATTTAAGCTATTGCTCAAGGCACTACGAGAAAGAAGAAAAATCACCAAAAATAAAATGAAATTGCTAGTTCATGACCGAAATACATAGTAATGCTTCTTTATCCCACAGTTAGGGATTGCTTAGGTCATTGTAGTCTTAATCCAACACTGCACTTTAATATCCGATTAATAGTTTATTGGACCATGTCAGATGTGCAAATTTAAGACTTCAGTCTCAAGTCTCTTCTTACACGTAGAGAATTAATTGACGATAAGACATACATATATTCAAGTCTTGGGCCCTTTAATAGCCTATCAAACATAAATGCATCATCACATCAGCACATCAATCATCATTAAGTAAGATGAGTAAGTAGGTATATGTTTACTTGAAGGGTAACTATGTTAACAGATGTTTGATTGGTTACATAATGATTACGCCGAGTAATTTAGCATACCACTACTGCAATAAAATAGATTATGATAGGATAGTTCGTGAAGTATACGGAGTGGTTATTCTTTAAAAATGCCATTTTGCTTTACAATAAGTAAAATAATTATAATAATAAACAAAAAAAAGAAGTCTTTAAATTCTGCTGCACTTGACCGATTTCTTTGTGTATGAGTTTCAAAGTTCCACAACAGTGGGAGCGCAAACTAAACAATGCAATGCTCCAAACGAAGTTGTTGAACTTGGTTACAAACACCAACAGTTTAGAACGTCTTGCTCGTATTGCGGACAAGGAGATATAGTGGCGCATGTAAATTGATCTCATTTACAGAAGACATAGTTATCTATTTTAGATGCAGTAAAATCTGATATAAAATATCCACAAAATATTTTGGACGACCATTATTAGTTCCTTGATTAATTGCAAGAATTAGCCAAGGGTAGAGCCGAACGTTATGGAACAGCAAAACAACTTACAGCCAATAATTCTCGCACTATATTTGATTTATGCTAATAACTGTACATAGAAGTTTGCTAGCAAAGCAAAAACTAGGAAAACGCCACTGACTTGAGTTTTACTGTAGTCAAATAAAAATAAATATCTTTCAAGACAGAATCAATTATGGAGAAAAAAATCGAGAAACCATGTCTGCATTTCGACGGTTCCTACGTACATAAGGTCAAGTCAAAAATCGAGGTTTACAGGAGACACGCCCTAGAAATAGTTCTATGACCAATAATAAATATTTTCTTTCTACAATATTTTAACAGTTTTTAGAGAGTTATAATGCTATTTACACAAATGTAATTTTTTTTAGTTTTCTTGAAAAAACTGATAGATGACCGTTTCTACGCCGATAATAAAATAAAAGTATGTCAGTCATGTCTATTATACCTTTTTATACGCTGTCCGTGTGGTGATGGATTAAGAATACGGAATGTCACCATCCCATATCATCCCATGGGTGTCGCAAGAGCCGACAGAGGGAGCATATTATGCAGAGAACAGCACTGTAAGAGAAGGAAACTTGATACAAACCCTATACCAACCCCCTATACGAGACCGCATTCGCACCGAGTGGCACGCATTTTAAAACACCGTACTATAAGATATGTAACAGATGTCCGTATCTACGACACTTATTCGTTTTATTTATAATACTTGTTCTTTTATACGATTTGTAAAATAATGTTATTTATGTAAAATAATCCTAATGTTTGGGAAATTAACCTTTAAACTATAACTTGTTTACCAATTAGTACTTTTAACATTTTTTATTTAGTCAAATATTTCAGCTGGAATAACAGTCTTTACGCAAAATCAATAATTATCCTAATCTGAATATTTCAGTTCCGGGTAACCTACTAAAAACAAACTCTTTTTTCTATTAATGCAAGTCGTAGGAGGTCACAGTTCTAACCTAACCTAACCATTTTTAAATAATTAACCTACTCCAACTACTTCCATAAATAAACTAATATCACCAAACGTTTATTGTCTGAAGATTGTTTGCTGTAATAAATCATTTGATTAAAGACCAAATGCCATAATGACATTAAACTTGGTAATATTTTGCCAAGTAAAAATTTGACCAAATAAAAATATGCGTACTGAAATCTTTCGAAATATTGCAATGGTATAAAAAAAGGTTGCTAAAATTTGTTTGGGTAATAAAATTTTGTCAAAATCTTTTCAGCAACACGACAGGACCCCATTTTATTCGCCAATATTGGAGCTAGGGTTACATCGATTTTCCACTTCAGTATAAGTCATTGATCGATTGTAATTTAAACCACATGTCCCAAATTTGTTTCTAATTTATTTATTTAAGTACTATACTTTGCCCGCGGCTTCACCCTTGTGGATAGCGGGTATCGTGACAGGGGGTAGCCTTTGTGTAATTTTTATATGTATGCCTTATTACTAAAACGTTTCATCACTATCTGTTATTCACTACTCATATATAATTATATAAGTCTAAATATTAGAGAATCTTATGAAGCAAAGAGGGTGGCGGTGAAAGGGTAGGTGTGTAAGTTATAAAAAAATTGTATATGTAGAAAATAGATACCATACCCCACTAAATAAGTGAACATCATAACTGGGCACCGTTAATCAAATAATTAACTACGTTAATCGCTAATCCGTTAACATATGGTAAAAAATGTTTTATTTATATCGCTGCGTTAAAGATCTACATATAAGAACTGTTAGTTTAGGTTCTGGGAGTTAAGAGATTAGGAACAAAAAAACGACGTGTATATCTAGAGTATATCATTAAGTTATTATATAGTTATATTTGAAAGTGGCGTTCCGTAGTCTCTGCCTACCCCTCTGGGAAACAGGCGTGAGTCTATGTATGTATGTATATGTATAATTTTGTCATCCGGTATATTGTGGTCCTTCATGAACATTAGTATGTTGAAGTTCTCGCCTAAATCTTTGCCCGTAGAAAAAATACGGTCAATTGCAGCGCTTGAGGGTATAGCAGTGTTATATTTAAAAAACAGATTTATTATTATCTGTTTCCCGAGAAATGCCGCAGATTCGAACGAGTCTTTTGATTTCATGTCTCTCAATCTGGATACAATATTAACAGAATCACTCAAGTGTGGCCGCGGATTTTCGTCTGTAGTGGAACTTGAATCCAACTGCATGTTATGGTTTTAAATTGCACACATATATACACGAAAACTGAAATCCCATGTTGTACCAATCACTACGAACATTTTTCACTTCGGCGCCATACCTGGGAAATTACTGGTTCAGGAGATATTGAGGCTCGAAGTTAGTATGGTATTTTTCTAATCAGGTACAAAATCGATACATTTACCCCGCCAAAATGTTCTTTAGATGCCCTATGACCCCATGGATAAGTAGGTATTTCGAGCATTGCACGCATGCGCTTTTAATTGCGGTTTAAAAAATGTGAAAACTTAAAAAAAATCGTTTCCCAGGTATTATTTTTGGTCAAAGTCAAAGTCAAAATCCTTTATTCATTTGGGTCACAATGTGACCCTTATGAACGTCAAAATAATTAATTTATAAAATAATGACTTAATGACTCTACATTTACATTTACTGCCACGTTCGCAAAGCAAGGGCGTAGAACCATGAGAAGGAACGGGCAATAAACCCACGGTCACTCTTTTTCATCGCAAGGTTTTGCAAAATACACATAATTTACATTTTGTAAGGTGCTGCAACTGTTACACCTTCTATATAACTTGTATATATTTACTGATAATAATACTCAAGCATAATACTTAATTTTAATTTTGATGTTCATTTAGTTAGTCTCCTCAGAATAGACATGCTGAAACAGGAGCATCCACTTACATTATACAGGGTGTCACAAGACCCATCACCAAGCCGAAGTCTACTCGTTGTGGACATCATGCCAAGTCATACTAACCAAAAATAAACGATTTTTCTTAAGTTTTCACATTTTTAAACCGCAATTAAAAGCGCGAACGTACAATGTTTGAAATATCTACTTATCCATGGGGTCATATGGCATCTAAAGAACACATTGGCGGGGTAAATGCATCGATTTTGTGCCTAATTAGAAAAATTCCATACTAACTTTGAGCCTCAATATCTCCTGAACCAGTAATTTCCCACGTATGGTGCCGAAGTAAAAAATGTTCGTAGAGATTAATACAACATGGAATTTCAGGTTTCGTTAAGGGTCTTTTTATACCCTGTATATACCTTATAATGCAGGCAATCTGCGAAAGTGATCAGAACCATGATGGAAATGATGCAGTTAAATATTAAAATTTAATACCAGCCGCAAGACCGTCATCGACCAGTCATCGCAAGTAGCACCCGTTCACGGGTATGACGCATGAGCCAGCCATCATCCCTCTCGGCATATTAGAGGTACAGGGATGACCCGACACACGACGCCACCACAAAAAATAATGAAATTTTAGTGAGCATGACGTATGAGTAAGAAACAATCTATATATTGTATACTGACCATGACCGCCAATTACCTCAACTTTCCAGATCGTTATTATTAATATAAATTAATGGAACGCGTGAAGAAATGCAAATGTAGAAAGAATTGTGTGAAGGTGACAAGTGAACAATGATATAATCAGGGATAAATGATGTTAAACTACATTCAACAAATCATAAAAATATCCAATTCCTCCAAAATCATGTGTTCACGAGGCCCCTCCACTTAACATGTCACTTATCAAAACGTGAATGTAACAAATCTATATAACAATTATATTAAACGGTCCAAAAAGAAAATATAGCCTTAGCCTATTCCCATGGTGTCATAACATTTAAAAATTCCTTAATAGTGTATTACACTATTAAGGAATTTTTAAATGTTCATGTGTGTGAAGGTTCCTAATTGTCCGTTTGTATTTGTGCATGGGTAAATTCATTATATCAAGAGGCAATTTGTTGAAACGTATACCAATTCCCGCAAATGAGTTCTGAACTTTATGTAGACGGTAGTTAGTTCCCACCAGTTTATGCTTATTCCTTGTGTTCACTTTGTGCAAATCACTATATCACTATTTTTGCGGTATAGTATTAAGTTTTTCTTAATGTACATTAAGTTAGCATATATATATTGTGATGCAACTGCCAATATATCTACTTCTTTAAATTTATCACGTAAAGAAACTCTAGCACCTAATTTTTAAATTGCACGTATGGCCCTTTGTTGAATGACAAAAATAGTCTGTATATCAGCAGCTGTACCCCATAACATTATACCGTAAGACATTACGCTGTAAAATTACTAAAGTAAACTAGTCTAGCAGTATCTATATCTGTGAATTCCCTAACTTTTCTAACTGCAAACGCTGCAGAACTAAGTTTGACTGCGAGACAGGATATTTGGGCGCCCCACTGAAGCTTACTATCTAAAGTTAGACCTAAGAATACGGTTAATTCGACTAGTTGAATTGTTTCCTTATTTAAAATTATATTAGTAGGAACACTTTTGACATTAGGCAAAGAGAATTTAACACATTTGGTTTTGCTAGGGTTGAGTACCAAATTATTTGTCGAAAACCAATCTAATACTTGTGCAAGTGTGTTATTGACGGTATCAAAGTTACTTGAATTGCGATCAACTTTAAAAATTAGTGACGTATCGTCGGCAAACAAAACAATTTCACACAAATTTTGAACAAAGAATGGCAAATCATTAAAATATATTAAAAAAAGAAATGGACCGAGAATAGAGCCCTGTGGAACGCCCAATCCTACTGGCAAACCTAGAGACCTACTTCCATTAACATCTACATACTGAATTCTATCTCTAAGGTAGTGTAACGTATGTCCGGTACTACCGCGTTTGCTTCACAGTACCGTCCATACGCTCGGCCAATCAGAGAAGGCCATCGTCCGCGCTCGCGAAACCTGACCAAATATGGTCATGAACGCTGATGGAGGGCCCGGTATATAAAGGGGCCGACAGAGAGGCCGGCACCGCTACTCTACTACCTACCTACTATAACTTAGCGTACCTACTGACTCTACGTCGTATCCGTATACGTTGTATGTGTATCCTGATTCCCAGCTACAGGTTCCAGGTCCACCTTAAGGCTCCGGGCTACTCTACCTAGACCGCTACACTACCCTGCACCGTCATCGACGTCACCTCTGCCGAAGAGTCTAGCCTGCCCTGCTCATCGCACTCAGACCGCCAACGCCTGCCAGCTGAGCCAACAGCCTGCGAGGATCTGCCGCTACGCGCAGCCCTCCGAGAAACCTGCCCTGCACACTACCGGAGAGAACAGCGTGGGAGTCTGCAGCCCTTAGTGTTCAGGCCAGTGTCGTGTTGTTGGTCGGTCATACTCGTGCAAGGGAAGTGAGACAATACTGGGCAATAAACGCATCTAGAACCTCTACTGCGTTTCTATTCTAGAACCCGTTACAATAGCTACCAGCTGGTAACAAGATTGAGTGCGGTATATCTAATACCATAAAGTTTTAATTTACGTAAAAGTGTATTATGTTCCACACAATCAAACGCCTTTGACAGGTTACAAAAAACACCAATGGCATCCTTCGAGTTTTCCCAAGCATTAAAAATATGCTTCAACAAAGTAACACCGGCATCAACGGTGGAGCGACCCTTAGTGAAGCCATACTGCTCACTGTGAAATAAATTATTTGTGTGAAAGTGGCTCTCTAATTAATGCAAAATAATATTTTCAAAAATTTTACTAATAGCAGGCAAGATAGAAATTGGCCGAAAATTACTAGGGTCGCTCTTGGATCCCTTTTTGAATAATGGTATCACTTTACTGTGTTTCATTAGATCAGGAAATAACCCTGTATCTACGCATCTGTTAAATATTGCAGCTAAATTTCATCAATGGTTAATATGACTTGGCATGATGTCCACAACGAGTAGACTTCGGCTTGGTGATAGGTCTTGTGACACCCTGTATTACACTGTTTAATATATACACTGCACAGACGTAAACTATAACGGTCTATAAAATCTAAAAAGTACGCAGTATTTGTATATTTAACAAACAAAACACTCGTTACTATAAACGCCGAACGCTAAACAAACGAATGACTCTCATGTGACATGAATCAAATTTCTTCGCAGTATTCTTTTCTCACTCACACGCGCCGGCAAGACATATAGTTTTATTTCGGTAAGTAGTAGGTAACGGATTAACGGACTTGGAAAAAAATAACGGAAGTTAACAAGTCCGTTAATTTTTTTTTAAGTTAACTTAAAAGTTAATCCGTTAGTGGAAATTTTAACTTCGTTAATTAACGATTAACGGATTAACGAGTTAATGCCCAGCTATGGCGAACACCAAGCCCCATCATCACATAAAAAGATTGTATACCTCATTGATCTATATAACAACATACCTACTCTAAACCAATGAAAATATCAATTATCAACATACTTACATATTATATTCACTATTGTTAAATTGTATTTTTCCTTAAATTTAGTCACATCTGTATCTATAAAATGATTTCCTTACTGACTGCCTGACAGATAAAGCACGGCCAAAATTATTAGGCCCAAAAAGCTAAAATTTGGTGTATATATTTCTAGGGGATTGTAGGGGTGCACTAAGAACGGATTTTCGGAAATTCCCACGACATCAGGCAGAAACGGTTAACTAAAAAAATATGTGGGCATCCTCTAGTTTCAGTATAAAATTTGTTCACTTCAAGCAAAATAAATTCATTATATCTACACTATGAATTATTGTTGCGTGAAGTGACCTCTAGTGAATTTGCAGTCTGTGCTTCATTATCTCTCTCTGCAGTCGTACACTCTTGACAGAGTGGTCGTGGCTCCGTGATGAATGTCATGAGTGAGTTGTCATGCGGGTTTTGGGTCGTCATCAGCCTTCTCCTTGGCTTCTGAAGCCTTTATGATGTTTCTCCATCTGCTACGGTTCTTTGCATTGCGTGAGCATTCTACAACGGAACTCTGAGTGACAGATTTAATTAGATCAGTCCAGCGCGTAGGTGATCGCCCGCGAGAGCGCTTGCCTTCCACTAAGCCTTGGATGACCAGACGCTCCATGGAGTTCTCATTTCGGCATACGTGTCCGAAATACTTGAGGATTCGCATTTGCACAGTCGACGATAATCTGTTCTGAATTTTTAACTGTTTAAGTATGGACACGTTAGTACGCCGCGCGGTCCAAGGTATCCGTACAAGTCGTCTCCAACACCACATCTCTAGCGCATCAATTTTTCGGCGATCATTCAGCCTCATTGTCCACGTTTCTGCGCCATAGAGGAAGATTGGGAATACGAGACTTCTCATTAGACGCACCTTGGTAGCGTTGGTGATGTTGCGATTTTTCCAAACCTTTTCAAGCTTGCCCACAGCAGTTCTTGTTATGGCACATCTCCTTCTTATCTCGTCTTCACATCCTCCAGTGTTTGTGATAGTGGAACCAAGGTAGACGTAGCTCTGGACGACTTGACAGTTGCCAATCGAGAGTATTTCTGGTTTGTTCAGTTCAGCTCGGTCCACTATCATCATTTTGGTCTTGTCCCTGTTTATCGCGAGTCCGAAGGAGAGGCTTGTGGTCTCTAGGCGTGTCAGCAGTTCCTCCATGTCATCTTTTGACTGGGCAAGAAGTGTTGTGTCATCAGCGTATCTAAGGTTGGATATTTTGCGGCCCCCAATAGAGACTCCTTTATCCCACTGGTCCAGTACAATGCGCATGATGTACTCTGTGTAGATGTTAAATAAAAGGGGCGAGAGAATACACCCCTGTCTTACTCCGGCCTGTGTTTTGAAGACTTTAGAGTGCACACCGTCGATCCGAACAGTCGCCGTTCCATCCACGTAAAGCGCCCGTATGAGACGTATCAAATGATTGGGGACTCCCATAAGTATAAGCACGTCCCAAAGTTTCTGCCACTTCACTGTGTCGAAGGCCTTGCGAAAGTCAACGAAACATATATAGAGTGGGGTGTTAAACTCTCTTGCTTTCTCTATTACTTGTCGGAGTATTAGGATTTGCTCTCTTGTTCCGCGACCTTTGACGAATCCTGCCTGCTCGGGAGATATTTCACCTGACAGAAAAGTGAGCAGTCTGCTATTAATAATATGCAGTAAAACTTTGCTGGCGTGAGATATTAACGCAATCAGCCTATAGTTGCTACACTTCTTTGTCGATCCCTTCTTATGCAATGGTATGAACACGGAATGTGACCAGTCGTGTGGCCATTTTGCTGTCTTCCAAATACGATTGCAGAGGGTCTGCATCATGTCCACACCGAGGTCACCCATTGCTTGAAATACCTCAATAGGGATATCGTCATCACCTACGGCTTTGTTCTTTTTCAGGTGCTTTATTGCAGCATGAACTTCACTCCTCAGTATATCCGGCTCATTCTGAGCACTGGATTCACGCGGAGAAGTGGCGTTAGGTGGAAGTGTGTTGGTGTCCGCAAAGAGTGACAGGCAATAATCTTTCCACACGTCAACAATCTCCTTTATTTCCGTCACAGTCACACCGATGGAATTTTCGATCGCCCAAGTTCTTGATTTAAACTGCCGAGTGATGCAACGGATTCTTTTAAAAAGGTCTTTTGTTTCATAGCGGTCTGCGTTCCTTTCTAGCTCTTTGCAGATTTCCTGCAAGTTATTGTTACGGTCGCGTCGACATGACGCTTGAATTTGGGCGCCAATTGAATTTAGGTCTGTAACTGACGCACCTTTGACCTTTAGTTCTCGACGACGTTCTACAAGGAACCAGGTGTCATCAGACATCCAGTCTTGGTGTTTATTCATGGCGCGTGTAGGTTGAGTCTCACGAATTGCTGCCCTAATTTGGTCTTTTGCGCTTTTCCATAGAGAATCAGGGTCACTGTCTGTCGCTCCCGATTGCCATTGACTAGGAAGGCGGTTTAAGAACGCAGGTTTATCTAGAACTTCTATCCTTTTATTAACTTTTCGGGGAACAGTGTTTCGCAACTTCAATCGGAGACTACATACCAGAAGTTGGTGGTCAGATAGACAGTCCGCTCCATGTAATGTATGTGCGTTCACGATAGAACTCCGCCATCTGGTTCTTATTAATTTGTAGTCGATCTGATTCCGATGCTTTCCGTCCGGGGATGTCCAGGTGTAAAGCCTTCTACGGTGGTGTTCGAATACCGTGTTCATTATAGTAAAGCTGTTGTCGGCAGCGAATTGTAGGAGACGTTCTCCTCTAGCATTTCTTTGACCGAGGCCATAATGTCCAATAACACTCCTCAAGCCTTCGTCCATAGTTGTTTCACCCACTTTAGCATTAAAATCGCCCAGAAGTATCAGCAATTCTCGCTTAGGTATTTTAGCTATTACCGATTCTATGTCATTGTAGAAATCTTCTACATCTTCATCCTTTGCTGAGCTAGTGGGTGCGTACACCTGGATGATATTGAGTGGGGTCGGTGACGCACTGAGCTTCATAGATATTATTCTTCTACTCACTGGATTATAGCCTAAAACTGATTTAGTCCATTGTTTGGGAATTGCAATGGCCACTCCAGCAAAACTACTTGTGGCATCTCCTGAATAATAGATGGTATGTTTTTCCAAGTCTTGGTGGCCACTACTCTTCCAGTGGGTCTCACTCAAACCGGTGACAATGTTACTACATCGCTCGAGCTCCTGGTCTAATATTTTAAGTTTGCCTTTATCAAGGAGTCCTCGAACATTCCAGGTACCAATACGGGTGTTCTTCCTTAACTGTATGTGTACTCTTCCTCTTCTCTTCTTCGCTTCATTATATCAACTTGATTTCAAGCAAAGTTTGATAATGTCCTATTAACTTTCATTGGGCGATATTTTAGTCCAAAACCAAATAATTGCATTGATTGTTTACAGGTTAATGTCGTTGTGTCATGGGCTACCTAGTGTCCCCAAAAGTAACCTCCACGCCGGTGAAGAAATCGGTAGAAGCTAGTCACCCATATTTATAAAGGAAAGACACATTTTCACAGTTGTGGCACACAGTTTTATGCATACCATTAGATGCTACACAGTGGCGGTTTCCACACATTACTAAATGGGCTGTGCTTTGCAGCATACACGGTCAGACTTTGAGTTCACCAGATACTGTACTGATATTGTTCGAACTGGGCTTGTTTATCACAGATATTGTCATAGTACTTCTACTGTACGAGAATGCTTCCGCCTTTCTTTATGCAAAATATTTCTCTTATAATTCCGAAGTCAGCTCGTTGGCGTACGGTATGCTAATGGTATGGTGTGGCTCGTATTGGAAGACGTAGGACTCTAGCGTATGGATAACATATCCTTTTGTTATGTTTAAAAAGTTTAAATAGAAAACTGTTATTTCAAACTCCGTACATTTCCCCTGTTGTATATCGGATACAAGCTTTATATAATATACATAATAATTAACCCCTTGTATGCCGGAACGCAGATCTACGCGAGACACAATAGCTTTTTAATTGTGTCTGGCTTTCCGGCATACAAGAGGTTAAGTCACGCTTTGAAAGTAATGTATTGTATGAACAAGTGTTCGTGATTCATAGAAAAAAATTGGTTGCCTGTAAAGTCGGTATACGGGCGAAAGTTTTACGTGACAACGACTTTGAGTGGTAAAATAATTTTAATGTGAATATTCATTCGTATAGTAGGAAGAAGGATGAAAGACGCGTGCCTTTCACTTTTTATGCCTGTCTCTCTCGCTCTTAGGCGGGACGCGTGCCTCTCACTCGCTCTCATTGTGAGCGCATAACGTGAGCGGAGCGTAACGCAGTTTCTTGAAGTGTCACCCGGCAAACCAATTTATAAGACGTTGTCACGTCAAAATGCCTAAATGTAGATAAAACATGAATTCGTGCATCATCACCAGAATGACACAACATACATTTCTACAGATTTGTTACGAGTATCAGAATTGTTTCGGAAGCATTCCCCCTCCCGGCTTACAGCCAGATCCTATGTTTGACAACTCTAATACCAACTGGATTTTTGGCAACACTACGAGACCCACCCGATTCCAAAATTGTACTACTTAACCAAGAAAACAGCGCAAGTCCAAACAATACTTGTAAGATAACAATCACATTACAATAACAAATGCGGTCATCCCATCAACCTGTAGAGTTATCAGGGTAAAACGTAGAGTACCGCACGTCATCTGTCCCTTTCACTAACTTTTGTATACAAAACACTGATAACGTATCAACACAGCACAGCTACATAGTAGGCTAACCTTTTTTCGGACGTTATTTATCGTTTATTTGAAAAGGATCAAGGGATATTCCAGTTCATCTTATTGTTGCGTAATCAGTTAAATACAGGCATTGAAAATATTTTATTATATGAAGGAGACCCCGCTTACGCAGGATTTTGTAATAATGTCAACATGAAAGCGAATTATTTTCGAATATATTATATGCTAACCGTTTTATATTATAAATTCTTACACATTTATGACTGCATCACCTAAATGTTGACTGGTAGATAATGCCATTGGTACTAAGACCACCCCTGTACATTTTAAATATAATCAATCGATAGTGTAAATACATTGCGATAAAGCTCTACTGAGCTTTTGTGGAGTACTGAACAAATATCAAGGATTGATTACATGTACCGCCTGCGTTCACGAGCTGCTTTATGTGAAACAAACGCTAATTGCATATTTATGACACGAATGCTGCATATTGCATCGTTTACACTCTAACCCAAGCTCGATTAGGCTAGAACGAAATGAATAATGATGTTTAGTTGCAATCCACTGCTGTGTGCTCATGAACATGACTGAGAATAATATACTGCGCTTGTACGAATTCTTGGCTTCTAAGTAAACTGTTAACCAATTAATTATTTTATCAGTTTGATTTTGGCTACCGACTTGAAACAATTTCCTTTCACTATCAGAATAATTTGTTACTTTGATCTTCTTAATCTAGGTTTAAAACTTGTAGCTCAATAAATTTAAAGTAAGTACAAACACAACTCGGTGCTAAAACGATTATTTTAATTTACTTTAAATCCATCTAAAACGAATGAACGGTTGACGTAAAACTTGCCTCTTTCCCTTTAAACTCGAGTTCACAAACTCCTTAACAACAAACTTGAGGGGAGTTTTATTCTGACGTGATAGAAGGCGGAGGCGGGCAGTGCATCACGTGTTGCCGGGATTGAGCCTGCAGGCGCGCAAGGAAAGCCATTAATTCCGTACAGGCCTTACAACTTACAGAGGATGCTAAGCCTCCGCCCCACTTTGACTGCATCACAAAAAGAATATTGAGAAGTGTCTGCACAATGAAACCCGATTACAATGAGTCGCCTTGGGCCGCTGCTCATATTGCTCACTTTGCTAAAGATTTTAGTCTTTTAAGTTCTTCGTCTACTTATTTTGTAGCCGCCTGAGTTAATAGAGTACCTTTTTAACTTATGAATTGATATCTTTGTTTAAGGATAGACGTTGAAGAAACCTTTCATTTTAACTCAGACCATTTTAAGTTAAACTATGTTGAGCTTTAGTTTTGTGCTTGTCTATTTTCTTAGAACTCTCTACAGGCTTACATTAAATAAGGTTATTTTACGCTCTAGCACAAGCGTCAAAGTAATTTGACAAAGACAATATAAAAATACATTCTTGTTTGAACTGACACTACACTTAGTAATGTACTGCATGTTTAATACAGTGTTTGTAGTTAAGACGTCGATCACGTGGCGTCCAAAGCAACGTGAGTGCACGCATGCGGCCGTCCTGGTCTACCCTAGGAATTTAATTTTTCTCCTTAGATGCCTGACAAGCGCCCTCACGGCGACGTATTCAATATACCGCTAGCTGACCCATGAATACAGATTTCTTGACGTTATGTGTTATCGTGGTTGAGTACGGCTCGCTTCGTTGAAATATTCATATATGATATATTTTGTCGTTTGACGATGCATTTTGTTGAACTACCAAAATGTAAAACATTTGAGCAAAGGCTGCGTAATTTAAGATTTTTACGAAGACTGTTGTTTGTGAAATAGATTTTACAAGAGAAAACATACCTATAGAAATCTTTTTTAATTAAAATTGCGTCACTTTCAGTGGGTAAGAGCCCATAAGATTCGCCCCTTTTTAGAAATTTGTGAAAACACGCCTCGTGAAATAACACTGGTGCGCCCATTATGATGCGTATGTACTTAAGCTGGTGAAAGTACGGTTAGCAAAGAACATAAGCAACATTTTTTATATTAAAGTAAATAATAGAGAGAGTGAAGCAGAGACTAAATTATTCCACTAAGCGCAACCACATCGAAAAATAGTACAAGCGCATAATAGAAGCATAAAGGGTTTTACTATCGATGATAGACTTTTTCAATCACCTGTCCAATTGTTTTATTTATTAAAACGAAGTATGACTATAGTTTTGAAAACTACTAGGTTAAGAGAAATGAACAGAGGTCAGGCGTTTATAAAGAGCTGGTTACAAAGTTATCAATCCGTAATTATATTCTGAAAAGTACCAGGGTAACATAAATGAACAGAAGGTACTCGCCTATAAAAACTTGGTTTTGAAGTTATAAGTCGGAAATTTTCTAATTTTCATATTATGAAATAACCATAACAATTTAAAAAATATTGGTGTGTAATAAGACTAATAAGATCATAAAATACCTTTCTCAATTGAATATTAAATAAAACAGATATCTTCTTTTTTACAATAATTAGCAATAATTTGAATTAATACAACGCAGTATGAACATTATACTAACACAGATACGACAAAAAATAACTGAGCATTAAACATTTTATAAGCAGTAAGTTAAATTACGTTTTGAATAACCGTACTATTTTAATAAATAATAGCATAGATTATAGGGAAGAGGCGTATGGGCCCTTCAAAAATATTAAATAAAATATTATACAATTTATTTACGAGCTTATGTGTCATGGCTGAAAGCATGCCAGACATTCAATTTATATATGGTAGCGCCATCTACCTTTCTATTGATAATTAATTACATCAGCGTCAATCGTTCCTCGCTTGCTTGTCCAATACGAGCAATCCTTTTTATTCCCTCCCTTTCTCCCAAAAGGCACGCCTATCGCTGATGCGTCGCCGAGTTCATCGACGCGCGAGGCAGTCAAGAATCATCCGTGTCGCGCCGAACAGGTGTATCTAATACCGCTATATTTTACCGCTTCTATACTATAAACGCAACAAAACAGCCCGCGGGTGAAGTGGAGTGATTTGTGTAGTTCTGGGTTGGATCCAGACAGAGTGATCAGCTTACAGCCCGATTCTGCAAGAAGCCGAGGACAACCATCTTGTCAAATCGAGAGAACGAAGGTAGGTGTGCTGCAAAATCCCAGTATCTATAACTCCCAACTCCCTCTCCCTTTTCCTATTCTAGGCGATCGGAAGCCATCCCTATACACTCCACAATATTAATATTTTTCCAAATCGCCTAGAACATACGGTTTCGGTGTATCGCCGCACCATTTTTTTGGTCCGTACGAAGCCGGATTCATTTGCGTTTATACGTAACCTCTCGTTTATCTCGTTCGCGTAGGTATCTTCTAGAAGTACCTGCCTAGGTAGTTATAGCACCTAGCTATACTCCTAATCCATTTACATACCCATTACAGGGTTATTTCCGCACGCATCCGTAGGTACTATACTTTTATGTAGCTACTTACTTACCCAATTATTATTACTGGAACTATCATAGTTGTCTTGTAAATTACATATTTCAAGCACCTTTTAATTCCACCGCCTTAAAGTGTTGCCTACTTAAGTAAAATAATAGGTACATTAGGTATTCTTATTTTGATTCGGTCTCATTAGCTTTTACTTACGTAAACAAGGCGCACAAAGAAGCTACGCATGTCGGAAGAAAAAGAGCTGACAATCTTAGAAGCAAAGCGTAATATTTTATTTGAGCGTATTCAAAACATTTACGAGCGCTCAATAACTTCCGCTACTTCATATATTAATAGGGAATCATTTCTTAGTTATTGTATGACAGTAGATAGTATTCGAACAGATTTTCATAAGTTGTTAGACGACTATAATGCAAGATTGCTTTCTATTAATCCTGATGAACAGCCGAATTATCCGGCGTACACCTCATTCGAAGATCTTTATTATATCATCAAGCGCATACAATCACAATTGGAGGGTAAATATTCAGCACAACCCGTTGCTGCGGTTTGAACGCCGAGATTATCGCCAATTGAGCTCATGTCATTCGACGGCGATATACGAAATTGGCCGTTATTCTATGCGAGTTTTAAGTCTACAGTGCACGATAATGGTTCTCTGACAGATGCTGACAGGTTGTACTATTTAATAGGTAAACTGTCACCGAAGGCCCAATCCGTATTTGCAGGAATCACACCCAGTGCTGAGAATTATCAGGTCATATTTCAGTCACTACTTGATAGGTATCAAGATACTCGTGTTCTAGCGTCTACTTACTTTGATCAAGCTTTAAATCTTAAATTGTCCGGTGCCGCGTCTGTTTCGAATTTCCAGCTGTTTATAGACAACTTTGTTACCGCAGTTAATTCCCTTAAAAACTTAAAATTAGAAGATCTTTCCGACTTTATGTTTCTTTAACTCGCTTTAAAAAAGTTTGACACTGAAACAATTCGCTCATTCGAGATGACGGAACGCAATCATAAAATACCTACACTAGATAGTTTTATTTTTTTTATCAAAGATCAGTGTCGAATATATCATAATACGCAGTCTAGTTCATCTAGCTCGTCTAATAATAATAATAGCAAACAAAGGTTGAATAAAGCGCGAAATAGCAATAATAACTCGGTCCCTTATCCGCAATCTTACGTAGCATGCTCGGAATCTAATAATAATAATTCACAGAAGTGTCTGTGCAGTAATATAGTACACGACCATTTCTATAAATGTCCCGCCTTTAATAATTTAAATCCGACTGCTCGTTTCAAATGTGTGAAGGATAACAAAGCTTGCATTAATTGCTTATGTAAAAAGCATAAAACGAGTGATTGTTCTAGTAAGACGAGATGTCGTTCATGTAATCAACGACACTACTCATTATTACACTTTGATAAAAGTTATCCGTCGTCGAGCCAAGCCGGTAACCTTGACACGCTTACGTCGCAGGTGCAGGCCACGGTGACTTCCCCCTGCACGTCTCAGGGCGAAGTATCGTTGTGTACGACGTCCATTGCGCGGGCGGCGTGCACGCGCGGACAGCCCTTGCACGCTTGTAGTGATCAGTGTAGTGCTAAGCCGCGGTGTACGGCGTCCAAGACTGTTCTGTTAGAGACAGCGCAAGTTATCGGTTATGATATTAATGGAGCGCCTCACATGGTACGATGTCTACTCGACAGTGCGTCACAGAGTAATTTTATTACTTCTGATTGTTTCAAACGCCTCGGACTGTGGGATAACTTTAGAAATACTAACTTAGTGGTCAAGGGCATCGGGGGTTCAGAAAAACATTGCAAGGGTTCCGTAGATATTAAAATACATTCGCGTTTTGGTAGGAATATTAATTTTAACATTTCGCTTATCGTGGAGCGTATTACAGACACATTGCCGAACGCTAATGTGGACGTATCATTACACACTCACCTCGAGACACTGCCGCTGACAGACGCGGAGTTTGCGAATCCGGCAGACATTGATGTTTTGATCGGAGCTTCAATATTTCCGTACTTGCTAGTACCTAAAGTAGTGCGTAGTGAGTGATTTGATTTACCACCCGCTATTGAGACGGTATTTGGGTATGTGATTATGGGTACCGTACCTACGTTACATACTTCTCAGTATATTACGCCTTGTTGTTGTTCTGTTCTTCAAGAAAATAATATTGATTCTCTTCTCAAGCGATTTTGGGAGCTCGAAGAGATTACCGCACCGCCCTCGATGAGCCGTAAGGATCTCGAGTGTGAACAAAATTTCCGCGCTACCACTGTTCGTGACGACAGTGGCAGATACGTTGTGGCGTTGCCATTCTATGGTGACCCTTATTCGTTAGGCGACTCGTACGCTGCTGCGCTTAGACGTTTCCATTGTTTGGAACGTAAACTTCATGCATCACTGAAGTTACGCAGCGCCTATAATGACGTCATTCATGACTACCTAAATAAAGGTTTTTTGAGTGTAGTTGTAAACAACGAGGGCAACTCTCTTCCCTCATATTATATCCCGCATCACGGCGTAGTTCGCGAAGATAAAACCTCTACTAAACTTCGTGTGGTTTTAGATGCTAGTTGTAAGACTACATCGGGTCAGTCGATTAATGACATTTTGCATGCCGGCCCTAATCTACAGGGTGATTTATTTAACATCATAATAAAGTTTCGTCTTTTCCAAATCGCTCTGTCAGCTGATTGCCGCCAAGTGTTCCTCAATATCGGCGTTTGCGAATCTGACCGTAGATTTCAACGGATTTTTTATCGTTTTAACAATAAGGAACCTTTATCCGTGTCTGATACACGGATAAAGGTTCCTTGTTGTTAAAACGAATTTGTTCAATCGTGTTTTTTTTGGACTCAAGTCTAGCCCATATCACGCGTTATGAGTTGTTCCCTAGTTGATCGCTGATGAAGGCGATCACTTGCCCGCCGCAGCGGCTGTTGCCACTTCCGCTTTTTACATGGATGACATTGCCTGTAGTGTCATATCCGCTCCGCTAGCCATTTCGCTTTGTGAAGAGCTTATTCAGCTTTTCAAGCGAGGCCAGTTTGATCTTGTCAAATGGACAAGCAACTCTAAGGAGGTTCTCGCACGCAATCCAGATTCTCATAAAGCTTCTCCAGACATTGAGTTTGAGAAGTCTGTACCGCATAAAGTTCTCGGTTTACGCTGGGACAAATCCTGCGATAGTTTTCTGTTTGACGTCTCACCGCCAGATGATAAGTACAACAACTGCACTATGCTGTCCACAGTGGCTCAACTATGGGACATAATGGGTTTTGTGGCTTCCACAATTTTGTACGCCAAGCTCTTGATCAAAGAACTTTGGCTATCAAAGTGTGAGTGGGATGAAACACCCCCTGACCATATTGTCGCCGCTTGGGGCCAGTTTTGTATTGAGCTTACCGCGCTCAATCAAATTACTATTCCGTGTCATCTTGGGTTGGTAGATGGATGTACCATCAACTTAATAGGTTTCGCTGACGCCAGTGAGCGTGCTTACGGCGGAGTCATATATCTGCAAGTCCGAATTGGTTCTAACTACTCGCTGCAGTTAGTTTGTGCCAAGTCCAAGGTCTCGCCTATTAAAACCATTTCGGTTGCGAGACTGGAGTTGTGCGCGGCCCTTCTGCTATCTCAGTTGCTCCGCAAGGTTCAAGACACAGTTTTGCCCCACTACCCTATTAATAAAATATACGCATTTTCTGACTCCAAAGGAGTTCTCGCTTGGATTTATTCATCTCCTCACCGCTGGCAGACTTTTTTCGCCAACCGCGTTAGCAAATTGATTGAACTTGTTCCCGCTACTTGTTTCAATCACGTCGCGGGTATTGAGAACCCCGCTGATGGCCTGTCTCGTGGTGTTACTCCACTTAATCTTCTGCATCATCCATTGTGGCATCGTGGACCTTCTTGGATTTCCCATGATCCATCAGAGTGGCCCATGCAACCCTTTGACCACTGTGCAGAAGACGAAGATGTACCCGAACGGAAGTCTGTTTCTCATTCCGTGATTGCTGAGGTTGCGAAATCTCCGATCTATGCACTCGCACTAAGCATGTCGTCGTGGTCTTAGTTACTCCGCGCCATCGTTTATGTCTGTAGGTTTCTTAGGCACCTACCTAATAGGAATTTTGTTTCAAGTACTGATCTTGAAATAGCAGAATGTAAGTTACTACGAAAATTTTAAAAACAATGTATCTTGTTCTCCCGCTATTCTAAGGCTCAAGCCGTTTCTCGATGAGCACGGCGTCATACGCTTTGGGGGTCGTCTGTCAAATTCGGATAAACCTTATAACTACAAGCATCCTTGCATTCTACCGCGTCATGATCATGTTGTCGACCTTCTTGTTGATTTTTATCACAAGAAGCATCTCCATGCTGGTCCTGTGTTGCTTATATCCTTACTTAGGCATAAATATTGGATTTTAGCCGCTCGACGAATAATTCGTCACAGAATACATAAATGTAACGTCTGTTTCAAATTTCGTCTGCGTCCGACTTTCCCTCCCATGGCAGATCTTCCTAGCCAGCGCGTCAATCAAGTTGATTAAGCGTTTACACATACCGGTTGTGATTACGCAGGACCACTGCAGTATAAGCCAGTGCGTGGTCGAGGTGTTAAAAGCCGTAAAGCTTGGCTATGTATTTTTACATGCTTAACGACGCGCGCTACGCATATTGAAGTTGCGACAGATTTAAGCACGGTGTAATTCCTTGCAGCACTTAAACGATTTCTTTCTCGGCGCGGCCCTATACAGTGTTTGTATACGGATAACGGCACTTGTTTCGTGGGCGCAAGCTCTTATTTACGCGACCTTTATAAGTTTCTCAGGGAAGAATATCGTACTCGTCTTCAGGAAGAACTTTCCATAAATCCTATTGACTGGAAGTTTATTCCGCCAGTATCACCACATTTCGGTGGATGTTGGGAAAGCATGTTCAAAGTAATTAAAACGCATCTCTTCAAAGTTATAGGTCAACAGATCCTCTCTTACGAAGAGCTTTTAACTGTCCTTGCACAAGTCGAGGCGCTGATCAACTCGCGTCCGCTCACGGCATTGAGAAGTGACCCTGCAGAACCATCCGCGTTAAGCCCTGCATATTTTCTGAACACAGTGCCATTATCGTCATTTCCGGCTCCTGAAGCAGACTCTTCAAGCTTGCTCCAGAGACATACTCTGCTGGATAAACTCGTGCAGTCGTTCTGGCAGCGCTGGCGTGCGGAATATCTCCACCAGCTTCAGGCTAGATCCAAGTGGAACTTCCAACTCAGTGAGATCTAGCCTGAAGTTGGATCTACTTCTTAGTTTAAGTATTTAGTTTGTAGTTTTCGTCATAATTGTTCGCTAAAGTTAATTAAGATTAATTTTAATATCATATCGCTGTATTAGCCTATTGATGGGTTATACGGTAGTACATCCAACATAGCTAAGTTCAATTTAATTTTTTTTAAAGGCACCCCTTTAGCTCCATCTACCTTTCTATTGATAATTAATTACATCAACGTCAATCGTTCCTCGCTTGCTTGTCCAATACGAGCGATCTATTTTATTCCCTCCCTTTCTCCCAAAAGGCACGCCTATAGCTGATTCGTCGCCGAGTTCATCGACGCGCGAGAAAGTCAAGAATCATCCGTGTCGCGCCGAACACGTGTATTTAATACCGCTATATTTTACCGCTTCTATACTATAAACGCAACAACACCACCCGTGGGTGAAGTGGAGTGATTTGTGTAGTTCTGGGTTGGATCCAGACGTAGTGATGATATTCCTATTAGGTAGGTGCCTAAGAAACCTACAGACATAAACGATGGCGCGGAGTAACTAAGACCACGACGACATGCGTAGTGCGAGTGCATAGATCGGAGATTTCGCAACCTCAGCAATCACGGGATGAGAAACAGACTTCCGTTCGGGTACATCTTCGTCTTCTGCACAGTGGTCAAAGGGTTGCATGGGCCACTCTGATGAATCATGGGAAATCCAAGAAGGTCCACGATGCCACAATGGATGATGCAGAAGATTAAGTGGAGTAACACCACGAGACAGGCCATCAGCGGGGTTCTCAATATTTCAATATCTCTTTTCTCGTTCAATTTGTGTGACAAGAGCTCTAATGCGACAAATTGTTCATTTCGATAGCTTTCACATCTTTCGTATATTTTTTACATTTCCACACAATTTCTCCTAAGTTATTTTAGCTCCATTTTCTAAAAACTAATGTCAAACAAAAATAAGGCCAGTATATCAACAGATTTTCCCGTTCGTCTAATGGAAAAGTTGAAAAAATATTGGAAGAGGTATTTTAAATTATTTTGGATATTTGTGAGAACACTTAAGAATATTTACAAGCTATCAACGCAATGTGTTGTGACAATAGTCATGAAATATACAAGATTGTTGTGCATGCACAGCTTAAAGTATTCAGCACCGTGGCTGAACCATGATTGAGTGTCTTTGATGTGTCCATGATTCAGTCTGTTATGAAATACTGGAGTGAATATATCCTCAATTCATGCCAAGACTATCTGTAATAATATATTACTTTGCTTTTATTGTTCGAATTTACGGAATTCAGATAGCTTACCGCAGCTTTGCCTGCGGTTACAAACTGACTACCTGTGACTGCAGGCGTAACAAAAGCTCCAGTCATTTCTGATATAAAATTGGACTTTATGGTCCACAAACATTTTATTTTATATACGCCAATGATTATGTACCTCTTTATAATAAGATTTTATTGCTTATGGTTCTGTTGTCGCATATATTTTGTTTCTAGTTATGTCTGTCATATAAAAGTGTGTACGTATGTAAACGACGCGATGCGTTATAAAAACAAACTAACTGCCACTGAATGTTCTACGGACAAAAAAATCTGTCAAAGTGTTATGCTGTAAATGATTTTACCTCCAGCTTGACCGTCGGATTTGACAGATTTTTGGGTTGCATTGCGTCGTTTTGGCCTCTATTACTACTAACTATAAACGTACTATTTTGTTTAATTTCAAGTGAGAAAATGTGTATATAATTGTTGTATACTATACAAAAGACTATTTAAAAAATTCTTAACTCGTATATTTATGTAGATGGAATGTTGAAAATTCGTATACATAAATATTTATATTAATCTAAAGCCTATGTGATGCTTTTGTCTAAATTGTCGTAAAGTTTGTGTATCATTGATTTTTCACAAGTTACGCCAATTCATTTTTAATTCCAGGCAGCAGAAATGTTCTATCTGTGAGATGCAATGTATTGACAACTTAGACAGACATGTTTTTTTGAGCTACGGATTTGCTGTATCTTAAGTATGAAACCTTCGATACATGTTTCAATTAGCTGTATGTCATTTATTTTATTAAATTGCATCAAATATTTGTGTCAAGTACAAATATGGTGACAGATGTTTTATAATTGAAATGCTGTATCTGGAACTGAATACATACATACATACATACATATACTCACGCCTTTTTCCCGTCGGGGTAGGCAGAGACAACAGAACACCACTTACAAACCTCACGCGCTTCCTCTACACTCATTACTCTTTTCATACATGCTCGCCGGTTTTGGGTACTTCGATTTCCGTTTCTTAGGATGTCTCCAATTTGGTCGACAAATGTCCGCCGAGGTCTGCTGCGACGGACTTGCCCACACATATTTGCCTTATATATCTGATTCGTCATTCTTTTTTCACTCATTCGCTCCACGTGTCCAAACCACTGATCCCGCGATAATTTTGACATTCCTGCTGCAAACCTTTGCCTTTATAAATTGGAACAAGCACTACCTTCGTCCAGTCATCTGGAATTTGGCCCTGTCTCTAATATGAGTTAATATGAGTCCGTTGCCAGCCTTCAACATCTCAGTCGTCACTCTATCACATCCAGCAGACTTTCCTGACCTCATACCTTTTAACGCTATCATAATTTAATCCATTCCAATTTCATCAGTCGGGCTCACAAATATATCTATCGTTTCTTCTTGCTCTATTTCACACACATCTTTCTCAAATAAGTTCTCACAATAATTCTTCCAGCGCTCTAGTATCTTTCTTTCTTCATTCATGACTTCACCTCTTTCATTCCTAATCACTTTCATCGATGTACTCATATTTTTACCTCGCCCTTCTTTCACGAGTTTCCAAAAGAGTTTTATATTCTCTCAGAGTTATGAAATTTTTAAATAGTTTTTTGGCTCTGGTGTAAAGTTGGATTTTTCAAGTTACAACGATTCCGCTTTCTTCCGTCGATATACAAACCGAACTGACCTTTTTCATATTGCTGAATATTCAAAGTGAAGTATTGTAAGATATTAATACTCAAATACTACTAGCATTGAATTATGTCATAAAGAATGTTGCGTATTATGTATGAGTGCCGAAATACATATTTTTTTTGTTATAAATATTTATAATGATTGTTACAAAATATACAATTAATAATTTCTATTTAAATGCGTCGCGTAACGAATACTATCAAATCATATAATAGTATATCTGAAGTATTTCGTAGAATTCTATCTGAATTCCGTAAATTCGAACAATAAAAGCAAAGTAATATATTATTACTGATAGTCTTGGCATGAATTGTGGATATATTCACTCCAGTATTTCATAACAGACTGAATCATGGACACATCAAAGACACTCAATCATGGTTTAGCCACGGTGCTGAATACTTTAAGCTGTGCATGCACAACAACCTTGTATATTTCATGACTATTGTCACAACACATTGCGTTGATAGCTCGTAAATATTCTTAAGTGTTCTCATAAATATCCAAAATAATTGAAAATACGTCTCCCAATATTTTTTCAACTTTTCCATTAGGCGAACGGGAAAATCTGTTGATATACTAAGTTACTGGCCTTATTTTTGTTTGACATTAGTTTTTAGAAAATGGAGCTAAAATAACTTAGGAGAAATTGTGTGGAAATGTTAAAGATATATGAAAGATGAGAAAGCAATCGAAACGAACAATTTGTCGCATTAGTGCTCTTGTTACGCAAATTGAACGAGAAAAGAGATAAAAAAGGTCAAGTAGATGATCTATTGATAATTCGTTATCGGAGATACAACGGCTCCTCCACGTTTTAATTAGATAGCGTTAGTATCCATTTCCACTTATTAAATCAGCTTTCGCTCAGAACTTCACTGCTGTGAGGGTAGCGCTCGGCCATGTAATTAAAGAAACATCGACGGGCTTGTAAACACACTAACATAGAGCTATTTTTCCAATTACACGAAGGTACAACGCAATTATTAAATTAGGGTATGTTTGGAAAATAGGGATGCCTGAGGTTTAAAAAACGTCGAATACTTGTATATTATTATACTACTTTGCTATTTTATAATTAGCTAATTAGCCTACATCGAGCATTAGGTAGCTCTCCGTTAGCGCCAACAAACAAGGTTGTAAATAAATTTGCTACAATGTGTTGATCTGATATCTCTAACAATTTTATGGGTTATTCTTTAATTTTGAGGCTACCAATTTTGACTTTGGCGAACTGGTTATAGACTAGACAGGTTTAATGCTCGCCGAGGGCCAGGAGTGAATGCTTTTTGTTTACACTCATCTATCTCGAACTCGACCGCGGCAATGTTGATTACCCTCGTGGGTCATTACGTCGGTTGCCATTGCCTGAACTCTTTCCTTTTCATTATGCTTGTAAATAAGTACCTGGTGTTTTTGTAGGTATTTAAACTGATGTATCCAAAATAGTAAACAAGATAGTCTATACTAAATGCTCCTATTAAATTTGTAGTTTCGTTGGCATAAAATCTTGTCTGCCGGGACGTGAAATATAGGAAACTCGAAACAAAAGTACGTGGTGCATGTCCTGAAAGATGATTAAAAAATTAACAATTTAATTGAACCTTTGTCTTCTTCAGTTATAAAATCAGATGTAAATAACTTAAATATCGTACAAAATAACATTAAATTTTGTGAGAAAAGCTTCCCTACCATTTAAATTACTTTATAAGAATGTCTAAAATAAAATGATAATTATGGATACTAAAGCTATCTAATTAAAACGTGGAGGAGCCGTTGTATCTCCGATAACGAATTATCAATAAATCATCTACTTGAACTTTTTTATCTCTTTTCTCGTTCAATTTGCGTGACAAGGGCACTAATGCGACAAATTGTTCGTTTCGATTGCTTTCTCATCTTTCGTATATTTTTTACATTTCCACACAATTTCTCCTAAGTTATTTTAGCTCCATTTTCTAAAAACTAATGTCAAAGAGTGTAAACAAAAAGCAATCACTCCTGGCCCTCGGCGAGCAATAAACCTGTCTAGTCTATAACCAGTTCGCCAAAGTCAAAATTGGTAGCCTCAAAATTAAAGAATAACCCATAAAATAGTTAGAGATATCAGATCAACACATTGTAGCAAATTTATTTACAACCTTGTTTGTTGGCGCTAACGGAGAGCTACCTAACGCTCGATGTAGGCTAATTAGATAATTATAAAATAGCAAAGTAGTATAATAATAAACAAGTATTCGACGTTTTTTAAGCCTCAGGCATCCCTATTTTCCAAACATACCCTAATTTAATAATTGCGTTGTACCTTCGTGTAATTGGAAAAATAGCTCTATGTGAGTGTGTTTACAAGCCCGTCGATGTTTCTTTAATTACATGGCCGAGCGCTACCCTCACAGCAGTGAAGTTCTGAGCGAAAGCTTATTTAATAAGTGGAAATGGATACTAACGCTATCTAATTAAAACGTGGAGGAGCCGTTGTATCTTCGATAACGAATTATCAATGGATCATCTACTTGACCTTTTTTATCTCTTTTCTCGTTCAATTTGCGTGACAAGAGCACTAATGCGACAAATTGTTCGTTTCGATTGCTTTCTCATCTTTCGTATATCTTTTACATTTCTACACAATTTCTCCTAAGTTATTTTAGCTCCATTTTCTAAAAACTAATGTCAAACAAAAATAAGGCCAGTAACTTAGTATATCAACAGATTTTCCCGTTCGCCTAATGGAAAAGTTGAAAAAATATTGGGAGACGTATTTTCAATTATTTTGGATATTTATGAGAACACTTAAGAATATTTACGAGCTATCAACGCAATGTGTTGTGACAATAGTCATGAAATATACAAGGTTGTTGTGCATGCACAGCTTAAAGTATTCAGCACCGTGGCTAAACCATGATTGAGTGTCTTTGATGTGTCCATGATTCAGTCTGTTATGAAATACTGGAGTGAATATATCCACAATTCATGCCAAGACTATCAGTAATAATATATTACTTTGCTTTTATTGTTCGAATTTACGGAATTCAGATAAAATTCTACGAAATACTTCAGATATACTATTACATGATTTGATAATATTCGTTACGCGACGCATTTAAATAGAAATTATTAATTGTATATTATGTAACAATCATTATAAATATTTATAACAAAAAAAATATGTATTTCGGCACTCATTCATAATACGCAACATTCTTTATGACATAATTCAATGCTAGTAGTATTTGAGTATTAATATCTTACAATACTTCACTTTGAATATTCAGCAATATGAAAAAGGTCAGTTCGGTTTGTATATCGACGGAAGAAAGCGGAATCGTTGTAACTTGAAAAATCCAACTTTACACCAGAGCCAAAAAACTATTTAAAAATTTCATAACTCTGAGAGAATATAAAACTCTTTTGGAAACTCGTGAAAGAAGGGCGAGGTAAAAATATGAGTACATCGATGAAAGTGATTAGGAATGAAAGAGGTGAAGTCATGAATGAAGAAAGAAAGATACTAGAGCGCTGGAAGAATTATTGTGAGAACTTATTTGAGAAAGATGTGTGTGAAATAGAGCAAGAAGAAACGATAGATATATTTGTGAGCCCGACTGATGAAATTGGAATGGATTAAATTATGATAGCGTTAAAAGGTATGAGGTCAGGAAAGTCTGCTGGATGTGATAGAGTGACGACTGAGATGTTGAAGGCTGGCAACGGACTCATATTAACCTGCTGCATCACCTTTTTAATCTATGCTGGAGACAGGGCCAAATTCCAGATGACTGGACGAAGGCAGTGCTTGTTCCAATTTATAAAGGCAAAGGTTCGCAGCAGGAATGTCAAAATTATCGCGGGATCAGTGGTTTGGACACGTGGAGCGAATGAGTGAAAAAAGAATGACGAATCAGATATATAAGGCAAATATGTGTGGGCAAGTCCGTCGCAGCAGACCTCGGCGGACATTTGTCGACCAAATTGGAGACATCCTAAGAAACGGAAACGTCCGAAGTACCCGAAACCGGCGAGCATGTATGAAAAGAGTAATGAGTGTAGAGGAAGCGCGTGAGGTTTGTAAGTGGCGTTCTGTTGTCTCTGCCTACCCCGACGGGAAAAAGGCGTGAGTATATGTATGTATGTATGTATGTATTCAGTTCCAGATACAGCATTTCAATTATAAAACATCTGTCACCATATTTGTACTTGACACAAATATTTGATGCAATTTAATAAAATAAATGACATACAGCTAATTGAAACATGTATCGAAGGTTTCATACTTAAGATACAGCAAATCCGTAGCTCAAAAAAACATGTCTGTCTAAGTTGTCAATACATTGCATCTCACAGATAGAACATTTCTGCTGCCTGAAATTAAAAATGAATTGGCGTAACTTGTGAAAAATCAATGATACACAAACTTTACGACAATTTAGACAAAAGCATCACATAGGCTTTAGATTAATATAAATATGTATACGAATTTTCAACATTCCATCTACATAAATATACGAGTTAAGAATTTTTTAAATAGTCTTTTGTATAGTATACAACAATTATATACACATTTTCTCACTTGAAATTAAACAAAATAGTACGTTTATAGTTAGTAGTAATAGAGGCCAAAACGACGCAATGCAACCCAAAAATCTGTCAAATCCGACTGTCAAGCTGGAGGTAAAATCATTTACAGCATAACACTGACAGATTTTTTTGTCCGTAGAACATTCAGTGGCAGTTAGTTTGTTTTTATAACGCATCGCGTCGTTTACATACGTACACACTTTTATATGACAGACATAACTAGAAACAAAATATATGCGACAACAGAACCATAAGCAATAAAATCTTATTATAAAGAGGTACATAATCATTGGCGTATATAAAATAAAATGTTTGTGGACCATAAAGTCCAATTTTATATCAGAAATGACTGGAGCTTTTGTTACGCCTGCAGTCACAGGTAGTCAGTTTGTAACCGCAGGCAAAGCTGCGGTAAGCTATCTGAATTCCGTAAATTCGAACAATAAAAGCAAAGTAATATATTATTACAGATAGTCTTGGCATGAATTGTGGATATATTCACTCCAGTATTTCATAACAGACTGAATCATGGACACATCAAAGACACTCAATCATGGTTCAGCCACGGTGCTGAATACTTTAAGCTGTGCATGCACAACAATCTTGTATATTTCATGACTATTGTCACAACACATTGCGTTGATAGCTTGTAAATATTCTTAAGTGTTCTCACAAATATCCAAAATAATTGAAAATACCTCTTCCAATATTTTTTCAACTTTTCCATTAGACGAACGGGAAAATCTGTTGATATACTAAGTTACTGGCCTTATTTTTGTTTGACATTAGTTTTTAGAAAATGGAGCTAAAATAACTTAGGAGAAATTGTGTGGAAATGTAAAAAATATACGAAAGATGTGAAAGCTATAGAAATGAACAATTTGTCGCATTAGAGCTCTTGTCACACAAATTGAACGAGAAAAGAGATTAAAAAGGTCAAGTAGATGATCCATTGATAATTCGTTATCGGAGACACAACGGCTCCTCCACGTTTTAATTAGATAGCTTTAGTATCCATAATTATCATTTTATTTTAGGGAAGCTTTTCTCACAAAATATAATGTTATTTTGTACGATATTTAAGTTATTTACATCTCATTTTATAACATACAAAGACAAAGGTTCAATTAAATTGTTAATTTTTTAATCATCTTTCAGGACATGCACCACGTACTTTTGTTTCGAGTTTCCTATATTTTACGTCCCGGAAGACAAGATTTTATACCAATGAAACTACAAATTTAATAGGAGCTTTCAGTTTAGACTATCTTGTTTACTATTTTGGGGTATTCCTGAAAGCGCAACTATTTTTGAGCGCAACTAAAAAAGCGCAACTATTTTATTCCACAAAGCGCAACCGCGTCGAAAAATAGTCAAGGGACATAACAGATTCTTAAAGGACTATTTACTATCGATAGGATTTGTAAATCGTCTGCCCATTTTTTATTTATTATATTATGGTGATCGTTTTTAAAAGTACCATGATAACAGAAATGAACAGAGGTTAGAAGTGTTTATAGAATCTGGTAACAAATATCAATCAGTAAAATGTTTTGAAAAGTAACAGGGTAACATAAATGAACAGAAGTTAGTAGTCTAATAAAAACCTGGTTTTATGGTCATGAATCAGAAATAAAGCACTGGATGGTATAGGTAAAACTTAGGCGCACAGCAACAGCTAAAGTATACTAAATGTCCTGTCTTATCAACTATCGATATTTTCCGTTTGTTATTAACCAGCACTATTGCATCTTGATATTTAGTTGCGCTTTGTGGAATAAAGTAGTTGCGCTTTTTTAGTTGCGCTCAAAAATAGTTGCGCTTTCAGGAATACCCCGATTACTCTAGTAGGTAAGCATAGAAAAGTCAGATTTGTAAATTAACCGTCCTTTTTGTAGCATTTAGAGATGCAGATGATCAAAGATCAGATGTACCAGAGATCCACGAGACAGACATTAGCTGAGACATTAGCACAGAGACATTAACTGCAAGTGCATTATATGTATCTTAAGTCTGTAAAGGAAATTATACAAATCTTAAACTACATTTATTTACTACTAGTTTCTACCCGCGGTCTCGCTTTTATGTTCCGCTCCGCCTCGGTTGTCTTACGGCGAATATACTGCAAAGTTTCACTACGTTAAGTAAGTAAGTAGTATATGCGTGAAAGAGAAACTAACAGCCATACATCCATCAATTCCCACAGATTGTCACTTTTATAGTAATAGTATGATATTATACCTGCAGTTTTTCAATGTATATATTACTTTGTTTATAAAATAAAACCACTGTATTATGCAAAAAAACTATCGACTTTTCTTCATTAACAATTTTTGTAACATAGGATACATTGTTACTACGTAGTAGTTTTTTTATGTTGTAGAATATATTCTAATATTGTAATATTATTATGTGAAGACTGAGAAACATTGTCACCATTTCTAGGTAAGAATTACTCACGAATTAAATTAAAAAAGAAAAGAACAGAACAAATTGAGTATGGTGTAACTATGTATGTGTGGTGACAGATTAATAATACAAGTGTCACTACCATGGGAATGTGGATGTATGTCGGAATGCAATGCGCATTCTGTCTTAGGACTAAGGACAATAATCATCATTGTCTTGCCCTGGTCCCAATTTATTTGGGGTCGGCGCAGTATGTCCTTCGCTTCCATACTTCTCTGTCGCCAGTCATCCGATCGTTTACCCCTTTCTCTTTAATATCCATCCTCACACAGTCCATCTATCTTTTCCTTGGCCGCCCTCTCCCTTTTCGTTCTTCTACGGGCATATTCATCACTTGTCCATACCAGGCCAGGACTAAGGAAAATAAGAACAGCAAATAATATCTTTGGGAAGAGATAGCAACCTCAACGTAAAATTTATACCACCTTTGTAGCTGCTTGGCCAAGTTAGTATAATATGCCTAATTCTCCTATTGACTCACATGCTATTGTGGTGCATTTAGGAGAGGCCCATGTCCAGCAGTGGTCTGCTAAAGGTTATATGATGATGAAATGAAACATTTTGAATAATAATAGGATGCGCAAATTAAAATTAAACCAGTTAAAATAAAATTAGCACGAGCTACGAAATTTAGACAACGCGCAACGGGAAAATTTATAAAAGTTTTATAACAGAAAAATACATAGTTGTTTTCGCCTTATAGACTTGCTAAGGTAGACTAGGCTCTTATTTCGAGCTACCAAAAGTCTCGCAAAACTTTACCAATTACTTAACTGTTCAAGTAAAATTACTATAATATTCATGAGTAACTACAGTAAATAATGTAGCAATTTTAATAAAACTATAAACTAATTCAGCGTTTTCTTTGTGACTTTGCTAAGCGGAACGACTTAAAAATAGCTTGAAATGTTGGTGATACAAATTACATTTTATTACAGACGATGGCTACTGTTCGTTAACGTTTTATTTAAACTAGCGGGTGCCTTTATTAGACAGTACATAACAACAGTTTCTTCCAAGGGTGTTCAAGTTTATAAAAGAAAATAAGCCATTATCGAAAGAGACAAGAGACCATAAGTCAAACTTACAGTATATGTTTCGTAATAATATGGCAGCGTGAAATTGTGGACTTGGGCAATGCGTGAGATATTTTTAATTAAATTATAAGTCAATACAAATGTAGACGGCTGTTACCCAATGCCCTACAATGAGTTTAAAGCCTGCTCATGTAACCAATAACTGACGTTTTCTAACTCTTCACACGAATCGTATTAAACTTATTTGAAGCGGATGACAGGAATAATTTAGATGGTTAATACAAAGTGCTAATAAAAAAATAAAAATTAAACCTCTCATCATTCCTTGAATTCTCAACCACATTCTTGAAGACAAATGAGATTTTCCAACTTTGCCTACTCATAGCGAGCAAGCTGGATTGGAGTCCAACTAATTCTTGCAATTTAAAACTTTTTAAAAGCACGTTATCTTGATATTATGTAATACTAATATCGTGGGTATAATGGAAGAACTAAATAACTCATTATTTCAAGTTTCGAGATAATCGCGTTTTACTGTTTTTTTGACACTTTTTTTGACATAATTAACAAATGGAGAACAATTTTACCGTCGGCCATTTTATATGCTTTAAGCAAGTTTGCTGTCGATTCCATGCTAAATGAAACTAATTTCTTTCATGAACCAGAAAAATAATAAAAATCAAAAACCAAGTTATCTAATTTTGCCACACCAAGATATTGCAAACACACCGCAGTTAGCTAATTCTTTATGGTAGTTATTAAATTTTCCCACACGTTAGATGGATGTAAATACACAAATTTGGGTCAACTAAGTACACTTATTGAGTTTTGAATCTAAAGAAAAATTGAAACACGAAACTTAGGCATTCTTAGTGAAAGTAATTTGTGTAATTTTATCATTGATTATTGATCTCACATGAAGTAAAAAACCTAGTTTGGAGTAGTAATATCGTTTATTTAAAAAAAAAACGTAAAATTACAGTATCAAAATTAACATAAGTAGGTATGGCAACAAAATATTATAATTATGTAATATAATCAAATAAATTACTTATTACAAATCTTCTAAAATCAACTTATACAAAAAGATCTTTCCTTTACAATAAAACGTATAATTTTAAACACAAAAAATGAACATGGTTTATCAAATCACATTTTTGGTAGGTAATAAATTATTATAAATCTTTAAAAATCAACTAAAACCAAAATAACGTTTCTTTACATTAAAACATATAATTTTTAAAAACAAAAAATGAACATGGTTTGTCAAATCAACGTTTCGTCATTACGAATTACACTTTTGTGCAAGCAAAAGTATTTGGGGTGTAAAAAAATTAATCGTCCGCATCTGATGAATCAGTACACGTTTGTCTACTCGGATTATTATTTGATGATGGTAAATTTTCATACCAACCATGGAGCTCCTGGGGTATTATATTTTTTTTACAAAGCTGTAATAGGTTCCTCCTTTTTCTTTCGTTATGGGTAGAAGCTGACTATATGCCCTAGGAACGTCTTCAGAACTCATAGCAGGCATTTCAATATTTAGCGTTCTTCTTGTTGATCTCCCACTTGATAAATCCTGGCAAGTCATTTAATTTTTAGCCAACATACTGTCTCTCCATTCTCAGCTAAAGTCTTATTTTTTATCATATTTGCAGCTAATGCTTTTACGTCTAGCATATCTTTGTATGATAACTCTGTCACTTTGTATGGAGTAGCGTTCTTGTTCTGTCTTTTCGATCGCGCTTTTTGCATAATATCTTTCCAATCAATTATAGAGTATACTTCCCTATATTTTTTTTCTTTTTCGATGGCACTATGCATTGAGTCTACCTCCATAAAGCTGTGACCACTTTCTAAATACTTTTGCTCGATAATTTTGATTGTTCTGTGGTTGTGCACTTAATGTAATAAGAAGGCTGCAATGTACTGGTTACGATTTTGACCTGAACATGTATCGGAATATATAATTACGTGTTTTATAGCCTCAGGAAGCTTCATAATCCATAAGTAAATGGTAGAAGCTATTTCGATGCTGCCTCTTTTGCCGTTAATTTTAGTCCATATCATGCAGTGAGCGTTATTTTGTGGAGGTTTAAACTTATATATAGATAAATTATACAAGTTTAACTTTCTGGAATAGTACATTAGACTATCTGCGGTAGAAGGAATCTGTAGGAGACTTTGTAAATCCATTGTGACACACATAAGTGACTCGTCCTCTTCTGACTTTTTTTATCAACTTCTTTAGCTCTATATGATGCTTCTTTTCGCTCTATATGTTGACTGTACTCATTTTGAATACTCATATTTGTTGTATCTTTTTTGTATGTGTTACACATGGTGCACTGGTCTTTTTTGGGGTGGAAAAACGATTAATTGTATTGTGTGCCGAACACTTTCCTGTAAATAGGTCATTTGACAGGTATCTTGTTGTCTTCTTTCATTTTCTCCACATACAATTCATACATTTTGGATATTGTTAAAGTGGGATCTAAATATTTTCGAGACGATTGTTTTCTGCAATAATGTGACTCAACGGTAGGGAAGCTCTCAATGTGGTTTTTAATATCATTTACTTGGTCATCCGTAGTTTTATTTAAAGGTTGTCCTTTGCCACGAAGGTCCATGTGTGCAAAAGCGCCATTTTCATCAATATATTTTACAGCTGTTTCTATTGGACCCGAAGATATACATAATGTCGCCATAAAGAAGTTCTTACAGACACGCTGATAAGTAATTTGATGTTTGAAAAATCCGTATTCTCTGCTAGAATTTCTTTGTTTCTCTATAAGTACGGACATTTTTGTGGTCTGTACTAGCTTTATAATTATTCGTTTCAATAAAAACTCTTTTTGTTGCCTAAAATCTTCAATAGACCAATAGGTTTTGCATATTTTTACACGTTCTTCTTCAGTAAATATTTCTTTGCATTTATGGCGACAATTGTTACTACATCTTGAACTTTTAGGCATTTTAGGTGCACGTATCTTTCCATCTTTACTTTTGTACGGCAAACAGTTTCTTTTTTTTCACAGTTCTTTGTTGACTTTCCATTTTGAAGGATCAGCAGCCTTCCATCTGCATTTTTTTTTCTTTCTTTTCCTCTGTACTTTCTGATTCATAATCAGTAGTTTCAGCTATGATGGTGACAGGTTTTTCCTGTACCTTTTTAACGGGTGTCATTGGGGTTTGATCTGAAGATACATCGATTACAGCTGATTTTTTTTTGTGTTTGTTATTTCTGCCTAAGATTCGCTGGATAAAATGGGTGTCTTACTCTTTATTTTCTTAACATTTCTTTTCTTTCTCGGATTCTTCGTACATTCGCTTTCCGAAAAGGGATCTGAAGACTCTGAAGGAAGTAAAATTGTTACGGACGCAATTCTTCGTATTACTTTGTTTTCTTCGTCTGTGTCTGGAATCCAAGATGATCCAGAATCAGAAAATGGTTCTTCATCAGACTGCGACAATAATAAAATTTCACCGGAAACCAATGTTTCTGGTATTTTTTCTATTATTACATCAACAGCAAAATTGGTGTCATTATAAACAATTTCACTAATATTTATGGATGTAGAATGGTGATTTGATTCATTATTATTTCCTTTTTTGATGGCGGTATTTGAGCTCTGATCGAGTATTTTCTTATTTTTTACCTAAAACAAAATAAACCTTCTCATTTTCTAGTAATGTCATAGCAAAAATTCCGGACTTCTGTGTTTTAGGTACCTATAAGAATAAATTAAGATACTTATAGGAAAAGATATAGGCATAACTAATACGTCTTTACAATCTTTGTCTTTAAACTACTTTAAAGACAAGTTACTAGGATCTATTTGGCACTCTGTGAATAAATGTATATTATGAAGGTAGATGCTAATTGCCCTAGTAACAGACATTAATGTGCTCAATATAAAAACAAAAGAATTTAAGACATATAAATTATCTTGCTTGCGAGCGTGGCTCTGCCCGCGTGGTACTTCGTTTGGCGTCAAAAATCTATGTAATAACTCATTTTTCTGTTAAGTTTAATCCAAATCCGTTTGGTTGTTTTGCGTGAAAGACTAACAAACATACATCCTCACAAACTTTGGCATTTATAATACTAGTAGGTTAGGATTATAGTACCTCAATACTTTTCCTATAAACATACTAATAGAAAAAAGTAAAAGCAACCTTATCTCATTGTAATAAGATTCATAATTAATTATATTGTCAACAGTTAGGATCATTTCGCCCGTTCGCGTCCATTTAGTGCAGTTGGCAAGTTTGAAGGAGAAAATAAAAATGTTCCAGCAAATTGATTCAATGAAAAATTTATGTAATGCGTTCATTATATAGTCTATTTTAATAATAACTTTCAGTTTTTTTCGAAACGTGTTGTGTTTTTTTTTTAAATAGACAAACTTCAAAATATAGCATTTTACCCAGTTTGCGTCCAAAAAATCCAAATTGCGTCTACCTGTGGACCAGTTCGCGTCCACCAGCTTAGTCTTAACAATATCAGCCTTATAATCCTTCATATAACGGTGATATTGTTAAGACAATCTAAAGAAAGATTGGCTTTTAACAATTTCTACATTTAAGATTAAAGTTATGTTGTATGTTATGAAAAATCTACATTATTATCATTATTAAATCACTTTATAGAAACTATAAATAACTATTTATTGTTCTCAACATCGATGGAACTTAAAATCAAAGATAAAAAAATAACGATACATGTTGTCCAATATTGTGGTCTTCGGAATAGCATAATTTTTACATAATTATGTACATATTTGTCTTATCGATTTCTTCTTCTCACAAATATCACAAAACGCTTTCTTTATTTAATCATCTTTTGTATTTTTTTCCTTCTTCTTTCTTGTCTCCTAAGAACTCATCTTGAATAGAAAAAATATGGAATAAAATAAATTAAATGTAATAATTCAATTTTAAACTCAGTCTTAATCAAAAATGCATTTTAAATTATAAAAAAAATATATATAGAATGTATTTATGCGATCATTTCTATTTCATGAATATATGGACGCAATTTGCTATAATATTATCCCTTGCAGGTATAGTTTGCGTCCACTTGTGATCGATTATTATATCGATTGTATCTTTTATTACAATCATAATAATGTGGATGCAAATTGGTCATTACAATTGCATACTATTAATTTTAAAATAAACAAAATCCCAATTTCTCTCTCATATTTTAATCACATAAAAATAAACAACTAAAGAAATCATAAATAGACGAGTTCGCGTCCATTGTGGACGCAAAGTGGAAGTTTTATAAATTCGGTGTTGTAATTCGCGTCCACCTTATTTTAATTGTTAACTATAAAGAAAACAAGCTAATTCATAATTCATACTATTCGTTTTTTCATTATGAATGTCTAGAAATAGCTATGTATCCTAAAATTTACATAAAACAATAAAATACTTACCGTCAAACACGCCGCTGCACACTATTTTTTTTTATATCCCGCGCATCTGCACTCTTTTGTTGAACAACCGAGATTAACTCATTTTTTTAAACAGGATAAGCTGGGCACACGGAACTTTTGTCTATTTGTGCGTGTCTCTTATACGTCGAGGTATTGGCGATACTGACTTTTCATTTTATTAGTGTGTTAGTATACTTATTTCCGAGCTTTTTTTAAAGGGAGGTCCGCTAAATGGACGCGAATAGGGGGATGGACGCGAACAGGCGAAATGACCCTATCATGTTCTTCCACAACTCAAAATGTTTAACACCTCAATTCGATTAGTTGTGGAAGAAGTCGATAAAAGCAATTCCATTCTATTATTCGATTTCAATTTAACGAAATAATAAATACTGGAATTGTAAAAAACGTAATTGTAATAACAATAATAAGTTCTTAATAATGGTTGTATGGCTCGACTAGTGGTAGGTATAGGTATTAGTCACCTACGACTAGATACACTTGAAGGCTCCCACAGTAAATTGTTGCTACTTTGGCATGTTTATATTAATAATCAAGCCATTATTTAAACGAAAACACTTAAAAACCCCTTCGACTGCACGGATTGCGTAGTGGTTAAAGCGGCCGCCTCACCGCTTGACACTGCCCCGAAGTGTTGTGGGTTCGATTCCCACACGAGATAACACTTTGTGTGATTCATAAACTGTTGTTTCGAGTCTGGATGTTCATTGTGTTTGTTAGTTGTATGTTTATAAAGTACGCCGTGACACAGGGTTTAGTCCTAACATGGGAGTTGTCTTTTTTAAAAACAAAAAAAAAACATACTAAAATAATTGTAAAAATATTGTACATTACTTACCTCAGACAAATCACCTTAATGCTGACACAATTTCACCAAAAATCTACCCCTTGAATCCATGTTAAATAGTTCTGTGGTCGTCTATCACGTCAAAGAATGGATGCACAAATGCGCTCACGTCGCCGCGTTGGCCGGCACGCGTTCACCCTCTCCCGGACCCCACACCCCGCCTTCCCGATAGCTCATTGCTCTGTTTGTTTACATTATTTCGCGCCAATTTGGACTATTGAGTAGTTCGATAACTTTGCTTACGTGCGTATACTATAATTATGTAGAAATATTAAACCATTAATCCCCGCGGCATTTGTGGCAATGTTTTCAATTAATTATACTATGAATAGTGTTCGAATCGGTGAGTTTCAATGAAAATGTTGCGGAGCCGTGTCTATTGAACTCAAAAAAAGTTAACTGGGAGATAGTAACATTTGCGTTGCCGGAAATTTCAAAAAATGCATCATTTATTTTTTCTGGATCTTCTAAGTGGTCTGCAAGCGTTAAATAACTTTAATTATTGACATTTATTTCATTGGTATTTCTTATAAATGTATATTTTCTCGAAGCAAAAATAAATAAAAATAGTTATTTAAAAACAAAAGAACACCCATATAAGCCCGAATTAAATAATTCAAGTTATTTATATTTCCTTCAACTTTACCTTACGTTTACCTTAGTTTTATTAGAATATTTTCGTTCGTGGAAGAACTAAATAACTCAATTTAGCTAATTTATTCTATACTCAAGTGATCAGAAGCCACAGTCGTTCATTTATTTACAGAGTTAGACATTTTTTCTATTAATATTTACTCGACTCTTACTTACTATGTTTGCTCGAACGCGTCAATCTCAGGTATTACTGGTCCGAATTTAAATGTTCTTTCAGTGTTAGACAGTCCATTTATTAAGTGTAACGTTGTCCCTACTAGGGTGTGTTTAAATGAGAAACATGAGTTGAATGTTACAATAAAAATTGATTTAATTGCCAAGAAAATCTACACATCATTTAGCAAGCGAAAAAAAATTACTAGTAATGTGTAATTAAAAAGATATACACAGGGTCACGTGATTCGGCGATGGGTGAGGTTTCTGTTGAGAGTCCTGCTGTCGATGGTCGCTCAGGAGTCGCAGTTGATGTACTTAGCTTTTCACTCGTGGCGACGTCGTCGATTGCAGCCCAAAAAGGAAAGCGCGCAGCCAACGCGTCCGCTTTTAAAGAAGCTCGCGGTGGGGTGGGGGGCGGAGATGCAAGCGGCCGAGAGGTGGTGTCATCTCGACGTCACACACTCCCCCCATTAGGCCAGAATTTTCCCAGAGGGAAAATTCTGTGGCTGGTAGGCGGCAACTGCATTCGGGAACCCTGAAACAGATGAGTGGTGGTTTCAGTAAGCTAAGTACAAGCAACTACTAACCCTGGAAGAAAAGAAAAACCCAAGTATAACCCTCGGCCATTCATACGTCACCAAGCATTGAACGTTCCTATAACCTGACATTCATCACATTCAAAAAGGCCTACACACAATCGTACGCATGTACAAGCCAACATTCATTCACGATGCGAGTCGCATTCATTATAATACATGACGCGCGAAGAGGTATTATAAGTGATACGGGCTTTATAAGTGAAGTTAATTGAAAATGTATAAGTCGTAAACCAATATTACGATCTTACTATATTACGATACTACAATCATACGATTAGTTGGCGATATCACAAACAAATTGCTCATTAACAAGGTAGATGCAATATTGCAAGGACAATTTGTATTCATTTAAAATGGAATAACAATGAAGGTTTGAACCGGTGAACACGTGAGTCATCACTGCACGCTTGGTGCTTACCGCATTCCATTGACGCGAGTCATTATCTAGTTTCTGTACACGATACAATTAATTAATGACAATTGCACAATTATTGGTAGAATGTAATGAATATTACACCATTGAAGGAGAACGTCGATGGTATAGTACACACTACCATAGTTAAAAACACAAAAAAATATTCGCGGCAAGATGTAATGTATAGTACATCGTCGAAGGAGACTATCGACGACATAGTATACACTACCATAGTTAAAAATACACAAAAAAAAACACAATCGAGAATCGAACCACAGACCGATCCGACAACAACCTTTCAGCCACTGAGCCATAAGGAAAAAATAATTTTATTATATTACGATCAGTCATTACCAAAGCTATATGTAACAAGATATATGGGTACATGGTTTAGCTGTAATTAGGAGTTAAAGGTTTTTATATTATTTGTAACGAAGTGTTAAGTTATTTTAGTGATTAATTCATTAGTGATGAGCATTAATCATTACATTCTTAAACTTTGTAGTGAGTTAATTTAAGATCTTTTATATGGCAATCACCAAGCGGTTTTCCAAACATATCCGATAGTTTATACACAAGGGGAGATTTTTTTGCCACTATTTTACATTTAATAAATTTCGGTGCTAATTTTTTGCTGAAATACTTATCCTTGTCGCTCAAATAGAAAGTTCTTTTCCAAACCACATCGCCAACATTGAAATCAGCCGATATTCGGCGAAGATTATAAGAATGACTATTCCTCTGATGAGCATTGTGCAATTCTGCATGCACCTTGTCAAATATGGTGGACAGATGGCCAAGCGTTTGGGCATATTCATCACGCGCCTCAAATACAATATTGGGGTCCGATTCGTGATGAATATAATGAGAACCACAAGTAACCAATTCGCGACCATAAACCAAGAATGATGGGGTAAAACCGTTCGATTCGTTCACCGCACAGTTGAGTGCAAATTGTATCTTTGCTAAGTTCAAATCCCATACGCGGTGATCGCGGTCTATAAAAGTTGAAACAGCTGTCATAATAGTTTTGTTATATCTTTCGACCGGATTAACGTGTGGGGTATACAGCGCTGTGTAATGCAAGTTAGGTACCTTGTATTTGGATAATCAATTTTTACAGGTGGCGCTGATAAATTGCTTACCGTTATCTAAGACAATGGTAGACGGAATACTATGAACAAGGAAAACATTTTCCTTTAGAACTTTGGTTATAATTTCGGCAGAGGCACGCTTAATTGGAAAAAGCAAACAATATTTAGAAAAGCAACAAGATACCACGAAAACATACGTATTCTGTTTCCTCGAGGGGGGTAAGGGTCCGACGAGGTCTATGCTCAACATCTGAAATGGTCTATGACACGACTTAGGTTGACCCATGTGGCCGAGAGTGGAGTGATTTTGGTGCTTGTGGGCCGTACAAGTATCGCACGCATGGACGGCTTTAACGACATCGCTATACATACCTGGCCAGTAATAGGCCAGCGATAAACGCTTGTATGTTTTAAAAATGCCAAGATGGCCAGCAGTGGGCAAAGAGTGATTGTCGGATATGATGTTTGGTCTCATTTCCAACGGTATTACCTCCTTCCACTGAAACTCCCTGGTAAGTGGGTTTAAAGACTTTTTAAGTCTATACAATTTATTATTAATTATTTTATAGTCAACAAAAGACGACGGCCTCTTTAAGCAACCGTTAAATACGTTTAGATACCACGGATCATTAGTAGAAACTGGCACAACTGTATTAGAATTATTACTATTATCCTGCGAACCATTGATAATAGCTGAGACAGGTACAGAGCGAGACAGAAAATCAGGCAAAACATTATCCGAACCACGACGATGTCTAATTTCAAAATTATAACAAGAGAGACGAACACCCCATCTGGCCAAACGGCCTGTGGGATTATTTAATTTATAAAACCACTGCAATGCGGCGTGATCAGTATAGACAACAAACTTCCTACCATTCTCGATATAACAGCGCCAATGCTCAATAGCTGACAAGACTGCTAAGGCTTCGCGCTCAGTGGCACTATAATTCTTTTCCTGGCTGGATAATGACTTGCTGTAATAAGCTATTATCCTTTCTTCCCCCTTTAACACTTGACAGAGAACGGCTCCTATACCATAATCGCTAGCGTCCGTGTGAATCTCGAAAGGTTCGGAAAAATCTGGGCAGGACAAAATAGCTGGGGAGGCCAAGCTTTCTTTTAATTTTTTAAATGCTTGTTCAGCCTCAATCGTCCAACAGAAGGGCGGAGCCTTTTTGCCTTGAGAAGTTAGTTTGTTCAAGGGTGTTGCAATAGTGCTGAAATTGGGTATGAAGCGCCTATACCACGAGGCCGCGCCCAAGAAACGACGAACCTCCTTTCTGGTACTAGGAGTCGGGAACTCCTTCATGGAAGCAATCTTATCGGGGTCGACATGAAGACCCTTAGCATCGACAACATAGCCGAGATACTTTAATTTATCTCTAAGAAACTGCATTTATCAAAGTTAATGGTCAAGTTAGCAGATTTCAATTTTTGTAAAACGCGTAGTAAGAGCAAAATGTATTCAGAAAAATCTGAACTAATACAAATTATATCGTCGACAAAACAGAACACCCTGTTCTCAAATTCGGGCCCATAGAACAAAAAATCAGCCAATCTTTGTTGAGTTGCAGGGGCATTAGTCAGCCCAAAAGGCATTTTTTTTAATTGAAATGTTCCGCGAGATGGAACGTAAAAGGCTGTTTTACAACGATCCTCCTTTTTGATTAATGTCTGCCAGAAACATTTAGAAATGTCAATACTAGATAAATATTTAGCATTATTAAGGTTATCAAGGATCTCAGAAATATAAGGCAAATTATAAGCGTCTTTCCTCGTCACCGAATTTAATTTCCTACTATCCAAGCAAAAACGTAGTTCACCATTTTTTTTCGGAACCAAAATTACGGGGTTGGACCAAAGACTCTCCGCCGGTTCGACGACATCCTCCTGAAGCATCTCGTCTAGTTGTTTAATTAATATACGTTGTTTATCGGGAGACATATGATAATAACGCTGACGAATAGGGGGACTGTCACCCGTATCGATCGAATGGGTAATTAAATGAGTACAACCTAAACCCCTAATTTGGTAGGATATATTTTAGAATTTTGAAACAACCTTATCGGCGATACGTCTTTGTTCTGAGGTTAAATTATCGTAGGGGATAATATGACTAGAACATGTAGTGGTGTTTTACTCGGAAACCTCAGCGTCAGACTTATTTAAAAGTTAGACGGAGTCCAAATGATTTGGGAACAAACCGAAAGGTCTCCAGAAATCCATACACAGGATTAACGAGTTCTTGATGCCAGGGACTATATAAACTATTAGGGGAACTACTTTATTTTGAAATTCAAAAGTAATGAAAACCGATCCGGCAGAAAACAACCTTTCACCGCCTGCGGTAATAAGTTTCAACGGTTGAGAATCCATCAATTGGCAACCATTGTCAAGTAAGAATTTGTGCGAATTGTTACCTAGAATAGTGACGCACGAGCCAGAATCAAGCAAGCCCACAGCACGCTTACCATTGATATTAACTGCGATGTAAGGACTATATTCAACATTAATTTTTCGGATTGAAGACAAATGATAACAATTAAAGAATTTAGCAATATAATTCAACCAGTTATGCCAATCGCTTTTATCAAAATAAGATTCTTTATTTTTATTACTCCAATCCGATTTCATTAGTTTTTTGGACTATTATCTTTATTGTTGCTAGGAGTTTTACAATTGGGACAATTAGTAACACGATAACCCTTCAAACCACACTTAAAACAAATCAACGTCTTGGGTTTATTACAAGTATTCAAGGAGTGCGAAGATGTTCTACAACGAGGGCAAAATTGATTACCAGAATTAGGGGATTTACTTACAGCATTAATAATCGGTTTTTCTTTGTAATTATTTTGATAGGAATTATTATTTCTGTTTTTAAAATTAGAATAATTTTGATATGAATTTTTATAAAAATTGGGGACAGAACGACTAGGGGAGGTATGATTATCCAGAAACTCAGGAGGTAAATAGTTAGAAGAAGAAGAGGAAGGACCACGATCCCTACTACGGCTGTCCAGCTTCTCAAATTCCTGGCACACAGCAACCAAACTAGGAATGTCGACCACTTTAGTAGGAAGCAAACAGTTTGTGTAACAAGGTTTAATATTATTTAAAATTATGTCCAATTTCTGCGCCTCGCTAATAGGGTCGTCTAAACGAGAGAATAAACCCTTCATTTTTGCAATGTATAAGGTAATATTTTCATTCTCGCCTTGGTGACGAAGTCTAATCGCCGACATAAGTTTGTAGTCGTGGTTGCGAGGGCTAAAGTCTCTTTTCAAATACAAACACAACTGATTCCAAGAAACACTATCCTTAACGCTGCGGTACCAAGTAAGTGCGTCGCCAGTAAAAATTTCAAACGAGAATGCGAGAATCTTTTCGTCGGGAACCGACCTACAAACCATAAACTCGCTGACCTTTTCTATAAAGGCTCGGACATACGATTTGCCATTATATTTGAATTTAGACAACTCAGAAAACAACTTACGGTCGTAAGAAAAGGTGTTAATAGATGACTCATTTGATATTACGTGTGAGCAACTTGTCTGTGGTTTGGGTGAAATAGCTCGCATAGCCGACAATTGACCGCGGAATTCTAACCAAAGAGTATCTAAAACACTGGCATCGTTAGGTTCGTTCACATTCACTCTATTCAACCTGTGATATAAGTGGTGCAACAAAGATTCCGTACGCGAGAACAAATTATTTTCAAATTCGATTTGTAGTATTTTTAAATTATTAACTATCTTTATGAGAGTTATTTTTATGCCTGATATGTCCTCAGAAAAGGAAAGATGAGACTCGCATATAGTCTCAGCCGGGGCTTCTGACACCAGTTTGCCAATTTGCTTCCGCAAATCGGCAACTGTAGCCGACGGCTCGACACCTCGAATTGCGACCTCATACTCTAGTTCGCCCTTTTGAAGTAGTAAGTATTTGATTTCAAAAGACATCGTCGCAATGTACAGTGGAAATTCCAATAATATCGACTATAAGGTGTAACTTGATCAGTCAAGGTCGCACAAGGAGGGTCATACGAACAATAAAAAAAATTAAAATTTAGAAAACAAGGGGTATGAATTCGTTCCAAAAAAATAATCCCGAAGGGCAGTTGTTAAAAGAAAATAATTAGTAGTAGTAACCAGTTACCGTAGTAGGCAATTAAAAAAATAAATGGCGTCGTATACGATCAACGAAGGTGACCTTAGCGCGTCGTTAGAGGACGCGTGGCCTTAAGTCGCAATACAAGGATGCGAGCAATGAATGTGACCACAGCGCGTCATTAGAATGACACGTGGTCGCAAGCAAAACGATTATAACTTGTTACTTATGCGGTTGATACAAAATTAATTATCACACGCGGCAACAGAAATAGTTATAGTATAAAAATGCTTACCAAGCGTAGTAAGCAAAAACACATACCACTAAAACACTAACACTGCTTTGGAACGATTTCACACATACACAAAAAATAAAAAAAATGACTCACCGGCAGCGGATTCTCAACAAAACCCTACCTATATATTCCCGTGGGCGCCATGGTAACGTTGTCCCTACTAGGGTGTGTTTAAATGAGAAACATGAGTTGAATGTTACAATAAAAATTGATTTAATTGCCAAGAAGATCTACACATCATTTAGCAAGCGAAAAAAAATTACTAGTAATGTGTAATTAAAAAGATATACACAGGGTCGCGTGATTCGGCGATGGGTGAGGTTTCTGTTGAGAGTCCTGCTGTCGATGGTCGCTCAGGAGTCGCAGTTGATGTACTTAGCTTTTCACTCGTGGCGACGTCGTCGAATGCAGCCCAAAAAGGAAAGCGCGCAGCCAACGCGTCCGCTTTTAAAGAAGCTCGCGGTGCGGTGGGGGGCGAAGATGCAAGCGGCCGAGAGGTGGTGTCATCTCGACGTCACAGCGACGTAACACAAGAAAGGCTAAAAGCTATATAACATCACGCTATAGGCTTTGGGAGCGGAGCAGTACCCTTAATAACGCGAGTGTAACCGCGGGCTCATCTAGTCATGCATAAACACAAACAATTACCAAAACAATAAGAAAAACCTTTACAAAAACGGCTTCGCTAGCAATTCTTTCTATAAACCGCCAATGTATTGCCAACGCACATTCCCAGGCTGGCGGCCGACATTACGGTTTTTAAAATCTAGCACATTTTTTTAACACGTGGGAATTTTTTTTCCACAAGAGAATTCAATTAATCTGACTATTTTATTTATGTCTCTGTGTTTAGACCTGTTCGTACTTGATTGACGTTTGACACAGAAATATTCAATGTTATTTGTAAATATATTAGTTTTTTTATTTTTCGGGCAAGTGGAGATTAAATATTTCAACCCGAATGAATTTGCATAATTCTAATTCGAGGCTTCAACGCGCCTTATCTAACTGGCATATGGTTAAGTTTGTACTACTCACAATTTCCTAACAGGAAAACCTAATATTGCTGCCGGACCCAGGAGCTGATCGCGGCTGTACCTTTTTTTTTTACGAGGTGGAAAATCCCTTCGGATCTCCGACTCTTGGGGAAATGAGAGCTGGAGTATGTGGTGTTACCACTAAAAACCACCTCGACTTTCTCATGTACCCGTGTGTCGGAGGGTCGGGTATCGCCGAAGCATTCGTCGCAACCCCCGACGGGTATTGGCCTGCCAAATGGTCAGGCGGGCCCCGAACAAAACCCCCTTGGCGGCGGATGAAGGTGTTGGGCTCCGCCGCTAAAACACCCAGCGGCCGCAGAGGATAGTGAGGACGGCAACGCAACACCACATCTCCTCTTCCTCTGCGGCCCCACCGCGACGCAACAATGGTGCGCCCCCATTTGTTCGCGCGAGATAGGGCGCGCGGCAACGCAACACCGACACGCCTCTCCTCCCGCGACCGCACCCGACTGCAAGGGACAGACAGATATGTCCCCCGAACCCGCACTTTGGACGCATCCTACGCAGGCCTCACCCAAGCCCAATATGAGCGTTTCACATCCCGGGATTCCGCTTAGCTTCACCGTGGGTGTACCTCAAACCCACGGTTACTGAGCCCCCCCACCACGACAAGGTGGAGATCCCACGGGGGGGAACGCGGCTGTACCTAATTATTGGTTTTAAATGTAAACGCAAACATGTGATGTATAACTAACTCAGAATTATGGTTTTTAGTAATGATGTGGATTTTTGTAAAAAAATATAGACTTGATGGTTTAAGATGAATTTGCATTTTGCGTTAGCGCGTTATTCCTATTTAGGTATTTTTTTACAGGAACTTCGCGAAGACCTATATATTTTAGAGTTAATATATTAACCAACTTTTTGCTTATCCACACACATCGTAATAAAAAATAAAGCCAAAGTAGGCAATAAGAGAGCCTAGCAATTCATGACTTCAACATCCTTTTACATCAAGTACCTAGTTGCATTTTGATTACAATCGTCTAAAAAAGTTGTGTTTGTATCGATCAACTTATCGAAAAATAAATCGCGTCTGCATTTTCTCCATTATACATTTTACCATAGACATGCAGTATTTAAATAATATACAAATAATATAAACTATAACTATGTTACATATCATATACCATCTTCACTGAATACAGGCTAAGTATTAGTTCTTTTAAATCCCTTTTAAAATGATAAGAAGGTAACGGTAAACGGAATTTGGCTATCATCAAGTTTTTATCTCTAATGTTTTCTTCCGCCTTAGAAATCGTTAAAATTTAAAAGAGTCCGTTAGTCTCTCTATCTATACTCAGTAGAATCTTTTCCAACATTATTTTCGAGCTGATTGCAGTATGAAAAATTCATAGCGATAACTTTTCCATTGCCGTTTTTCTCCATTAAAACGACTTGACATATTTTACGACGCTATTATTTACAGTGAAGACCGAAACTAATTAGTAAAGTTGGGACTGACATATTGTGATATGTCAGTTTCAACTTTTCAAAATACTCTTATGATTTTTTAAACTATTCAAAGTGCTTTAGATTTCACGCTAGAGAGACCAAATATGAGACGAAATGAAGTCCTAGCAATATTTATTTTAAGACGAATAAAATCAACGAAATTCATGTAAATTCGATACTTTTCAAACAAATTTTAGAGACAGAATAAATTTTCTCAGGGACTAATAATTTTTGGCGGTAGGTGCAAATAAAGTTACTACGCTTTTGAAAATCGGAAATATATTTTAAATAGTTTTACCACATATACAGCATAGATTTTGTAGTAATTATAACTTACATACATACAGTTATATGCCCAAGTGTTAGTAGTCCTGTATGTGACACTTGAGAACACTGCATAAACACCACCTGCCAACTGATCAACAGTTTCACCACATCTTACACTTGAAATTCTGTAAGTTACACTCAAATATGTCACAATACGCAGACATAGTGGAGGCACAGAGGAGCCTTGAAGAAAGCGTAACAAAGAAAATGGACGAGCTTCAGGCACAGCTACAATGTGGATCGGCCAAGGATACTGTAGCTAAGGTCGCCGAGGAGTTCCGTACGTTTCGAGAGCTGACCTTCTCTATGCTCGGATTGTTGCGGAAGCAGATTGCTGCATGTGCACAAGTTATTGATAACATGGATGCAAGACATCGGAGGAAGAACTTGATATTTTCCGGCATTCCTGAACACAACAAGGAAGATTGTGCAGCCATTATTCTAGATGTTCTTCGTTCTAAATTGGCCATGAAGGATGTCTCTGATACATCTATAGAGACATGCCATCGACTGGGGAGCAATGGCAAGGAACATCACCGGCCCATCGTGGTGAAGTTTACCAGCTTGGTGGTGAAGGCCGCAGCTTGGAGAGCAAAGACCAAGTTAAAAGGCTCATCTATCTCTGTCAGGGAGTTCTTGACCAAGGCACGGCAGGCTGTTTTTAGTAAGGCGAGGCTGCATTTCGGCATGCGGGGATGCTGGACTCAAGACGGTATTGTGAACATCAAGTGCCCTGATGGAAGTCGTGTCAAAGTAACATCCTTAGACGAGTTGACGCCATTACTTCAGAAGTATCCAAAGGTATCTTCATCGGGTTCTTCCAATTGATCTATGTATTGCTAATAATGCTTCATTTCTAGTCTTTGCGCATCCGGGAGCGTCTTGCGTTTTCTATTTACAATGTCATGTTACATATTCGGTATGTTTACTGTGGTATTTGTTATTCTATTTATTGAGCCACCATTATGTTTTCATAATATTACGCATTGCATGTATTTGATCACCCACTTTTTGCTATCACAATTACTTAATCAGTGCAAATGTTTATATAAAATGTAGGTGTTTTGCTGTAGTTTTAACAATTTCAATATTTACAATGTTGCTGTCAAACTTCAAAGTGACATATGATGCTTGACACTTGCGGTGCGTTCAAAAACTATCTACAGATTATTTTGAAAAATTATTATGTAAACTATCTTGTGAGTTATTAGTTTTTATTTTGTGATGTTATATTTGAATCTTAATTTTTGTGTACTTGCTTATTGTGTTACTGTTATATTGAAATAACACAATTTATTATTGTTTAGTGCTGTCAGTTGGCGGGTGGTGCAGAGGTAAGCATTTAATTGACACGCTGTGCATAATTATATTATTTTTATTTATTTATTATTAGTACGTTTATTTTTGTATATTTTATTTATTTATTATTATTTATGTCTATTTCTGATGACAATTTTTTTCTTTCTGCAAATGATTCAGTTATTTCGTCTGCCGACGACAGTTTTTGCTCAATTGATGACAGTCAATCTCTAAATAATATACTACATGAGCAGTTTAATTTGAGAACAAATAATTTTCTAAACGTGTGTCATATAAATGCACAAAGCGTGCCGAGCCATTATAACGAACTTGTAGAAACATTTACCGACACCAACGTTCATGCCATCCTGATCTCTGAGAGCTGGCTCAAACCTCACCTGCTTTCTACCTCATACCCTCTTTCTGACTTCGTCTTAATCCGGAACGACCGGCTTGACAGACGCGGCGGAGGCGTTGCTATTTATCTCCGTAGCTATTTCCCTTATAAAATGTTATCTTCCTCTTCCCAACAGTCTATTTCTGCGGAGTATCTTTTCCTTGAGGTTTGGGTCAGGGGAACCAAATTTGTTCTTGGAGTGGTATACTGTCCTCCTTCGGTCAACTACTTCACTGATTTGGAATCGGTTTTAGAATCGTTGGGTTCTGAGTATGCACACCATATCATCATGGGCGATTTTAACACCGATCTTTTATCCCATCATTCACCTCGCTCCCTTAAACTTATCCACATCATCGAGTCTGCCAGCCTCCACGTTTTGCCTCTTAATGCCACTCACCACAACCTTAACGGGGAGGATACCTGGTTAGACTTAATCCTCACCTCTACTCCTACCTCGGTTCGCTCTCATGGTCAACATCCTGCTCCTGGCTTCTCCCGTCATGACCTTGTCTTCCTCTCGTATTTCCTGAAGCCTCCTAAGCCGTGTCCTAAAGTACTGTACTAGCGTTGTTATGAGCGAACAGACTTTGAAAAGTTGAGGACGGATGCTGCAAATATCGAGTGGAAACCGCTGATGTCAGCTAACACTATCGATGACAAAGTGGATATTTTTAACAAGACGGTTACGAGGTTGTTCGATGTGCATGCTCCCATTAGAAAAATCAAATTAAGACGTCCACCTGCACCTTGGATGACCGAGGGCATTCGGATGGCGATGCGACGTAGGGACCGGGCTTTCCGAAAATATAAAAAGGATCGGTGCGACGACAATTGGTCTCTTTTTAAAACAGCTAGGAACAGGTGCAACCAGATGGTACGCAACGCTAAACGCCGACATATCTCTGAAAATGTTACTAACTCATCCCCTGCATCCATATGGAAGTTTTTAAGGACACTAGGCATTGGGAAACCTCAAGGCCAAGTAGTTCTACCGGCGACTATTAGTTTGGATGACATTAATCGTCATTTTTCTACTACTCCCACTATGGACGACCAAACTAAAAGTCAAACCATAGCCTACTTGTCTAGCTTACCTCGTCTGAACATTAATTCCTTCTCTTTTTCTCCTTTATCATCAGGTGAGATCAAAAAGATTATCCTATCAATTAAGTCCAAAGCCGTGGGATGCGATGACATTAGTCGTCGCATGATTATGGCTATCCTTGAACAAATTTTACCTGTAATTACCCACATCCTAACATTTTCCCTTGACTCTGGTCAATTTCCCGATATATGGCGTAAAGCCTATGTGCGTCCTCTGCCCAAAAAAGCAAATCCCACTCTCCTGACACATTACCGTCCCATATCCATTCTTCCCTTTCTATCCAAGGTACTTGAGTCATGCGTTCAGAGGCAGATGTCCAGATTTGTTTACCAAAACAACATCCTGTCACCTTTTCAATCCGGATTCAGACCTGGACATAGTACTGTCACCGCATTGCTCAAGGTGACTGGCGATGTGAGGGTGGGGGTGGAGGACACCAGACTTACACTTTTGGTCTTGGTGGACTTCTCAAACGCCTTTAACAACGTCAGTCACGACCTTCTCCTTTCAGTCCTATCCTATCTAATGATCTCACCTATGACACTGGAATGGTTCTCCTCTTATCTTCGAGGGCGCCAGCAGTCGGTACGTGTTGATGAATCTTCATCGACATGGCGTAATTTGACCTCTGGTGTTCCTCAAGGCGGAATACTTTCTCCTCTTCTGTTTGCATTATTTATTAATCTCCTTACTCTCGAACTTCATTGTGCGTATCATCTGTATGCTGATGATCTACAGCTTTATACACAGTCCAACTTAAAAAATCTAGATTCAGCCATAGCAGCGATAAACCAGGATCTGAACGCAATCAGCGTCTGGTCTGAGCGGTTTGGACTGGCAGTAAACCCTGCTAAATGTCAGGCCATACTCGTTGGCAGTTCCCGTATTTTAAACAGGGTTGACTTGCAATCTCTACCAGCTATCATTTTTGATGGATCTATTATTCCGTGCAGTTCAAGTGTTAAGGATCTTGGCTTATATATTGATGCGAACCTTAATTGGCGGACCCAGGTTGTGAATGTAAGTCGTAAAGTCACTGGTGCCTTGCGTTCGCTTTATCGCCTGAAGAACTTTTTGCCATTCAGAACTAAAACAATGCTAGTACAGACTTTAATATTTCCCATCATCGACTATGGTGACGTGTGCTATCTCGACCTTAATGCAGATCTTCTCAATAAGCTCGATCGCCTTCTCAATAATTGCATTAGATTCGTTTTTAATCTCCGCAAATTTGACCACATTTCTGAGTACCGATTAAAGTTACGGTGGTTACCCATTCGTCAACGGCGTAGCTTGCGTACTTTGAGTACTCTTCATTCTTTACTACACTCTCCTTGTGCGCCCGCCTATTTAACTTCCCATTTTCAGTTTCTCTGTAATACCCATGAGAAAAATCTTCGTTCCTCTAATAATCTTCTGCTTCTTTGTCCTTCTCACAGTTCTAGCCTAGTCCATTCATCCTTTAATATACAATCTATCCTTCTCTGGAAAGCCCTCCCTCTTGATATCAGGATGTCCACTAACCGTTTCACGTTTAAAACCAGAGTTCGGCAGAATTATTTAGATGCATTAACTGAATCGTCATAGGTATTTTATAGTTTATTTATTTTATATTATATGTATATATTTATTAGAATTATAAAATATATATTATTGTGTTTATTAATATATATATAGTATATATTTATGGTATGTATAAGTATGTATATTAGGTATATATTATTTCATAATAATAAGTAGGTTTTTGTTTTATTCTTCTTGCTTTTTAATTTAAGAAATGCACCTATTACATGTTTTTCTGCATCACCCAAAGGTTGACTAGGAAATAATGCCTTCGGCATTAAGTCCGCCTCTGTACAAATTTTGTGCATAAAGTTATAAAATAAATAAATAAATAATGCTACATGCATTAGTTTACTTAAAATAACTTTTACAAAAACAAGGCTGGACAACATTGTTAGGTATATTTTGTCGATGTTTTACATACATACATACATAGACTCACGCCTGTTTCCCCGAAGGGGTAGGCAGAGGCATATTAAACGCCCACTTTTCGCCAGTGTTTTGATCCCACGTAATAGGTGGCGAGCCTATTGTTGCTTATCGGGATATTTTGTTTGCCAGAGCCTCGTCCGTTGATCGGCAGGTGCACCACTTGCAGGTGAGGTTGGCTTGGGACCCGAAGTTCTTGGTGGGAACCCTATGCACCCTTCGATGTTTTATCCTTTTTTTTTCGACTTTCTCATGTACCCGTGTGTCGCAAGGTCGGTTGGACGCATCCTACGCAGGCCTCACCCAAGCCCACGTGGAGCGTCCCCTCCCGGGATCCCGCTTAGCTTCACTGTGGGTGTACCTCTAACCCACACGGCTACTGAGCCCCCCCACCACGACAAGGTGGAGATCCCACGGGGGAGCGATGTTTTATACTAACAAAACTAACTAATTCATATTTATCTGAGAAAATGTTGATCCCTTGTAACAGGACCCAAAAGTTGTTTATATTTTTTTTTAATAAGAAGGAAGTTACTATTAATCACGCAAAGTATGAAAGCAGAAAATTTCGAACTAAAGGCTCCTACACAAAGTGCCAGCGGCACGGCTGCTGGCTCTGCCGCCGGCCAAGCCGTGTGAACCCGGCGGCAAATAAAGCCGCGGGCAAAGCCGCACGAAGCAGCCGCCGGCATGACCGCCCGGGTAGGCCGGCGGACCGCGCGGGTTGCAACTTGCTACTTGTGTGTGGTCGTTCTATACAACTGGAATGATGCTCGGCGGCTTTCTGTGGCCAATGCCGGCGGCACCGACACCCGATAAAATGAACGAGATCTTATAGATCTCGTACAAGACTTTCTGTTGGCGTGTAGATGAAATAGTATGATGTCCCCGCTCCGGCAAATGCATTTTCAGCACGATTTTTTAAACTGAGAGTGATAAGACCTACCTCATCCTGATTAGGTATATTATTTGTAATATTTTTATCAATAAAAACGTACGAGACTCAATAGGTCTTGTAGCGACCAGAGAGTAAAAATTTACATCTAGTGCGCTACGAGATCTATAGGATCTCGTACGAAGCATAAGGAAAAATCAACTAGTGTTGTGCTAGCATCGATAGGGCACTAACGTCTCTGACAATGGCAAAATTTGGTCTGGGTTTATTGTGGCGACCTTAAACTTCATATGAACAAAACAAATTGGTTTTTTTTTTCTACGATTTTTAATATTTTCACTTTATCTCGTTAAAGCTAGAGTATTTTATGACGATAAAAAGCATTCCAATTGATTACGAATACTTTATTATTTAATTAATACCATAGACAATGGTGTGACAGGAATAGACGTGAGTGCTATATCCGTATCGATTATTAAATAAGTAATCGATACGATCGACCTTTATAGAATTGGTTTGGTTTTAAATGCAGTTATTTAATATTTTATCAACATTATATCAATAAGCTAATATTTTTGAAGCAAAACAATGTTTAAATCAAATAAAAACGTCGCAGCATCGTTTTAATGTTGTATCGTAATATACCATAATATTTCACATAAAATCCATTTAAAATGTGCAGCTCTGCTTTTGTCTTTGGCTGTGTTAGTTAGATGCTACAAAATACTTCTGCGTTTTGATGTCAATCTGACATATGTCATTTAATAATTCAAACGTACCTACCTACATTATTTAACTTTCATACTATAACTTTTCTTTTACCTACATTGTTCATTCTTAACTAAAAATTCAAACACCGATATCTTCTTTTTCCGCCTTTCCTGAGTGAAATTAGAATCATTTATAGACTCGGTTACTTACGCCAAATTTTTTGATATATTTTTTATTTCTGTACGCTTCTATTTAATTTCAGACATTTTGATGTATGGAGATCTGCCATTGTCCTTTATTACCATATGAAATGGGTAGTTATAGAACATCAAAAACAAAAATGGTATCTAAACATAAGTTTATAAATATATCATTAGAAAAAAATGCTGTGCTGCTTGTTATGAGAAGTCAATCTAACAAAACTTTGGAAATAATATTTTTTAAGTAAAAACCCTGACTATTTGAGCAATTTGTTAACAGATTTTTTTTATAAAATTAAAATGTCGATATATCAATAAAAAAAATCTCAGCACTATTAATTTTGTCGATATTTAACCATGAATGCGTTACGAGATCCAATGGATCTCGTATTTTTTTTTACAAAATGTGCATTACGAGATCCTATAGTACTCGTAAAATTGTTTTGTCAATTTATCAAATAAATTTTCCTGCTAACTGTGGGCGGGATTTTCCGTATTCTGCAAGGTCCATTTATTATTTACCAGTTCATAGAAAAATAACACTAAATTAAATTGCAATTTTCATAAAATTATTCGGATTTAAAGAGAACAAGTCACACGAAATCTGAAGAGCCTCGCTGCGTCATTACGGAAAGAACACAACGAGTACTTTTCGATCTCGTAACGCCATTTTGGCAAGTCGGACAAGTCTGCTCCCGCAGTGAACGTGTTAAGGGTGTGTTTGATTATATGCTTTGTAAATTAAACATTTTGAACATTGCAAGCAATTGCTTGATAGTAAAGTGATTAATAACAGATGAGACATGCATTGAAATAATTATATATTTTTAACGAAAAACGAGCGCAGAATAGTTTGGTCAACATTTACGTGCAAAACTTCTGTTTTGAATACTACTAATACAATATTTTTTTCTAACAGCGCCTTTACAGTACACGGATTTCTAGTTTTACCGTTCGGGTTTGTATTACGTTTTGTTGAAACAATTTACCTAACTTATATATTTGCTAATCTAAACAGTAGGTATCATTACATTGCGATAATCTGTTACATTAAAATTACTAGCGTTCGCCCGCGGCTTCGCCAGCATGAAATTTTAATAAAGAGTAGCCTATGTACTTCCCCGGGTTTGAGACTATCCATGTCAAATTTTATCACAAACGGCTCTGCAGATTAGCCGTGTAGCATACATATGTATTAACAGATAATACTTAAAATTACTTTTGTTTTCATAATCGTTGAACTTCAGGTCAAGATTAGAACCTACCTACGGCCTACTGAATATAACAGCATCTAAAATAAAAACTGAAAGCATTACCACAAAGTACATATCAGACCGTCATAAGCGCGCTTAAGAGCGCCAACTCATAGAAAGCGCTTTTAATGACGCTGAGCTTAGGTCAATTATATCGTGATTACTTTTAAACTATTCGTCCAAACTACTTACTGTAAAGACAAAGTTCATCTACATTAAATACTGAAGGCAATAAATCTATAAATTTTGAAAACAATTTGCTAACTAATCTAGAATGAGCATTGTAAAAAACATATTTTTTTAGACTGCCTCGTTGGTCTCGCGGCATAAATGTGCGCGTGGGATTGGGAGGTCTCGGGTTCGATTCCCGGGTCGGGCAAAGTGTTATTGAGTTCTTCCGCTAGTAAATTCTCAGTAGCATCACAGAGTCTGGTAATGTGCCCAGAACGGCAATAGGCTTGCCCCTATTACGTGGGATTAAAATAAATCTGGCGAAATGTGGGTGTAATAATACACCTCTGCCTACGCCTTCGCGGAAACAGGCGTGAGACTATAAATAAAATAAAACATATTTTTTTATTTTATACTGTTTTATTACAATAAAAAATATGTAGTTAAGTTATGTACTAAAAGCTAAAAAGAAATTCGGTAATTCCTAGCTGCCAGATCACACCATCTTCTCATCAATCTGGGGTATTGGTCAGACAAATATAAAATCGTTGGACAACTGAAATTTCTATCATAATGTTTATTCTGGATACGCTACGCCCAAAATTAAAATAAATGTTTTTTTTAGTTTATTTTATTTTCAAGGTTTTAGTTTTGTTGTTAGTTGATACTTCTCATTCTATTTTCATAGTGAGCCCTTTTCTACCAATCAAATCCTGTCATTCGATTCCCATATTGAGGTATTTGTGGAAAATAGGTAATCCGCCATTTTATGGTGGCGGCAATCTTGGATTTTTCATAGTATCGAATGAAAGGGCTTGATTGGTAGAATAGGGCTCACTATAAAAAATCCAAGATGGCTGCCGCCAAAAAATGGCTGATTACATATTTTCCACAAATACCTCAATATGGGTATAAAATGAAAGGGCTTGATTGGTAGAATAGACCTCACTATGAAAAATCCAAAATGGCCGCCGTCACAAAATGGTGGATTACTTATTTTTCACAAATACTTCAATATGGGTATCAAATGAAAGGGCTTGATTCGTAGAATAGAGCTCACTATGAAAAATCCAAGATGGCTATCGCAGTAAAATGGCTGATTACGTATTTGCCACAAATACCTCAATATGGGTATCAAATGCTTGATTGGTAGAATAGCCCTCATTATGGTAGAATGCGGGCCATCAGTGGGCCGAGTCAGTCAAAAGCGTAAGACGATATCCTGTACCTGACTGACTGTACTTGCATACTAAAACCCTTTTTTTGTCTGGATTTTAAAAGATCAAGAAAAGACTAAAGAAATTGAAGTGACAAAAAAAACAATGACTCTCAGTTTGTTTCGGCCTTTCTTCTCAAGAAGTCATTTAGCTAGGAAAAGCCGGCTTCATCTAGAATAGGGTTTTGACTTGTATAAGTGTTGTAAACAACCAAAATGCAGAAATAAATATGTCTTTATGTCCCTTTATGTCTTTATGAAAAATCTAAGACGGCCGCCGCCACAAAATTGCGGATTACCTATTTTCAACAAATACCTCAATATGGGTATCGAATGATAGGGCTTGATTGGTAGAAAAGGGCTTACTATGAAAATAGAATGAAAAGTTTTAAGTAACAACAAAACTAAAAACTTGAAAATAAAATAAACTAAAATAAACATTTATTTAAATTTTGGGCGTAGCGTATCCAGAATAAACATTATGATAGAAATTTCACTTGCCCAACGATTATATTTGTCTGATCAATACCTACCCCAGATTGATGAGAAGATTGGTGCGATCTGTTAGCTAGGACTTGCCGAATTACTTTTTAGCTTTTACTAAATAACCTAACTACATAATTTTTATTGTAATAAAACAGTATAAAATAAAAAAGTTTTTTACAATGCTCATTCTAGAGCAGTTATCAAATTGTTTTCAAAATTGATAGATTTATTGCCTTCAGTATTTAATGTAGATAAACTTTTTTTTACAGAAAGTAGTTTGGACGAATAGTTTAAAAGTTATCACGACATAATTGACCTAAGCGCAGCGTCATTAAAAGCGCTTTCTATGAGTTGGCGCACTTAAGCACAGCGAGGCGGAGGGACGGTCTGATATGTACTTTGTGGTAATGCTTTCAGTTTTTATTTTTGCTGCTGTTATATTCAGTAGGTATATAGGCTCTTCATAACTTCAATAATATAACTGCTTATTAATCTTTACCTGAAGTTCGACGATTATGAAAACAAAAGAATTTTTAAGTATTATCTGTTAATACATTTATGTATACTACACGGCTAATCTGCAGAGCCGTTTGAGATGAAATTTGACATGGATAATCTGAAACCCGGGGAAGTACATAGGCTACTCTTTATTAAAATTTCATGCTGGCGAAACCGCGGGCAAATGCTAGTCTATACATACATCTTCACAAACTTTCACATTTATAATATTAGTACGACAGGATTTGCTAGGTGTTAAACAAATATTGTTCTATTTTTATTTTCTCTTGATGAGAATGGACACCGTTAATTAAAAAAAAAACATTTATGAAATAAAATAATTAAAACAAGTAATTTCCGTAGACCCCACACTAGGCAAGCATGTCCTGTGGGTGTCTTATTTTTTTTTTTATTAATGATAGCTTACCAGACTTGATTGGACTATTCTTAAAGGTAATAAGCGACCGGTATCGTAAAATACCATTGACTACAGATACCAAAATTTCTAGCATTTAAATTGTATTTTTATCTAAGAAGAAGGCGTAGTGGAAATAATATAAGGAGGATAAAGATAATTGATAAATATTACCAAGAAAGTTAGATACAATCATAAGGAACTAGACATCGGTCGCGATTCTGCCCTCGTTAATTTTACACTAAAACCTTCCTCAGGAATAACGATATCGACAGTCAAAGGTCGTGCAAAAATCTGTTCAGTAGGGACTTCAATTTATAATATGTATTGATACTCTTGTACCTTCCTGGCCAAACCCAATCTTTCAATCACTTTCAAGCGTCCAGGGTACGCCAATCACTGGGCATACAACGGCAGCATTTATCTAAAACGATCAAAACAATTGTGTCCATTTAATGGGTTACAGATTCAATCATTTGAACCAAATACTGTAATTGGAGTTGGTAAACAGTTATTACTCTCACAGGGGTTAATTCGTCTAATTTACTACTAACGAGGGTGTGGTACAAATGACTCGATATTTTATATTTCGCTTGTCCATGTAATACCAATGACCTGCAATAAAATCATGTTTGTATCTAATTACAATAAGTGTTTTTTGTCTTCCTTATTAGGCTATCAGTTCAGTTGCTCTGTTAGGAAAATGGTGAAATATTACCCGTCAGGCGATTTTTAATAGTATTTATATTATATATATTGGTATCTAGACCAAGAGAGAACTTGCAAAAGAGCCTCATAAAAAATTAGGACATAGCTGCCTGACAAGTTTAATACCGCATTCTTACAGATAACTCCCGCGACGTTATATTACGGATCACCATACAAATATTAAATCACAAATACAGACTCGACAATATAATATGTAAAATATCGGACAAAGTGGTTTTCCATAGGAAGATCAAACAATCCGAAAATGTTTTAAACTAGTACACCATCAATGATATAAACATTCGTAAACTATATAGGTACATACGTACATAGACTCACGCCTGTTTCCCGGAGGGGTAGGCAGAGACTACGTAACGCCATTTGCAACGATCCTGACATACCTCTCTTGCTTCATTCACTCCCATCAAGTTTCTCATGCATGCTCTTCTGTTTAGGGAACTTCTGACCAGTGGCGGCTCGTTCAAAGGAGCGCTGGAGCAGTGAACTCCCAAAATTATAAAATTATACAACTCATATAAACTTATTCTATAAACATGCTCAATATTTTTAATACACACCTATTCTCTTTTCTATAATGCATATCTACAAATAAGTATTTGACTACTAAACTGTTTATCATAATTTTGTCAACACTGTTGAAACATACATAGGTATTTTTGTTGAGTGGAGCGCTCATAGCAGCGCTCTTAGTTGACGAAAGCTTAGTACAACGCTTAATACTGAAACGTAATGAGTGCGAAAGAGAGAGCGTTCTATGCGCTGGGCGCGTGAGACAAAAGATTTGTATGAGAAATAAGGCAAATACGGAGCGGCGCTCCTGGCTAGCTTGACGAGGTGCGCATGCGCGAATATATTACCCGACTAAATTATATGACCATTTGTCACGAAGAAAAATTAAAACGTGTGCGCCGTTTTTTTTTATAGTGTTTTGCCGGTATCATTTGAATGTAAACAAAAGCAAAACATTTCTCTGCAAACGTTGGTAATTAGAAAAGGATTGGTGTTTAAAATATTATGTGTGATCGTGTATAAAATATATGTTTAAGAAAGACAGTTAAATTGTGTAACTAATTTATTTATTTATTTATATTAAGCACATCAACAGCATAATTACATTATTTCTTATAAATAATAACATTTTCAGTATTCGAATATTATGTAACTACACAGATGTAATATGGAATATAACAGCGTAAACTTTATAAAAAACTGTGAAAAAACTTTAAAAAATTGGGCAAGTGCGAGTCGGACTCGCGCACGAAGGGTTCCGTACCATCATCTATAAAAGAAAATCACGTTTGTTGTATATACACTTAAATATTTTTTAAGTTCCTACTTGTTTATTAAGATCGAGTAACAAATTGCTTAAAAATTACGTTTGTTGTATGGGAGCCCCCCTTTATTATTAACTTTTTTTAATTTAATTATTAATTTATTAAAGGTAATATACAACTACATATTCCGTGAAAATTTTAAGCGTCTACCTGTTACCGTTAGTAATTTTGAGCAAAAATACGAAAAAAAAATACGTTTATTGTATGGGACCCCCCTTAATATTTTCATTTTTTTTATTTTTAGTATTTGTTGTTATAGCGGCAACTGAAATACATAATTTGTGAAAATTTCAGCTTTCTAGCTATCACGGTTTATGAGGTACAGCCTGGTGACAGACAGACAGACAGACAGACAGACAGACAGACAGACAGCGGAGGCTTAGTAATAGGGTTCCAATTTTTACCTTTTAGGTACGGAACCCTAAAAATGACCAATATGATAAAACGCTTTGGTTATGTGGTTGCGAAAATGCGAAGGAAGTAAGAAGCGGTTTTGTTTTCCGTGTAGGTATTTTGTTTAGTGGCGCCGGAGTTGATACTGCGTGGACGGTTCGGGTAGGTACCTATCGATGATTTAGCACATCTTACTATTAATTGTAAAAGCATTCACAAAATAAATTGTAAGCAGTTTCATCTTCTTTTTTAGTGAACACCCAATATAATCTTTCACGAGCCGCCTCTGCTTCTGACTTGTCCTTTTTTTAGGATGTCTCCGATCTGGTCAGAGAACGTCCGCCTAGGTCTTCTCCTTTGTCCTGTCCCATTCACACTTGCCTTATATATCTTCTTTATCAGTCTTTCGTCATCCATTCTCTCCATGTGCCCAAACCATCTTAACATGCCTTTCTCGATGCTTGTCACTACATCTTCTTTTACCCCACAACACTCTCTTATCACACAATTCTTTACTCTGTCGGTCAAAGATACACCACACAAACTTCTCAGTGCTCTCATTTCTACAGTATTTATTCTACTTTCAAAACTACATTGTGTAAATAAATATATATAAAATACAAATAACAATTACGGCCAAAAGTTTGCACACAAACAAACATAATGTATTATTTAATTTAATATATTAATATTAAATCATCCTATTTCTAGATGTGTCGGCTCGTAACAGTTTGCTAAGCCACATTATAAGCTAAATTGCTTTCATAAATAATTCAGCTGATATAAAATCTAATATCGTGTTCAATATCAAAGCATTTACAAAGTGAAATTCTGTCACTCACCAGAAAGTATAAAGACAATCTCGTGACAAACTTTGGTACTTACATATTTCAATTTTCTGAAAATATTTTATTTTACTGAAGATCAGAATGACAATTTATGAGATTTTTTAAAGCTGGCATTAACTTTTGTGATTATATATTTAAATTCCAATGATAAAGTATTTTTATTGAAATATGGTTCACAGAGTTCACTTTGTTTTGGGTCTGAAGTGTGTAATCCTGTTAACTTATACTAGTTTCACATTTAAGTACTGTGTTGTAAAAAGACTCGTGCCTGCATTCAAACGGAACATAAAGTTTGACGCCACTTTTATAAGCGTTACTAGGTCATGGAATATTATTATCCCTTGGGTTGTGAAGGTCAGAGAGCAACCACTTTCCAGCAAGCCAAAAATGCTGTCACAACTGGTAAGACTAAAAAGCGGACCTGTTCATAGTCTTGGATGAAACCGGGATAACGCTAGGACGATGATGATTATCGACAACGGGCGATTTTCTTTAAAAGCAGATAAAATTTGACTCGTGTAAATTTAATACAATTTTGCACTAGTTCTAATTATAAATATGTATGCCCAACATACTGACAACATATTACCTGATTGTAATTATAAACCGTTTTTGAAAATAGTCTAACTAAAAAAACTGCAGACAATTTATTTTTCTAATTTACCAAACTAAAATCATACGGCTCATGACATTAAGCTGTTGCCTGTTTTCTAATCAGATTGCTAAAGCAAAGATGTCACAGTGTCCTCATTCTATCCACAATTTTTATATAAGTCCCTAAAGAAAATTCTTAATTTATATTATAGAAGAAGTGTAGCGCTAAAGAATACTTGAGTATTTTATTGGAGTTACACATTATAGTTTTGATTTATGATCTTTGTTGTTGTTGGCACTAAAAAAAATATTATAATAGATCATTTTAGGTTTCACGAAATAAAAAAGGAGAGACTAGTCATTCGGCATATGATGTCACAATTTCAAAGTGCCCTCGAAGAATCCCTAGGTACCCGTTCGTCATAATCGTAATCGTTCTAGCGTTATCCATGACCTTTGCCTTGGAGCTCGAGGTCCACTTGCTGGACTAACGAGTTATAGCTATATATTAGTATTATATACGAATTCATTATTGGTCAGAAGTACCCTAAATAGAAGAGCATGCATGAGAAACTTTATGGGAGTGAATGAAGCAAGAGAGGTATGTCAGGATCGTTGCAAAAGGCGTTCCGTAGTCTCTGCCTACCCCTCTGGGAAACAGGCGTGAGTCTATAACGTTCGGTTCGATGTCGAATGGTGAAAGCGTAGCAAACCAAGAGACATCAGACCACATTCAAGGCATAGGCAATAGTAAAATAGTAGTTAGAAAAATTGCGATTTTGCATAAATAGGTAATACCTATGGTTTATCATGTGAAACTAGACACGTCCACTGCTGGACATACGTTGTAAGTTAGGTCTTATCAATAGTAAGGACATGGCAAGAGATTATGGATATAGAACGATATGTAAAACTAGGTGTAAAGACCTAACAATTATTTGAACTACTGACGTAACCCTGTTCAGAAGTTTAAATTACGTGTGGATTTATTAAACACACATAACATCATTAAACATCATATTATGGCGTATAGATACTTACAAGTTAGTGACTGTAGCATTTACAGTTTACAAAGTTCTGTAACATAAGCCATTGATAGTAGCACATTTCACGATCATTTGATCGTTTGGTTCGATGTCGAATGGTGAAAGCGTAGCAAACAAAGAGACAGACAGTCCACATTAAAGTAATAGGCAATAGTAAAAGTTAGAAAATTGCAATTTTACATAAATAATACCTATGGTTTATCATGTCAACATAGACACGTTCACTGCTGGACATAGGCTTCCCTCAGGAAGCCTATGTCCAGCACTGGACGTCTCGGTTCTCCAAACAGACCGATCTTGAGCCGCCCGTATCCAACCGCTTCCCGAAATCTTAACCAGATTATTTAATTTTATAGTTACATAAAATTAAACATTAGCTGCAAGTACAGCCTAGTAACCTAACCTAACCAAAATTAAACCTGAAAAAATCTATAGGTTCCTCGTCGTGTTTCATTTCAGTGGTTTCAATTTGTAAGTAACAGAACGATCAAAAATCAAATATCATACATTCCTTTAAATTTTCATTCACAATATCAAATACAAGACTAAGTTGTAAAGAAATTGAACATACAACAGAAGCTGTCGAGATAGGCTTTGTGCACTGACTGTAATTTATATTGGAACGGAGCCAGTTTAAAACTACACTAGATCGTATCTTAATATGGTGTTAGCAGTTTTCTATTTTACTACTCTCGCCTAGATTCAGTGACATAAAAATTGTACTTTTCTTACCGTTGCCGGGGTTTTAAAAGACTAGTAATGAAATTAATGACGTCATGAAATCCTAGTCGTAAAATCCTATTTGTGAAATAATTGTTCGATTTAACTTCATGAACTGCAACATAAAACTGCGTTTTGATGATAATCAATCATATATCGATCAAAATAATAATCATCTAAACGCAGTGTTATTATTAAAATAAGTTAACAGTACCTTCACCAAGGCTCTCAATCCAAAATTTCTCTCTGAGTCCAAGATCAGGCTCTCAAACCCAAATCTCTCTGGATCTAAGACGCCAAGGGCCTTGTGGTCTTTAGTCCGCTTTCTAATCTAACCATATTTTACATAATATTAACTTTTCCACAGAGTGAGTGCCGTACGACTTCCGTAACCCAAAAGAATTACGATCTTTCATAGCTTAAACCAGTGACAGTATATTCAAGGGTACTGAATCCCCGCAAAGATTGTCAAAGATCTTTATGGCAACTAAGACCGGCAGCTTTACTCTGCAAGGGACGGGGTAAGCGATAATTAACGCACATAACTTCGAAAAGGCAGTAGTGCGCGCTGTGGGTTTAAATCCAATACCTTCTGCTTGCTATTGCTGCCTTTTCGATAAGTTATCTCAGATATTTATATTTATATATTATAGCAGCGATAGCCCAGTGGTGTACGTAACGGACTGCCGAGCCGATGGTCTCGGGTTCGATCTTATGACTTTTCGAAGCTATGTGTGCATTATAAATTAATTATCTCTCGCTTAATGATGTGCCCAGAAGATGGCAATAGGCTCGCCCCCTATTACATTGGGACCGAAACATAACTGACGAAGTGTGGGTGTGTAATACACCTCTGCCTACCCCTTCAGGGATAAAAGGCGTGAAGTTATTTTAATGTTATGATGCTATGTATTTATATATTTATTTTTATTTATTTATTCTTCATATACATAAAGTATATAGGCGGACTTAATGCCATAGGCATTATCTACCAGTCTATCTTAGAGTGGTGGAGAGAGAGAAGTAGGTGTATTATATGATGTAGGTCACGAAAAGTTAATAATTATTGAATTAAATTTATTGGTCCTAGTAATTATACATACTTACATAAATATATATTATAATAAAAATACATAAACGTAATACATACACATTAAATTATAATATAATAATAAATAATAAACATATATGCATAAACATATACCTGGTTAAGATAGTGGCTTAGGATACATTCGCGGACTCAGCTAACAAGAGTTCCTTTACTTTGGACTTAAATATGAATTTGGTTTTGGCCATTCTGATCTCAGGAGGTAGAGCATTCCATAGAAGAATAGATTGAATGGTGAAAGAAGAGTGAAGAGAATGAGACCTATGAGAAGGTACCATGAGTTGAAGATTAAGTTTATGGTTAGAACATAAGTATTGAAAGTAAGGAGTCATATCATAAATTAAATACACGAAATAAAAACAAACTTGTTCTACCTTCAACTAGACTACAAAAAATAAGTAACTCATACAAGTGTCAAAGCATACGTTTTTATAACAAAATTCCAGGCAATATTCAGGAACTAAGTATTAATAAATTCAAAGTATTTATTAAACAGAGCTTGTGTTCAAAAGCTTATTACACAGTGAAGGATTATTTAGCAGACAAAAATGCCTGGAATTGAGTTTAAAAATTATGTATTTTGACATTTTGAAATTAGTGACATGATATTTTTATTTACATTTGTAATACTTATATTTTTACATTTTGACATTTTTAATTTGACATTTGTAATTTTATTTATTTTGTTTTGACATAGTTTGATTTGACATTGTTATTTTATTTATTTTCTTTTGACATTTAAAATTACTTAAGTAATATACTATTATTCCTAAATTGACATTCAATAATATTTTCTGACATTTTAAATATATGACATTTTATTGCTTAAATTTTTATTATTTTTTAAAATTACTTAAGTAATATATTATTATTCCTAAATTGGCATTCAATAATATTTTGTGACATTTTATTGTTCAAATTTTATTATTTTTACTTATTGTTTGCAACATGTATTTTACTGTGTATTAGCATGTAAAATTGTGAGTACGATGTGGGTATTATTAAAAATATAAATAAGTAGTTGTGGCAACCTGTCTGATGGCTTAGGCTGACATGCTTATGCATACACCTTCTGATGGCGTGGAGGCATAGTGATACAGATCGTGCTGGCTCCCTCAATCAAGGTTGAGCCGTACTATTGCTGTTGAATGCGGGCCATCAGTGGGCCGAGTCAGTCAAAAGCGTCAGATAATTTCCTGCATTGTACTTGCATACTAAACCCTTTTTTGTCTGGACTTTAAAAGATGAAGAAAAGACTAAAAAAATTGAAGTGACAAAAAAAAACAATGACTCTGAGTTTGTTTCGGCCTTTCTTCTCAAGAAGTCATTTAGCTAGGAAAAGCCGGCTTCATCTAGAATAGGGTTTTGACATGTATAAGTGTTGTAAACAACCAAAATGCAGAAATAAATATGTCTTTATGTCTTTATGTCTTTATGTCATATACTGAAGAGAAGTAGGAGATGTGAGAATAGTGTATAGAGTAGTGAGAGCAAGTGTAAAAGTGTCTCCACCCTCTTCCCGTGGGTGTCGTAAGAGGCGACTAAGGGATAACACGATGCAAATACCATCTTTGCGTATAGACGGAAAACTCGACATCAAACCCTATACGACTGCCTCGTTGGTCTCGCGGCATGGATGTGCGCGAGGGATCGGGAGGTCCCGGGTTCGATTCCTGGGTCGGGCAGTGTTATTTGGTTTTTCTATCACGAAATTCTCAGTAGCAGCACGGAGTCTGGAAATGTGCCCGGTACGGCAATAGACTCGCCCCTTATTACGTGGGACTGAAGTATAACTGGCGAAAACTGGGTGTAGAAATACACCTCTGCCTACCCGTTCACGGATAAAAGGCGTGACGATATGTATGTATGTATGTATGATTGCAGTTATTTTTTTTTCTTTCTATTTCTGCCGAACAAATTGACTCCATGCTGCCTGATGTTAAGCAGTCAGTGAAGTCCCATAGTGATGGCCATCATCCCAGCAGCCAGCATGGCATTATGGCATGATGGCCCTCATCTTGACGGCCTTGAGTAAAGCTTTTTCACGCCCCGCTTAAAGGACCCGGGATCATAAGTGGAGGGAAACACGTGGACTGGTAAAGAGTTCCACATCTTAATGGTACGGCAGAGATAAGAGGCGCCAAACCGTTTGGTGCGTGACGGTTCTGTTCTACCGTGTAAGAGTGGCACCTCAACCCAGCACGTGTCGTTCGGGATAGGAAAGGAGAGGGTGGGATTAGTTGAAAGAGCTCTTCGGAGCACTTACCGTGATAGATGCGGTAGAAGACAGCCATTGAGGCCACGTCTCTGCGTAATTGCAGTGACTCAAGAGTCTTAGTGGCCTCTGGATCCCCGATGATACGGACAGCACGCCGCTACAACTTATCGAGGGCGTCCAATAAGTACTGAGCGGAGCCATTCCAAAGGTGAGAGCAGTATTCCACGCAGGAGCGAACCTGGGTCTTGTTTAACAGACACAACTGCTCCGGCGTGAAAAACCTCCTAACCTTGTTCAGGACTCCGAGTTTCCGAGATGCGGATTTGATGACACCCTCGATGTAGTTCTTCTGTTTGAGATTTCTGCGTATGTCCATACCCAGGATATTGACGCTGTCTTGAATCGGTAGTGGAGTGTCCAGAAGAGAGGGATGGGGAAGGAATGGAAGAAATGGAAGATACCTTGGCTGAGAATGCGCACACCTGTGTTTTCTTGGCGTTGAACTCGACCAGATTCTCATCACCCCAATGCGAGATGCAATTAAGAACCTGGTCAAGCTCAGCAACAAGTATCCGCCTATACTCCTCAGTATCGGCTTGCTTAGCCGCAGGGTGTCCGAAATACGCCCGTGTACAGTACTGTCATCTGCATAGCAATGTATGCGCCCAAAAGTAAGCATATAATTGATATCCAGAAGAAAAAGCGTGGGCGATAACACGGACCCCTGAGGCACACCAGCGTTCACCTAGAGAAACTTCGATGACTCACCGTCACAAAGGACTCGTATACGGCACTCAGGCAGGAAGCTGGCAACCTAGTTGCACAATCGAGGCGGCAAGCCGTAGGCTGGAAGCTTGGAAAGAAGCGCAAGATGCCAGACTCTATCGAAGGCTTTGGAGATGTCGAGACTAATAACCAACGACTCCCCATGCCTGTCCATCGCCTCACCCCAAAGGTGAGTGACATACGCTAGAAGATCACCCGTTGATCGTTTCGGTCTGAAGCCATATTGACGATCACTGATGAGAGAGTGATCTTCTAGGTAGCGAACTAGTTGGTTGTTGATTATTCGTTCAAACACCTTGCAGAGGATAGGAGTGATAGCAATGGGTCGATAGTTGCCCGGATCAGAACGATCCCCTTTCTTGGGAATTGGTTGTACATTCGCCTCTTTCCAAGCCTGCGGCACTACGCCAGAGGCATATGATAGGCGATACAGGCGTGTAAGCATTGGAGACAACTCGGCTGCGCATTTCCTAAGCACAACCGCTGGAATTCCGTCAGGTCCACTGGCTTTCCGGACATCGAGAGATCGTAGTGTCGCGCGAACATCGCATTGCTTGATTTTAATATCAGGCATGGAGTGGCCGCAGTAGGGAATCGAAGGCGGCTGCGCACTACGATCATCGATTCGAGAGTTGGCCGCAAAGAGATTGACAAGCAGGTCAGCTTTCTCTTGTGTCCTATGGGCCAGTGATCCATCAGGGCATCGCAACGGCGGCAGTGAAGGCTGGCAGAAATTAGATTGCACGGCTTTGGCCAATCGCCAATATCCCCGGCTGCCCGTGGGGTGCGACAAGAGTTCTTAACCAAACCGTGCAATGCGCTGTGCATCCGCCCTTATGTATGCCCGCTTGCAGACCTTGGTGGCTCTATAATATGCTGCCTTGATGAGATGGACATTCGTATCGCGACGAGGCCGAGCCCTGATCCAAACGCGGTAAGCCGACTGTTTTTGTTTAACAGCATCGGCGCACTCGCGGTCGAACCAGGGCCGTACTCCAGTGCTGCTGGAGACGTCAGTGGATGGAATATAATATTCCATAACCAAAATGATTTCCCCAGCAACAGCAGCCGCACTCTCCGACAGATCCCTCCCACCAAAGCAGCGTTGAGACTACGGGATGGACGCATAAAAGTCTCGCAGGCCATCCCAATCCGCTGACCAGTAGTGCCACAAGCGTCGCTTTGCCTTCACTGGTTGTGTAGGTGAAGCGAATGGCACTGTAGTGCAAACTAGACAGTTATTCAGAAGACGGTCAAGTTTATTGAGGAGATCTGCATTCAGGTCAAAGTAACATACATCACCATAGTCGATCAGTGGGTAAATCAAAGTTTGCACAAGCATTGTTTTAGTCTTGGAAGGGAGTAAGTTTTTAAGGCGGTAGAGAGCGCGCAATGTGCCGGTGACCTTCTGACTTACCTGTGTCACCTGAGCCTCCCAATTCAGCCTGGAATCCATGTGTAGCCCAAGATTTTTAACTGTAGGGTAAAGATAGATCATAGTGCCGTTAAAACTGATGGCTGGTAGTGTCCAGCCTGCTTAAAATTCGTTGACTACCCACTATTATAGCCCGAGTCTTGCAAGGATTTACAGTGAGACCAAACTTGTCAGACCATGTCTTTATTGTCGACAAATCCCTATTAACCTTGTCGATGGCATCAGCTACGCATTCCACAGTTACATGGGAGTAAATCTGCAAGTCGTCGGCATTAAAATGATAAGCGCACTGAAGATGTTGAATTAGGAGATTAATGAAAATAGAAAATAAAAGAGGAGAGGGGATGCCGCCTTGAGGAACGCCAGATGTGATGTCGTACCACCCTGATGATGACTCATCAAGGCGGAGAGACTGTTGACGACCCCGAAGATAAGTTGAGAACCAATCCAGGGCCCCAGCCGAGACCTTTAGATGGGAGAGAATAGATAAAAGGACATCGTGACTGACGGTATTGAAAGCATTTGAAAAATCGGTCAACACTAAAACAGTGAGTTCAGTGTTTTCCATAGCCTCTCGTATATCACCAGTCACTTTGAGGAGGGCAGAGGTAGTGCTATGACCAGGCCTAAAGCCTGACTGAAGTGGACTTAACAAGTTATTGTGGTAGACAAAACGAGACAATTGTTTGTCCACACAGGCCTCAAGCACTTTGGATAGGAAGGGTAAGATGGAGATAGGCCGGAAGTGTTGAGGACGAGTAGGATTGAGGATTTTGGTTAGAGGAATTATGTGGACTTTGCGCCACAAGGAAGGAAAGGTACCAGAGGCAAGTGAAAAGTTTATGATGTGGGATATTGCCGACAGGAGCTGATCTAGGATCGTTGTAATCATACGACGGCTAATGTTGTCACATTGGGATGTGACAACTTCAACATCCTCTCCATAAGGTCTAATGCTGTGGGCAGCATTAGACCAAAGTGCTTGAGGCCTGTGTGGACAAACAATTGTCTCGTTTTGTCTACCACAATAACTTGTTAAGTCCACTTCAGTCAGGCTTTAGGCCTGGTCATAGCACTACCTCTGCCCTCCTCAAAGTGACTGGTGATATACGAGAGGCTATGGAAAACACTGAACTCACTGTTTTAGTGTTGACCGATTTTTCAAATGCTTTCAATACCGTCAGTCACGATGTCCTTTTATCTATTCTCTCCCATCTAAAGGTCTCGGCTGGGGCCCTGGATTGGTTCTCAACTTATCTTCGGGGTCGTCAACAGTCTCTCCGCCTTGATGAGTCATCATCAGGGTGGTACGACATCACATCTGGCGTTCCTCAAGGCGGCATCCCCTCTCCTCTTTTATTTTCTATTTTCATTAATCTCCTAATTCAACATCTTCAGTGCGCTTATCATTTTAATGCCGACGACTTGCAGATTTACTCCCATGTAACTGTGGAATGCGTAGCTGATGCCATCGACAAGGTTAATAGGGATTTGTCGACAATAAAGACATGGTCTGACAAGTTTGGTCTCACTGTAAATCCTTGCAAGACTCGGGCTATAATAGTGGGTAGTCAACGAATTTTAAGCAGGCTGGACACTACCAGCCATCAGTTTTAACGGCACTATGATCTATCTTTACCCTACAGTTAAAAATCTTGGGCTACACATGGATTCCAGGCTGAATTGGGAGGCTCAGGTGACACAGGTAAGTCAGAAGGTCACCGGCACATTGCGCGCTCTCTACCGCCTTAAAAACTTACTCCCTTCCAAGACTAAAACAATGCTTGTGCAAACTTTGATTTACCCACTGATCGACTATGGTGATGTATGTTACTTTGACCTGAATGCAGATCTCCTCAATAAACTTGACCGTCTTCTGAATAACTGTCTAGTTTGCACTACAGTGCCATTCGCTTCACCTACACAACCAGTGAAGGCAAAGCGACGCTTGTGGCACTACTGGTCAGCGGATTGGGATGGCCTGCGAGACTTTTATGCGTCCATCCCGTAGTCTCAAAGCTGCTTTGGTGGGAGGGATCTGTCGGAGAGTGCGGCTGCTGTTGCTGGGGAAATCATTTTGGTTATGGAATATTATATTCCATCCACTGACGTCTCCAGCAGCACTGGAGTACGGCCCTGGTTCGACCGCGAGTGCGCCGATGCTGTTAAACAAAAACAGTCGGCTTACCGCGTTTGGATCAGGGCTCGGCCTCGTCGCGATACGAATGTCCATCTCATCAAGGCAGCATATTATAGAGCCACCAAGGTCTGCAAGCGGGCATACATAAGGGCGGATGCACAGCGCATTGCACGGTTTGGTTAAGAACTCTTGTCGCACCCCACGGGCAGCCGGGGATATTGGCGATTGGCCAAAGCCGTGCAATCTAATTTCTGCCAGCCTTCACTGCCGCCGTTGCGATGCCCTGATGGATCACTGGCCCATAGGACACAAGAGAAAGCTGACCTGCTTGTCAATCTCTTTGCGGCCAACTCTCGAATCGATGATCGTAGTGCGCAGCCGCCTTCGATTCCCTACTGCGGCCACTCCATGCCTGATATTAAAATCAAGCAATGCGATGTTCGCGCGACACTACGATCTCTCGATGTCCGGAAAGCCAGTGGACCTGACGGAATTCCAGCGGTTGTGCTTAGGAAATGCGCAGCCGAGTTGTCTCCAATGCTTACACGCCTGTATCGCCTATCATATGCCTCTGGCGTAGTGCCGCAGGCTTGGAAAGAGGCGAATGTACAACCAATTCCCAAGAAAGGGGATCGTTCTGATCCGGGCAACTATCGACCCATTGCTATCACTCCTATCCTCTGCAAGGTGTTTGAACGAATAATCAACAACCAACTAGTTCGCTACCTAGAAGATCACTCTCTCATCAGTGATCGTCAATATGGCTTCAGACCGAAACGATCAACGGGTGATCTTCTAGCGTATGTCACTCACCTTTGGGGTGAGGCGATGGACAGGCATGGGGAGTCGTTGGTTATTAGTCTCGACATCTCCAAAGCCTTCGATAGAGTCTGGCATCTTGCGCTTCTTTCCAAGCTTCCAGCCTACGGCTTGCCGCCTCGATTGTGCAACTAGGTTGCCAGCTTCCTGCCTGAGTGCCGTATACGAGTCCTTTGTGACGGTGAGTCATCGAAGTTTCTCTAGGTGAACGCTGGTGTGCCTCAGGGGTCCGTGTTATCGCCCACGCTTTTTCTTCTGGATATCAATTATATGCTTACTTTTGGGCGCATACATTGCTATGCAGATGACAGTACTGTACACGGGCGTATTTCGGACACCCTGCGGCTAAGCAAGCCGATACTGAGGAGTATAGGCGGATACTTGTTGCTGAGCTTGACCAGGTTCTTAATTGCATCTCGCATTGGGGTGATGAGAATCTGGTCGAGTTCAACGCCAAGAAAACACAGGTGTGCGCATTCTCAGCCAAGGTATCTTCCATTTCTTCCATTCCTTCCCCATCCCTCTCTTCTGGACACTCCACTACCGATTCAAGACAGCGTCAATATCCTGGGTATGGACATACGCAGAAATCTCAAACAGAAGAACTACATCGAGGGTGTCATCAAATCCGCATCTCGGAAACTCGGAGTCCTGAACAAGGTTAGGAGGTTTTTCACGCCGGAGCAGTTGTGTCTGTTAAACAAGACCCAGGTTCGCTCCTGCGTGGAATACTGCTCTCACCTTTGGAATGGCTCCGCTCAGTACTTATTGGACGCCCTCGATAAGTTGTAGCGGCGTGCTGTCCGTATCATCGGGGATCCAGAGGCCACTAAGACTCTTGAGTCACTGCAATTACGCAGAGACGTGGCCTCAATGGCTGTCTTCTACCGCATCTATCACGGTAAGTGCTCCGAAGAGCTCTTTCAACTAATCCCACAAAAACAGTGAGTTCAGTGTTTTCCATAGCCTCTCGTATATCACCAGTCACTTTGAGGAGGGCAGAGGTAGTGCTATGACCAGGCCTAAAGCCTGACTGAAGTGGACTTAACAAGTTATTGTGGTAGACAAAACGAGACAATTGTTTGTCCACACAGGCCTCAAGCACTTTGGATAGGAAGGGTAAGATGGAGATAGGCCGGAAGTGTTGAGGACGAGTAGGATTGAGGATTTTGGTTAGAGGAATTATGTGGACTTTGCGCCACAAGGAAGGAAAGGTACCAGAGGCAAGTGAAAAGTTTATGATGTGGGATATTGCCGACAGGAGCTGATCTAGGATCGTTGTAATCATACGACGGCTAATGTTGTCACATTGGGATGTGACAACTTCAACATCCTCTCCATAAGGTCTAATGCTGTGGGCAGCATTAGACCTTATGGAGAGGATATATTGTACGTATAATAATAATCAATATAACGATAAGCAATAATGTATCTTTCCATCTAGCAATATTTATACCTTTCTCAATTGTATAAGACAGTGATGAATTAGTTGGTCAGTCTATACTTGTTACTCGATCATATCTTTATAAATGTAAGTACGACGAGACGATACAATGTTTTATTTATTGCATTTACTTGATATGTATGACGAAGGTTTGCTTGATTTTTGGCCGGTATCAACACTTCACAGTTTGTTATACGTTCACACCAAATCAAATTAACAAAACAGACTATAATTATTTTGGATTACTGAACACGAAACGAGTGACAGTTTCTAGGTACTTGTTGCCCGCCCGAAATCTTCAAAAAAGACGTTGAACGTCAACCGTCACCCCCCTCTTCAAATGTAGCGAACGTCACACTAGACTCTGTCGAAGCGCGCCATCTTCACACTTCCGTTTCGTAGTCAGTTGACGTCCCGTACTCATGACCATTCCGATACGGCTATCCTATAAGACACACGTCCCTGTGTGTTAATCTGATACAACATTTTACATGCACAGTATCACATTGCTCGGTCTCTCCTGACTTAACCCAGGTAAGGGTTGAATCAAAACAGTGTTAGGATTCCAATCAATTTTTTTACAAAATTACCTCCTGCATTACATTCCTAACTATTACAAGAGCTGGATTCAGAGCATCACTGACAATTCAGTCAATTACCATAGACTCACGTTATAATCAAATCAAATAACTAAAGCTCTACATGTGTTTCATAACCATTTAGTAACCTCCAGTTACTAAACCAGATACTCAACCAGCCACTCGGTTGCAACCATTCAGTAACCTCCAGTTACTAAACCAGGTACTCAACCAGTCACTCGGTTGCCACCCATTTATCTGCGCATCCTCACAAGGATCGCCAAGTCCCTCCTGGGCTTTATGGTTTCCCACGAAACACCAACACCAGAGTTGTCTGACTACCGCGTACTCACTTCTGTATACGATTTATATTTGGATTACGCAAATATGATCATGTCTCAGAATTTCGCAACAGACTCAAGTGGCTCCCAATTCGTCTTCGCAGGTATACTCACATTCTTACATTACTTTATAATGTTTTATTTAATCCCAGTACTCCCTTTTATCTCAAATAATGTTTTAAATTCCTTCATGATACACATATAAGGTCCTTGAAGTCGTCTGAGAATTTGACCCTGGCGATGCCAATCCATTCTAGCTATTACTATGGAAAATCCTTTACAGTTCAAGCTGCACGCCTGTGGAATGGATTGGCACTAGAAATCCGTAAAGCCAAATCGCTTAACATATTTAAGTGTATGTTAAAAAAACACTACCTTTCAATCTAACGCAAATCATTATAAGTATTGTTAATTTATCATATATTGTATAGCTGTCGTTCTACAAGTGTTCTGTTCACTGTTTCCTTATATAAATAATCATATTTTATTTATAATATGTATTGTATCATATAGTACCTATACTTATGTATGTTATAGTAGTATAATATAGTATGTACAGTATAATATATAATATTTAAATAGTGTAGTATGTATACTATAATTTAGTATGTATTTATGTAAGTGTATATAACAATGTGTATATATTAAGCTACTTATTTATGAATATTATAGATTACTGTGACGCTACACCATCAATGAACATGACTGTTAACCTACATCATTTCTGTCCATCCTGGAAGACATCGCTCTATTAGCGATAAGGCCGCCAATTGCACACTAGTTTTAAGTTATATACTTATGTAAATACTTTGTTTGTTTTGGTGTTCAATAAAGTATAATCTATCTATCTACTCACGGACAACTGCCTTCACAGTTGGTTGATACTGATCTGTACTGATTTCCAGCTACAAATCAACCTCTGACATTGAATCACGCAACCAATCAAACACTAAGGTTGTCTGCTTGCCGTGTACTCACGGACAACTGCCTTCACAGTTGGTTTGAATCCCATTTGTAGTGACTTACGGCTACAAATGAACCTCTGACATTGAATCACACAACCAATCAAACAAAAGAGTTGTCTGCCTACCGTGTATTCACGGACAACTGCCTTCACAGTTGGTTGATACCGTTTTGTACTGATTTACGGCTACAAATCAATCTCTGACATTGAATCACACAACCAATCAACATTTAAGCTCAGTTTTCTACTGTCTCGTCAGTATTAAGGTTCACACTTTGTTCTCTTCAAGATCGTCAGTTATGCTCTGATCCTCTGGCACAAAGTTTCAGTATCAAAATCAAAAATCAGGAAACTCAAAGTAAAACTGACATTTCAGTATCGCCGTATCTCTCAAGATATTATTTCAAACCAAGTAAACCAAAACATTTAAGCTCTACATGTGACCATGGCTAGGCATAGCCCAGTAACCTCCAGTTACTCTACTTTCTGCGAACCCCACATGGGAACGCCGGGTCTCTCGAGGACTCTATGGTTTCCACTGAAGCCCGACCTCCGCCAGAGCTGACTGCAATACCTTCTACTCACGGACTACTAAGTTAGTAGACGCCGATTTCATCTGCTATTTACAAATATTATTTTATCATGATCATGTCAGCCTAGAGACGTCCACTGGACATAGGCCTCCCTCAAGGTTCTCCACACAGACCTATTTTGAGCCGCCCGTATCAAATTATTATTAACTTAAGTAGGTATTATTTACTAAACTTACAAGTATTTCCATTGTCCTTCGAAACGTCCACCACTATTGTCAATACACAGACACTTTATCTTGACTGACTTGACTTTTGACTTCGTCAAAAGCGTCCAATATGCGCTGTTTTAATTATTCGACACTAACCGGCTCACTTTTGTACACTCACAAAACGATGTCCATAGGTACACAGCTGCACTCGCGATTCCTCCACTCAAAAAGTACGCACGAAGCATATCTACATACTCCCGTGATGTGAACTGATAAGCCATCGCGTTGGGCAAACGTAGACAAACAATGAAATGGATGCGCTCAGTTCCGCTAGCAATTTAGCACTGTTTGTCGCATCAGGGCGCGGCGCGGGCTCAGAGGGACAGGGGAGAATTTATCAATGAAGCATTTACTACTGTTACTAGTCATAGTACGCGGGTCTTAATTATGCATTTACCAATAATTACGTATTTTTGTGGACAACTTTTCTATTTGTTTGATAAGATTACGTGACTTTTCGTGATTTGGCTTCGACTTTTCTATTTGTTTGATAAGATTACGAGACTATTCGTTCACTCCATACTTTTTTTTGCGTTAAAGTTTGCAGAAAGACGTCTTGGCTAAGCCTGCAGATACGGTAGAGCCAGTCAATTCGTACGGAAATAGCAATACCTACTAAAAACATCAATACGACATTGTAGACTTTGACGCTAGTGACGGTTGAATAAATTTGGATGAAGGTTTTGAGATGTCTTTCAGATGTCCTTTCCTCAATCGTCATATCTTATTCCAATGTACGATTCGAGGAGACATCTTTCAGGCACTTGCCCGCCTGACACAAATTTATTCACACGACAGATGTGGGTAAAAGCTAAAAAATTATTACGAAATCATTTGGAATTGCTGCTTAGCATTAAAATAGAAATGTTGCTTTTCCGTGAAACATCTCAACGTTATTAACGGGTGGCCGAGTCCAGACTAATGCCTTTTAATAATGGCACGATCATCATTATTAGATTTTGGACATTTAAGTAACGAATGAATTTCTACATACATATATAGTTCTTGTAAAATCAGATATCAGTCCTCAGTGACCTGCTAAACAATGAACACGTCGGCTGTATTGGTACAGTTCATCGATGTTGTCTATAGTGAGCTAGCTCATTTCCATGTACCGGGTGCATTGCCAGACTGTGCGAGTATATTGCTACTGATAGTTCGCTAACAGAATAAGCTTCTGACATTACCTCTTGGTCTGGGAATCGAACAATTTACAGAGAGATTTAAGTGTAGTTGTTTACTTTAAAGACTACGCTGAATTTTATTCGTATTGTGAGATATTGTTAAAAAGATGAGGAGAAGAAAATTAACTGAACAGTTTCTTCTAGAAAATCTTCTTAATATTATATTGATTCTAAATACCTTGTCCGAGTAATAAATGATGTACCTACAATTTAATTAAACATATAGACACACAAATAAAGCGTTCCCTTCGCACATACATAGTGTATTTGTAGTCGAATTAATAAGTTATCTGTTTTCAGCAATTTTACAGTAACAATTTGAAGTACTCATCATGATCGAATCCTATTCAGTCCTAATTTGCAACACATTTTATCGTGTTTTTTTGCTCCCTAAAAGAGACATAAATTTGTTTTACTTGTGAAACAAAGTAGGTTAAGTATGTCTCATCTTTGTAGCCGAATAAATTATTTATTTTTCCTTAATTTTCGCACGTCCTGATATCTTCTTATTCCTCTAGATACTTAAATCTAATCTTGATGTTTCTAAATATAAACTTTGTAATTAATTTAATTGAGTGAAGGTTAAGGATGTACTGAGTAAAGCCAGGGAAGCAAGACAGTTCAGCACAGCGCAGGATTTAGTACTCAGTGCGTTATTGAACAACATCATATGTACGGGCGTACGCGTAGCAGGCACTTATGTAAATAAGTCTGTGTTACCCTGCCATGAGTTATTCGGAGCGATTTGACCACCTTCTTCACATAATAAGCTATTTCTAATAAATATCTCTAATATTGTAACATTAAAGTAAATAACGTGAATAATTAAAGAAATTAAAATGAACTACAACTCATACTATTCTTATAGTTATGACAATAGATAAAAATGTACTTATGCAACCTGGAAATATCTTGCTGTCCTTGCGTTTATATCACAGCTTTCTTATATGCTGATAATTATTCCCTGTTTGATTGTGATAAAGTCGACTCTATAACGGCTGGCTTATCAAGCCATTAACATCGCACATAACGTTCCATCCGTGATATTCGTGTCACATCCCTCTGATTTCACAAGTGTCACTTAGGTTGCTGCTGACAAAGTGCCAATATCTATTGCCATGCAGGTTTTCGTACCGATTGAAGGGTTAGAATAGCCATTCGGCTCCCGTAGGTACTTGGCTCACTATTGTAGGCTAGTCTCACAGGTTTCGGTAGTGCGTAGGGAGTATTGAATGCAACTACATATGTCTTTGAACGTGTTATAAGGTTGAATCCCTAAAAGCAATAAAATATAAGACGATATATCAATGCGTTTGAAATCGAAGAAAGGCGATGAAAACTATACGTTTGAGTTTCGGCTAAGCCTACTGTTCAGAATTTCAGTACAAGATTGGTGAGTATTCGTATAATTGCATCACAATTGGTACGTCCCTACTTCACGGAGAACGTACCTACAGGTTTGAGATGTCACCTTGCCGCTTAGCACTGCGGTTCAATCCACACTAGACAAGCGTCTGCGTATTTACAGTGTTCGTGTGTTTTATGTTTAATAAGTCACCCGTTATATTGTAGGTATTAAAACGAATGTTGTGGTTTAAAAAATAGTGTCTTAATGGCAGTATAACTATTTAAAAACACTGACGCATCACTCATCTACTGCTATAAAAACAGCAACTATGTTGTTTCTAAATTATTTTAGGGTTTATGATAGATATAGTATATTTTTATTCTATTTCACTCGACTTCATAACGGTTGGTCTGTTGTGATAAAACTTGAAACGAATGTGAATATGCCGATGCACTTATTTCAAGTATTCGCACATTTATTTAACACGACGGTCGGTTGGCGTAGCGGGATTGTGAGGGTGCTTGTACACGGTGCATGTAGCTTGAGCATGTTGAGGCACTTGCGCGGGTTACCTGCACCGTAAACATCTCGTTTAAAACAATGTGTGGGGCCAGCGACTCGAGCATGTACCAAAGCGAGCCACCCGCGCAAGTAACTCGCGTGCTCTGCGACGCGCGCGGGTCACTCGCGCATGTTATCTGTTAAAATTACATTTTTAACATATGATTTTACAAAAATTTTCGTTCGTCGAGACATTTGACGCGATTCAAGTCATAAAGCTACCGCGCGAATAGCATGCACATGTAGCTCTTGACCACGAACAAATAACTTGTACATAGGTACAGCTTGCGCAAGTAGCCCGCGTCTTTACTTGCTCCAGTTATTTGCACCATGTACAAGTACAGCGACTGCTACGTCGAAGGTCGCGTGTTCGATTTCCGCTCAAGTCAAACATTTGTGTGCATGAACATGGTCGTTTGTCTTGGTCTAGGTGTTTCTATGTATAATATGTATGTGTTTACAAAAAAAAGTATATATGTATGTTTATCCATTATCTAGTACCCATAGTACAAACTCTGCTTAGTTTGGGACTAGATGATGTTATCTGAATGTAGTAGAATATTATTATTATTATCTAGTACCCATATAGTACAAGCTCTGCTTAGTTTGGGACTAGATGGTGTTGTGTGAATGTGGTAAAAAAAGAATCACATAGATATATGTTTGCGTCAGTGTCATACGTTCTTATGAAAGTACGGATATTGTGTCTGTTTTTGACTTTTCAAAATAATTAAATGTCACCGAGAGGACTACGTGCCGCTTTAATCTTAATGAGTGTACCTAACTAGGTACACTGATTAAGATTAATAGTATTAATAGTATTAATAGTATTAATAGTATTAATAGTATTAATAGTATTAATAGTATTAATAGTATTAATAGTATTAATAGTGTTTCATCTGACTCACACACTTATTAAAACCGCTGAAGCCGCATCACAAACCTACGTGAACAAAATTGAATACGTTAGATGGAAAATATTTGTGCCTGTAACATCCATCCATAGTTTTTTCCACTGCTAGCCTGTAACTCCTTTGTCATATTGTAAAACAACAAAATTAGTAAGAAACTAGCGGTACAAACTATTACTTTCTAGCTAATTCTATAGTAATTGAAACCTATTCTGTGATATACACACAATTTCTGAAACATGTGCCTACCTAAAACAAAACAACCATATTCCTCGTATCTGTGCATATAATATGCTCTCAAAATATTGAGTGTTAAATGTTTATTTGCTGATTGAATTAGCGAATAGGTGATGTCATTGAAAATCAGACAGTATTATGAAACATTAAACAGTAAACATTATCCCACTGTTGTAACAATAATCATGATGATTAACGCTTAAAATCACTCTGCCGTGCGATAATAGTAATTTATTCAGCTAAAGAAACGTGAAAATTACTTCATTATCGATAAGAGGGCGCTATAAAAATTGTTTTTAACGATTAAGAATTTTGAAAAGGTTGCTCTCCGAAAAATTTAATTCTACACAAATCAAATTAAAGGCTTTCCTGAAATGCTACATATACTACCAATTCGTCACATAATAACAGTTACAAAAATAAATAATTTCATTGATCCAGTATTTTGAGGTTCACACAATCGATCTGAACAACTAACTGACAATATTTGTCAGTAACTAACGGACGATTTCAATATCTGATCTATCCATGGATTTGACTACTACAGATTCGTATGTGACATATTTTGTATGGAGCTTATGTTGAATATGTACCCATCTCTAGTAGCCAAACCCATGGATAGATCGAATATTAAATCCTGCCGTAATAATAATAATGAGCTCTCACACCACAACACTTTGCGTGCATTACAACAAAATTTACTATCAGAACTAACTAGAAGACGTTTGTTGGTATACCAATAGCAATGCATAGGTCATGATATTGATATTGTGCGCTAAATAAAATCAGTGACAATTTAGCGCTCGTCCCGCACACAATGCACAGAAAACGTGCCGCTTTACTTAAACTAAAGCTACTGATTACTAAGAGACTATCGATAAGGCTGAACGTATAAAGTTGATAGAGAGCTTCATATTAGTTGTCATTGCGGACGAGGCGACATTTACCATCGTTTATCCTGTCATGCGTAGTAATTATGGTAATACTTCTCGAAGAGAGGTCGTTACTCCAGAGCTGTCCGCGTTTTTTGTAAAGACCATTTACCGGCTATTGATGGAGCGAAGAATACTTAAAAGGAATATTACTCAAAGCGCTACAATCAAGTGTCTCTATCCTGGATATAAAGAAGTTTGTATGTTTCCTTATCCTTGTGTAATATTAAATATACGTTACATTCAAACAATCCCCTTGCAGTGTAATCAAAGAGAAATAAGTGCCACTTTTCCCTGCTTTATGTACGAGCTCGTTGCTTATGAATTTTTGATGTTAATATTTATAATCGCATGAATGATCATTGGATCAAAGAAGGTTATCTCAGCTGTGAAAATGTGTTTGCAAGTATATGTGACTAGCAAAATACGATACTCGTTGTCCTGCTCAATCCGGTTCGTTGAACGACATAGCACTTAATGTATTGCAGACTGTTAATGTCATTTGGTAAGCCGTATCGCGACTAACTACGGAATTCAATATTCGAAATATAGATAGATCTGTAGATTTTAGATTCGTTTTTGACAGTTTTTGACATAAGCTCCATACAAAATATGTCAGACACGAATCTAAAATCTACAGATCTATCTATAGTTCGAATATTGAAAATGGCCGTAAATGGATAAGCATTAATCTATGAAGCCTTGACAATAGATGACTTAAATCCAGCCATGATAGTAGAGAAAACTACTGGTACATTAAAAAGGTAAGAAAATAGATTTAATCACAATCACAACTTCCATATACGCAAAGAGAATGAAAACTGAATATTTACGATGACTAAAATCAAATTACGTTAAAGTATGAATAAATGTTCGATTTAATTAAACTTCGTGAAGAGACAATTGCTACCAAAGGTCTCCTAATAAATATGTCCATCGTTCTACAAAACAAAGTTGTTTAAATTAGTTAGCAAACTATATGCAAGTTATTTCTAACGACGCGTTTTCGAAATAAACTGGAAACTATAACCACCTTTGTTTGTGGGAGTGAAGAATTATTACAAGACATTTATTGCGTCACGGGCTCGACATTATGGAGCAAATGTAATAATGCGAGGTCGAACGTGCACCGTCGACAATGAACAAAGTGTCGACACACTCGCACCTCACTGTAACTCTCTTTCATTGTTATGTTGTGTATCAAAAAGGCATTGCGAAAATAGCGTTTTGCTTTGCGTTGATTAGAATAGACACGTAGTTTGAAGTTCTGCGTTCCATTAAATGCGAAGGTACAGATGAACTGTCTCTCGCACCCGCATCACTGGACGCATCCAGCGCAGGCTTCCGTCAAGCCCACGCGGAGCGTCCACTCCCAGGATGTCGCTTACTGACCTAACCACGGTTACTGAGCCCCCTCCCCCCACCACGACAAGGTGCAGGCGGGCCTAACCTCCCGGTTATTAGTCTCTCAGTAGTAGATTCATCGTTTTAGATTACAGTGCCACTAACCAAGTTTGAACGTAGCTAATAATTGCAAAACATATTTTTAATTCCATAAGAGTAAACGAAAAAATTTTAATTGAAAGCGCATTCAAAAACATTAACGATTATATGCTCGTAGCAAACTTACACAAAATGTTATAAAAAGGAATACATTCTTCTAAAAAGTAAAGCGTTTAGAGTACCATTAAAAACAATTTTATACTTAGTAACGGTACAATTTAAGTATACGAGATCGGCGAATTCGCAGGCAACTGAGATCAAAGAGTACTGCCATCATGATTATTATGTACTATATTGCCACATATTTACACAGAAATATACAATATTTTATCATTGACAGAAATGACAGAATTCACATTAACGATGTTCTTTGTGATAAACCTTTGAAGAAATGTATAAAGTACTTCTCAATAATTTTAACTTAAAGTCTTTTGAGCCTTTTAATATTATTATATTTTTCCATAAATATTTCAAGATATGCCAAACCCAGAATTTGTGTTAAACTGCATAATCAATACCAATTGCAATTACAGCTGACTTCGAGTACGTTTTCCATTAGGCTTTTACTGTATACCTTCTAAACTCGGCTTAGAAATAAAACGCAATAGCTATACACTCAACTTGACAATTTCCACTACGCGGCGACTTTTGAATTAAAGTCGCAATGCCGCCACGCCCGACAACTCTTCTTTCATATATCATTTTTAATTAATTTAATATCTTACTCCACTGCAGATTTCTCCTTAAATAAATTAAGATGATAAATTTATGCTTCGCTGAAAAAGAGCTAAGTAGTTTTTAATTGTCACAACCGCTAAAATAGTGAGATAATTATGAGCTCACACTGTTTATGCGCATTTATGTGAATAAGCTCATGCGTTCGCAGGAACGTTAATCCAATAACTAACAAGATAAATCTACTTAATTTAGCTAGAAACAAGCGAGCCGATTCCGCTTTCCCAAACTCAGTTTCGGGAAGATCAAAACGGAAAAGAGTTAACGTAACTGAGCGGCGACATAAATGCTTTACAAGGCTATTTCGGCAGATAATGCAATTTGTTACAAGTCGTTCGCTCGTTTGCTTTTATTGGGTATTAGTGGCTATTAAGGAGGGCTGAGTAACTCAAAGTAGCGTGCGGTGGCAACTGGCAGTCGCACTTGGACCGAGCTAGCGCAGCCTGCGCCCGCGCCCGCGTCTGCGCCTGCTGCCGCGATCCCACCCGCGACCCCACCCGCGCCGCTCACGCACTCCGCAACCCCATCCAACATCTGGTTATTTATATTACGTATTTAAGCTTATTGCCATCATTATAGCGTTGCTATTGCAAGGGTGCCTCAAAACGAATTTTACTTTAATTTTATGTTTAAAACAACCATTAATAATCGAAGTAAATTCAGTTTACATTACGTTGATAACGAATTGAACCCCGTAAGTGGAATTCAATACGCTTATGCTTAACAAACCGAATATCATGCATGTGTGCATGATATTCGGTTTGTTAAGCCGCTAATTTAATATAGTTGGTTATAATTATTAACAAAATATACGCGCATTCCATGTAACATCACTAGGTAATAACTTGATTATATAAGATAATATTGAATGTAGTATGATTCCCTTTCAATACAACTATAAACAACGCATGCTCAACATTCCAATGGTTCAACATTCATACAGTTAAACAAAACCACAAGTTTAATAACAACTGCTTTTGAAAAGTACTCCAACAGATTTATTGATTGAATTGTTCCGAATGAAAAGATTTAGTTGTAATTAAGTAAATGTAGAGTGTAAACAGTAGGTACAAATGAGTGTAAACGGAGGCGTCGGCAACAAAAAAGTCGCGCAATTTCAGATTGGAGTGGCCATTACCTGCGCCGACTGCGGAAAGAACGTTCGCAATTGCATTGAAAATGTCGCTTTTAATTTTTCAAAATGCAAAGCGTAAATCCGTATTTGTGGCTGGCACGATAACTACCCGCCTAAAAGCTCCAGCGATGCAAGCCCCGGTGTGGCTTTGTTGCTAATACAAAGCGCTCGCTCACATACAGATGTTTGCAAAAACTTTGTCTCATCGCAGTTCCTCTTACATGTTAATAACTCAGCTGTGTGTCAGTGCGGCGGCATTACTATCAACATTTGAAATAAAGAAAAGGGCACTGGACGATGGCCACAACCGAATAATACTACGAAGTAGGTGAAGCAAAGTAGTGCGGGACTCGACCTCGCTCTCCAAGTCTCGGTTCTTTACAACATTCATCTCAATTGTGTGAACGGTGGGCTCACGACAGCTTGGCGTTTTCTTCTCTCGCGAATGCTGCGATGAGGTGGCGGCTCCAGCTTTACTCCTACGTCGGCGAGCCTGCTCTTTTATGCTTCTTGATATATTAAAAGCTCCACACACTGGCTTGGTAATATGGCTATGATTTATCCTTCCGTCGCAGACAATCCTACACCAGAAGAAGTGTTTTCAGCGCGCGACGCTACAACCGTTCTTAGATTAATATTGCGGCGCTAATATTAGACGTGTAGTTTTTCCTACTTTTGACATAATTTGTTACGTCTGTCTGCTCGCTATGTATCGGCGACAGTAATCGAATGGAAAGACTGATAGATGACAGGAAAACTGCAGATATTTTTATGAAATAAAGTTTTGAGCACTCGGTGATTAAAACAGGAACAAATAGCGAGCAAGATGTATCTTAATATTGTGCTTTTATTCGACGTCTCCAGATTAAAAAGTGGGACGGGTACAATGAGAGGCACGATGATGGCGAGATTTCACGGGGGTTGGCGGATGACGTCACTACGCGAATATGATGCCCGGATACTGTCTTGTAGAGCTTCTGAATCTGCGTTGAGTCGCGTCGCAACCCGACTCAATTGATGAACAGCTACAGCATTAATTAGGTTGGTATTTTGGTTATGCAATTAATTTCGATGCGACTGTGCTTTGTTATTGGTCTTATAGATATTACGTACAATAAAGTAAATATGGAGAAGCTTTTGACATTTATTTTCAATTATAAGTACAGAAAAGTTAATTAAATTACCTATTCGGTTTTCAAATTGACTTTCATTGAGGTAAGCTTTGCCCATTCTTAAGTTCTTATTGTAATACCTTTCTAATAGGAAAAAGCTTTTGAGTTTATTCTCGAGAAGTAAATAAGGCTATTTATTTTACATTATTTACTATTTTCCTTGCCAAAAAGTATATTCTTCAAATAAATGGAATAAGATCACAGCGGTAGGTTAAAAATTGTGGGACAACAAGGGTACCTGAGAGAGTCGTTACGTATGAAATGTGGTAATTTTAACAATATTTGAAAACATTGCGACGGCGGCAAACGGAACGGTTAAATTGCGGTTACATGACGCTAACAGCCCCTTAATCCTAACCAAACGGACTCCAATACGTCTCTCAGGTCAACGCTATTATTACTGCGTTGAAAAAAATGGGAGTTGCTTGTGGCCCGCAAAGAAAGATTTACTTGCACCGGAATGAACAACGAGATGATGTAACGCTAGCTGACTCCACTGTGACTTATCATTATTTACGCGTCTGTAAGCTGATTCTGACTTTTAGGGATTACTAATAAGAATATATGATATCTATGTAGGTTGAAGAAAATAATAATATTTCTTTATGGGTGTATGTTTGGCCAACTCTGGTGACGGAGTTTAAAGGACGCCTGCAGGCCTTCTACATGGTCGTCGGACGAAAAATTATCTGTACGTGCCCTCTGAAATACAGTAGTACTCTGATGTAACTGCCATAACATGCAGTCACCCATCTAAGTGTGACGTCTTCCCACGTTCCTTTACCTTGCCGATCTATTACGAACGACAAGTAAGCACTCAGTGTGTCTTGAGCGTAGTGAGTGCTTACAAAAATAATAGTGCGTATACATACTAGCTACACTCTATTAGCTTATTCATGAACATGTTAGATAATAAAATATTATATTTGTGGTCGGAAGTGAGATTTTGCATTCGAGTTCCGGCTAGAGAAAACCGTTAGTTATAATGTTTTTCTATTACGAAATTCTCAGTAGTAGCAGGCGCGAACTAATATGTAGTGCACTTTGATAAACTTTTCCTTTGTATCAAGGGATTCAAAACCTAGCCGAGCAGGGTGTGTAACTCTGATTTCAACGTAGAAATATTTTTGCGTATCTGTACAAGTGGATATTAAAGTAGCTATTTTAATTAACTATTATATTTATGTACGAAGAGAGACGGTTGTTAAAACTAATAGAAAATTGGAGAGGGAAGATGATTAGCCACTTGATACGACACAACAACTTCTTCAAAATAATACTGGAAGGCAAAATACAAGGGAGAAGAGGAAGAGGACGGCCTCGGCGTACCTATGTGACGAGGTATGTGAAGAGGTCAAAGAAAGGCAGAAAACCGAAGCCAATGGCAATTGCTCCACCGGCAAGAGCTACCTAGCTCTTAAATGGAAGAAGAAGAAGAAGATCATATGTATGCTGTGGTAGCACTGACCTTCTACGTGTGCTTATATCCATATACATGTCTTGACTGACATATCATCGTAGAGCCTACACTACTGAAGCTACAAATATATATTTGGACTATTGGAAATGTTGAAACTTGAATTGTTTTTGGTTCTCTCTTGCGACGACAGACGAACACTCTGTTCGACATCACCAGTCGTCATCAGCCTTGTGGGCTATTCTCGTTTTGGTAAGTATTGGTGCAGGATGGCAGAATTCACATATCTTTCGCGAACATTATGAAGAACTTTCTGACATCCAGATTCTCACAGTGCCATCCAATACCGTTTAGCAAGCGAATATTAGTAATTTTATACACACTTGACTTCGAAAGTGTAAGTTCCACCTCTAGGATATCGTTGCTTTTTAATGATATTAGTATTTATATCGGTAAATTAAGATACATAATTTTTAGACTGGTTTTATAACTCTCTGGGAAACCCGTCCGGGCCTTTCGTATGGGCTCCCGGATATGAAACACGCGTAAGCCGTTTCAATCGTTTCACAGCGACACAAGCACTACTCGTATGGGTTCCTTATGCACGGATGGCTTGTAAGGTCACTCGGACAGCCGTGTGACGGGTGGCAGAGCATCGTTTCACTGCGTCGCGGGCGCTACCTGAAAGCATAATTATTTCCTGCACAGATGGCCCAACGGCGATACGGGGTACGGCCACAGACGGCTGTGTAAGAAACCTTAAGGGAGGTTTCAGATAAGCGTATTTTTCTAGTCGTTTCAGCATACACGCTTACACGTGCGCTACATTAGGCGCTCACAAAAACCCGGACTTGCGTAAACGGGCATATTTCGGCGTGTTCGCTCGAAACTGTAGTGAAATCACGAGGTGTCTCTCGCGGCTCGCGCTTATACGAGTGACTACTTATACTGAGCTGTGCGTGTGTCAAAAGGCTCGCCTATATGCGCCTACATGCGCTTCCAAGTCCGCCAGTCCCAAACCCGGTCGGTATTAATATGATAACAGACTGCAAACGTAATGTAGTAAACAGAGTACTATTAGTATACAATTATTCTATATTTGATGAAATTTCAAGAGTTTTCTTATTTAAGGGCACATTTCTCCATTATGTAAGTGAATCGTTGGTAAGCTGATCCAGTACCTAAAGGTAAACAGATTTGACACATTTACAAAAGCCTAATGGAAAACTTTTTGGTAAACAGCTTTAATCAACTTTTTTTTACATAATAAATTAAAACGAGCTTTTGATTAAACATTTAAGTTTTGGAACCAATTTACTACGAGAAGTAAATACGAGTATAATATTTTTACCTTCATACTATGTACAATATTTTGTACTAGATTTTCGTTTAAAAAACATTATATATGTTATAACTGCCTACTGCTTAAGTGCATAATGTAGTGGCAAGACCAGTATAGTATAATAATTATATCAATAGCGGACCATGATCTTGTATAAACAGAAGAAGATCGGAATTATGTATTATACAAGGAAACTAAAATCTGCGCGACGTCGCACTTGGAGCGTATAGTGAATAAATCTCTTTGATTTACGTAGTATTCCACAAGGACAGCGCACCTCGAGTGAACTCACCGAATAGCTCCTGCGGGAATTCCGCACGGCGCAGCACAGTCATCACTGTGTCTTAAATGACAAACAAGTTAGTTAACAGAACACAATAATATTGTAGGCGAGTTAGCGTCGCCCTCGCCCAACCCGTCCTATTTACCGAGAGGCTCCACACTTGACTCGCGTTTGGCCTCCGCAACGTTCAAGTTTTGCATTTCGTTCTCAAGTTAGCGCAACTTGTGTTGCGCACGTCTGCATATTTCATAGAGCTCGCTTTTCTTTGTTAACTTATTTTACATTTCTCACTTACGCCATCACTGTTCACGTAGACACATTCACGTCAAACTCATGATTTTGTAAAACAAACTCCCTGTGTACATCATACAATATTACATTATTTCACGCTTCAGTTCACCCCTTCCTTCAATTTGTATTTACAATACAACGTTGGGAATAACATGTTTATTGAAAATCCTCATTAACATTCCACTTAAGGACGCGTTTACAAAATTAGTAGGTACAAAATCGCGTCACTACAGTGACACGGCGGCAACAGTACGTACTACGTACGGTAATTTGCGGAAATGTAGTTCAACTAAATAACTTTGAGACTTAGAATTTTTTGTGATATGTATCTATGTGTTATAGGCCTGGCTGTGCAAATTACGTACAAATAAGTTTCTTATTTTTATATACCTAAATGGACATTATTACTTTATTTTTTCCATTATGTTGATTCAGGATATATTTCGGTATTTAGATATTATTTTGTTTCTTGCGTTGAAATCTGGTAAGATTATGTGGACTGATGGTATACCATCCCATTCAAGTGTTGCGACTGGAACTCATAAAAGAGTAGACCTAGTTATGCCAGGTTGGGGCTCATTTTATTTGTTTTAGTGAGACCCTACCACTGGTACTAGTGAAGTAACCTTCCAGGGTTATTCGATGACTCTTGCTGGTTCTTATATGTGAGTAGAGCTAGGCATGCCGAGTTTGGGCTCATTTTGTTTGTACATAAGAGACCCAACCACTGCAACTTATGAAGTAACCTTCCAGGGTTATTCAATGACTCTTGCTGGTACTCATATGTGAGTAGAGCTAGGCATGCCGAGTTTGGGCTAATTTTGTTTATACATAAGAGACCCTACCACTGTAACTTATGAAGTAAACTTCCAGGGTTATTAGATGACACTTGCTGGTACTCATATGTGAGTAGAGCTCGGCATGCCGAGTTTGGGCTCATTTTGTTTGTACATGAGATACCCTACCACTGAAACTTATGAAGTAACCTTCCAGGGTTATTCGATGACTTTTGCTGGTTCTTATATGTGAGTAGAGCTAGGCATGCCGAGTTTGGCCTCATTTTGTTTGTACATAAGAGACCCAACCACTGAAACTTATGAAGTAACCTTCCAGGGTTATTCGATGACTATTGCTGGTTCTTATATGTGAGTAGAGCTCGGCATGCCGAGTTTGGGCTCATTTTGTTTGTACATAAGAGACCCAACCACTGAAACTTATGAAGTAACCTTCCAGGGTTATTCGATGACTCTTGCTGGTTCTCATATGTGAGTAGAGCTAGCCATGCCGAGTTTAGGCTCATTTTGTTTGTACATAAGTGACCCTACCACTGGAACTTATGTAGTAACCTTCCAGGGTTATTCGATGACTCTTGCTGGTACTCATATGGAAGTAAAGCTAGGCATGCCGAGTTTGGGCTCATTTTGTTTGTACATAAGAGACCCTACCACTGGAACTTATGAAGTAACCTTCCAGGGTTATTCGATCACTCTTGCTGGTACTCATATGTGAGTAGAGCTAGGCATACCGAGTTTAGGCTCATTTTGTATGAACATCAGAGACCCTACCACTGGAACATACCTAGCTCTACTCACATATGAGTACCACTAAGAGTCTTCGAATAAACCTGACAAACCTGAAAGGTTACTTCATAAGTTCCAGTGGTAAGGTCTCTTATGTACAAACAAAATGAGCCCAAACTCGGCATGCCTAGCTCTACTCACATATGAGTACCAGCAAGAGTCATCGAATAACCCTGGCAGGTTACTTCATAAGTTCCAGTGGTAGGGTCACTTATGTACAAACAAAATGAACCCAAACTCGGCATGCCTAGCTCTACTGACATATGAGTACCAGTAAGAGTCATTGAATAACCCTGGAAGGTTACATCATAAAATGCAGTGGTAGGGTCTCTTATGTACAAACAAAATGAGCCCAAACTCGGTATGCCTAGCTCTACTCACATGAATACCAGCAAGAGTCATTGAATGACCATGGAAGGTTACTTCATAAGTTCCAGTGGTAGGGTCTCTTATGTACAAACAAAATGAGCCCAAACTCGGCATGCCTAGCTCTACTCACACATGAGTACCAGCAAGAGTCATTGAATAACCCTGGAAGGTTACCTCATAAGTTCCAGTGGTAGGGTCTCTTATGTACAAACAAAAAGAACCCAAACTCGGCATGCCTAGCTGTACTGACATATGAGTACCAGTAAGAGTCATTGAATAACCCTGGAAGGTTACTTCATAAAATGCAGTGGTAGGGTCTCTTATGTACAAACAAAATGAGCCCAAACTCGGCATGCCTAGCTCTACTCACACATGAGTACCAGCAAGAGTCATTGAATAACCCTGGAACGTTACTTCATAAGTTCCAGTGGTAAGGTCACTTATGTACAAACAAAATGAACCCGAACTCGGCATGCCTAGCTCTGCTGACATATGAGTACCAGTAAGAGTCATTGAATAACCCTGGAAGGTTACATCATAAAATGCAGTGGTAGGGTCTCTTATGTACAAACAAAATGAGCCCAAACTCGGTATGCCTAGCTCTACTCACACATGAGTACCAGCAAGAGTCATTGAATGACCATGGAAGGTTACTTCATAAGTTCCAGTGGTAGGGTCTCTTATGTACAAACAAAATGAGCCCAAACTCGGCATGCCTAGCTCTACTCACAAATGAGTACCAGCAAGAGTCATTGAATAACCCTGGAAGGTTACCTCATAAGTTCCAGTGGTAGGGTCTCTTATGTACAAACAAAATGAGCCCAAACTCGGCATGCCTAGCTCTACTCACACATGAGTACCAGCAAGAGTCATTGAATAACCCTGGAAGGTTACTTCATAAGTTCCAGTGGTAGGGTCTCTTATGTACAAACAAAATGAGCCCAAACTCGGCATGCCTAACTCTACTCACATATGAGTACCAGCAAGAGTCATCGAATAACCCTGGAAGGTTACTTCATAAGTTTCAGTGGTAGGGTATCTCATGTACAAACAAAATGAACCCAAACTCGGCATGCCTAGCTGTACTGACATATGAGTACCAGTAAGAGTCATTGAATAACCCTGGAAGGTTACTTTATAAAATGCAGTGGTAGGGTCTCTTATGTACAAACAAAATGAGCCCAAACTCGGCATGCCTAGCTCTACTCACACATGAGTACCAGCAAGAGTCATTGAATAACCCTGGAAGGTTACTTCATAAGTTCCAGTGGTAGGGTCTCTTATGTACAAACAAAATAAGCCCAAACTCGGCATGCCTAGCTTTACTCACATATGATTACCAGCACGACTCATCGAATAACCTTGGAAGGTTACTTCACTAGTACCAGTGATAGGGTCTCACCAAAACAAATTAAATGAGCCCCAACCTGGCATAACTAGGTCTACTCTTTTATGAGTTCCAGTCGCAACACTTGAACGGGATGGTATACCATCAGTCCAGATAATCTTACCAGATTTCAACCCAAGAAACAAAATAATATCTAAATACCGAAATATATCCTGACTCAACATAACGGAGAAAATAAAGTAATAATATTCTAGCTCGTCTCTGCTTGTACGTAATTCGCACAGAATACGAGGAGTATCAAATTGATTTTAGCGAATATTTTGTATTCGTATATTGCTTTTTTCGTCTTCGGGCTGCTGCGACAAGCGACATAGAGTCCACTCCCGACGGCGCTCAAGCGCAGACTGAGATCTCATTGCAGAATTTGGATATATAAATCAAGAAAGTGGCTAAATAAAACGAACCTTATTGCCACATATTAAGACACACGTATGCGAGCAAAATAGAAGAAAAATGTAAGATGATTTTTTGCTTTTTTTGAGTCAATTTACAATATTTTGAAAAAAAATAAACAAATTGTTTTTGAGTTGACTATATTTACTACCCTATTCTATCTTTGAAAATCTAAATAAATGTAAAAATAGAGAGAAAATTGTACCCAAAAATAGCAGTATATGCCTATTTTTGATTTAAGAGGCCGTTTCGAATCGATTTTACAGTAATATTAATTAAATATTTTTTATTTATTTTCAAATTGATTTATAGACAAAAAAGTAATCAATTTATCGTAATCATTAGTTTTATTAGTTATTATCTAAAATTGTCGTAAAATGTACCGGAAATATGTGGATTTTTGATACAAGCGTAAACGCGTCCTTAACCCTTGAGGTGCGATCAAACTAAAGGCAAAGTGCCACAAGTGCTTAAGGTCACGTTGCTGCAAATTTTCATTGGCATAGGTTACCGGAAAAAAATTAATTATGACACCTTAATATAATTATATCACATAAATTGCATATCATTGTGTTGGTTATAAAATAAGCTATCATAATAATAACATGAATTACTACTAAGTACTTACCTTTCCGGCAAAACAAGATTAGAAACTTGGAGATTTTTTTTTTTCACTCGTTCGCACAAACATTTCATCACATATTAATGAATTTCATTACTTGTTTGGTTCATAAACACAAAAACATTATCACATATACCTTTAGGTTTTCACACAATACATTATTTATTTGTAACAAATGAATCTAACGCCACTAAAAAAATTGTAATCCGAACGCGTAACAAAAAGTTCGCCGTGCCAGGCCGCCATGTTAATGTAACGAACACTGTGGCTGTGAATTATTTACCATTTGAAACACGATAACAGTGAAAATGTACAACATTACTAGTATTTAATTGCTAAAATATGTTTTCAGATAAATAATCTGGGTACTTTTATGTCTTTCATAACTATTAAAAGAGTATTTATCATAAAACTATTACGAAAATAGCAAGTTTCAAGAGTAGAAATAGCCTTTCTAAAAAGTTTTTGCCTTTTATCACTTTATTTCTTGTCTTTGTCACGAATAATGTCACTTCACAATTAATATTTATTTATTTCTGAGTAAATCTATATAAGTATCTTTATAAAATATTCACCGGTTTCTTCCACAAGACAACTTTTATTACAAAGATCGCGGAACAAAACACAACAATGGCGGACGCTTTAGCAACTGAGACACAGATAATAATTTTTCAATATTTTTTGGCGCGTTTCGTTTCCCTCACCCTTCTAAAACGATTTAGTTGCATAGAATATGAACTATTCTAATAGTTACTACCTTCGTTTCTTGGTTTAAGTAAAACAAAACGTAAAAAATCCGCGACCAATAGGACGACTTTTTTAGAGCAAACACATGGGACCACTTGAATCAGAGCACGACCGTGCGTGCTGTAATCACGTGGGGGGGTTAAACACAAAATTCATTGAAAAGCACTGAAACAAAAGCTGTCTATGTACTCATTGATGTTTATCTTTATTTATTTATTGCAGCATTTGCAGCTTACTGGTATTAAAACTAAATGTGTATAATATATGAGAACAACAGACCAAGTAAGTAGTATCATTAATACATACTATATACTGACCAAGCGGCGAATGCAGTCCATCTACGCTGTAATACAATTCAGTATTTGTCTTCTGCAGAAAATTATGATTCGACTCACTGAGTTCACTAGTGGGTAATTTATGCCGAAACTGCACGTTTGATTCCATTATTAGTATTGAATTTATTGCTTTATTTAGGTACAAAATAATTTTACTAGCGCTATAGATAACAATTACTTATATTAGGTTTTAAATATTATATAAGTACTTATTATTATCATTATTAGGTCTCCATGCCTCCGTGGTCCAATGGATAGCGTATGTGTCTTCCGATCGGAGGTCTCGGGTTCGACGCCCGGGTCAAGTGTCGGAAAAAGTGTTACTGAGTTTTTCCAAATTCTCAGCAGCAGCACGAAGTCTGGCAATGAGGCCAGTAATGACAATAGGCTTACCACCTATAAGTTGGGACGTAACATCCATAGCATAACGAAATGTGAGTGTAATATTACACCTCTGCTTACCCCTTCGGGGATAGAGGGAAGAGTTTATAAAAAAATTACAAGGTCTAAATTATAGGTAATTGTAAAAAGTAACCAATGAAATTCATCGTTTACACACATATCGTTCCAACAATAAATTTCAAATGAATACTGAGCGAGCATAGTTTTAAAAAAACCAGCATGTCTCGTAAGTATTTCTTCCGTAAACTTTGCAAGCAGGTATCTGTGCAATATAAGTTTACAGCAGTTTTTATTTTACGTACGTACGCAGAATATGTTATCAACAATTCCGGTACAGCTACAAATTGTTGGTTAACAGTAGCGCAGGTAAGATGTTGGACGCGTAGCTGGCGGCGCGCCCGTGGCCACGTGTCGTCCTGTACCGCACCGCACTACTCCGCACCGCAACGTACCGTACCAGTCGTGTAAAACCGCCGACTCGCGCCCAGATGCATACCTTACTTAGACTGGGTTGCATCATCTTACTTTAACAATGACAAAGATCGCAACATCTGTCAAAGTACCGGTTAAGCAAAAAATTAGTTGCACCACTTGACAATTGTTAAAATGACATCATTTTACGTTAACTGTAACCGCCCGATATTGGCCGGTTAATGTTATTGTTAAAGTCAGTTCTATTGTTCTATTATTGATACGCATTGAATATAACCACCAAAAATGTCACTGCTTCGAGAAATACTCGCAGAAACTAGTTCTTCTGAAGACGAATGTGATTTAGACCCGATAAGTGTAAGGCCTAGGAAGAGAAAAGTGTATTTCTCCAGAAACAATCGAGTTTCAAAATGGGACAACAAATCATTCTTGGCTAGATTTCGAGTTTCCAAAAATGTAGCGCGGTGGCTAGCTCAACGGTCGGAACTCGGAACACTCTCTGTGCTAGCTACCTGAAATTGTATCAGGTAGAAATGAAAATAATAACAGTTGAAAAAATAAATGTGACGATGCCAGGAATCGGACCTTAGCTGGTCCGCCACAGTGCGCTGGTGGTGTGTGACTGGCGAGTGTTCCTACGACGATCATCTTCTATGTGCTAGTGGACTGTATGGCTTCGATCTATTCGGGGCTTCAGAAATAAAACATCTTCATACGTTGAGAGCGATGCTGTTCAGGTGTTTGGTGCTGGATGGCTACATATAGTTACTTGGTTACATACAACATGGTGGTTGGGACGCCAACAAACTGGCCAAAAATATGGTCGCTTAGCTACACCGCACCGAACATATGCACAACAAATCTTTATTTGTGATACATGTAATTATCTTAGATACTATGGTACATGCATATATGTTCTATACATAGCTAGATAGGTCAAAAAGTTCTATCGAACGGTATATAATACCTAAACCTAACTGTTTGCATCACTAAGTTATTCAAGAAAAATTATCGAAAAATGTTGTCACACAAGGATCCGCCCACTATATTTTCTATAAAAAAACTATGAAATACTATAGTTATGTACGTAATTTTGGTGGGCCGATGTGTGCAACTATATGGAGCATCTAATAAAACAAACGCCATGGAAATAGCTTTATTCAATTCTAAGATAACATAATAAAACCTACGTGCATAAGTAAAAATAAAAATTTTCTTAAGAAAACACTATCGTACATAAACAAAGTTTATGATAAACATGCAAATGTTTATGATTACAATTATTTCGACTATATAAACCAATAACTAGCAATAAGAAACTATTTAAACATGATTTCAAGCCTATTCAGAGCTAAAAAACACTTATAAAACTATAAAACTACTATGTAAACAAAACAGCTGTTTATCAACTATTAGTGCTTATCTATTACAACTGATAACACTATTTATGATCGATATCTAAGTCCCTACGGTTAGCACAAGTATAAGTTTAATGCTTAAACACTACACGGCACTACTTATTACCGATTTGCGAATTTTCACTATTCTAGCGTTATTTTATCACTTTGACGCGTCCGGGAACCGAACCCGGTATACCTACCGCACGATTGGATAGCACTATTTTTACACGATTTTCACTCGCGGTTTCGAATACACTATTCACTATAGAGTTTTTTAATGTCTGTCGCGAAGAATAAATAAGTATGAAATTTTGAGCACCAGGCCCTTCAATATATTTATCATTGTATCTGTTTATGTACCCTTTTGCCACTCTCTTGATATTCTCAAATTTGTATTTGAGCTGCTTCACAGTGCGCGGGATCTCTCAATTCGCTTTCTATTAAAGTCCACACGCTATCCTTTTGCTTACTACTTATAGCATCGGTTTTCTTACAAAATAATACATTTTGATGTTTGGTTATTAACGACTGAAGTCTATCGGCTTCAGCTGTGGTAAAGTTTACGCTTCTTTCCCTGAAATATACAGAATTTAACGTAAAGATAGTCATAAGTTTGTGTGCCGAAAAAGGATAACACGCAAGTGTTATGGGTAACAGAATAAGTTGTGCATACTTACATTGTTCGGCTGTTTACGTACAAGCTTTTTGTATTTGATGCCATTATTATCTTCTACACTTCGTAAAACTTGAACTCGTTATAGGTGTAGTATAAACAAGAAAGATAATCAAATCCTTTTAAAATGATGCGCGTTCAGCGCGTTCAATTTGTTTGACGTTCGATATAATATTTGACAATTGACATCTTGACATTATCAATAACAGCGAAGCTCTAGTATTGCCGGACTTAAAAATAGTTCCCGCAGCGAATCGGGGTAGATTATGCCTCATTTGTCTAGCAACCCTGTAAACTTTAACATTAGCAACAAAAACGTTGGTGCAACACATTTTGCGGCAGCCGTCAAGTTTACTGTTATTTATTGTTGCTATTTATTGTAAAATTTGACTTTAGCTTTTACTTTAACCGGTGATGTGGTGCAATCCACTCTTAGATGTCCGAATTAGTTTTTAACTTTAACGCGTTTCACGTAAAATCTAATTTACTTACCAATAAATCGGAACTTCTCTTAAGAAGTTAAGACACTTCTTTAACATGAAAGCAGAAAAATAAGTAGGAAAGTTTGACTAACTTTTAATTTAATTGAAAGTTGAAATCTTAATGAACGGATCATGGTTAGTTTCTTTGAGAGGGCCGTTTCGATATTATATGGTGAAGATTTCCAATTACTTGAGTGTGCAAATAAGAGGATTCACTTTGCGGACTGTGTGCTCCCGACAGATAAGTGCCTCCTCCGGACTGTGGTCATTTATTAGTTTAATTAGATACACACTAGTCCCACTCCACGCCCACTTTTAAAGTTTATAAGCAAGATACAGTGTCTTAAGAAAAGCGATCTTGTTCGCGCTTTGGGCAACTACTATACCTGATAATGTCACTACCAGTATACTATACAAGTAGGCACAAACGAAGTAATGCAGTGTAAAATATAGTTTTGAGGTTAAATGCCATATACAACGTGTAACGGAAATAACGCACATCCCCAGACACCTCAATTAGAATACCTATAGGATAACAATCCTACCTTATCTTGTTATCATAATGCATGCATTGATTTTATTTTTTATTTGCGTAAATAATCTTTTTTAAAGAAAGTATTAACTCAATTAAAAGTGAAAATCGTGGTTACTGTAAATCTGCGCACGCACACAAGAAACGGTTGCTATGGTGAACAAACAACAGCGATCTGTTAGGAACGAAATACGACACGATGTAACAAAATGTTTGAAATTCAGTCTGTAAATCACACTCTGATAAGAGTGGGATTTACAAAAATGAAGTTTGAATAATTTGTCGGCCACTGTTGATATTACCAAAGATATTATGAGTATTTCTTTTCATCACACTTTTAGGCTATGGAGTGGACAGTCGAATTATTTATTGCTTGTTATTAACATGGACGATCTATTATTTCTTAACATCGTAAGTGACTGTTGTGACTATCTGAACTTAATCATATCTAGTTAGCATTATTTATCGATAAAGTAAAAGAATATCAATGAGAGAAATAAACAAGAACGGCGTGTTTAAAGTTGTGAATATAAATAGTTACAATAATAGAAAATTCAAATAACTTACAGGCTTAAATCACATTTCTTTAGTCCACTTAACACTTCACTGTTACCTCACAAATCACATCTTTTCACTGTTTCAAAAGCAGCTAGTATCTTAATAAATTAACTACTCGGCACTTGTTCTCTCGTCACAATAAACTAGTGATTTAATATTACTCCACAATGAGAAAGTCCAGGGGTGTCAAGTCAACATCAAGATGATGTCGAAAAATCCAGAACCGGCACCGTCTTGTTGATAATGATTAAATTTTACACATTTTGTAAACAAGTGAACTTTAAAATAAAAGTTTTTACAACACTAATGCTACGGCCACACTACAATCATATACCAATAACTATTGCCATAACTTCAACAACGCCTAGGTTTAACCACGATTCGGGCGGGGTCGCGAGAAAGAATGCAAATCGCGAATCGCGTGACCCCGCCAACATACGGGACCCGTAGGGACACCGCGGTGGGTTTTAGTGGGTATGCCCCGAACGCCTTTAGGGGAGAGCCTCCACATACCTCCTCCGCCAGTTCCAAGCCCAGCCGTTCTAATGGCTGGGTTGGCGGAGTCGAGATGACTCATAAGGAGAGTTTCCCACCGTAGTGAACAAAAAAAAGGTTTAACCACGATTTATGGCCATAATTTTACAATGCCAATCAATATGGCAAATGGCGGTAGGCAATAGCTCCGGCGGCGGTCTTTTTTCGCACATTAAAGAAGGGTACCGCAGTAATTAATGCGTTTGTGGCCACACTACTGTTTGTCCATTGTGCAACATGAGTTCGACGACGACGCATCTATCTACCGATATGGAGTGGTCAAATAAACAAGCGCTCGAATTTTTCGAATTCTTCCAATCCGAACCGTCTCTTTGGGATACCCGACAGAAAGCCCATTGCTTTAGCTTTGTAAACATTTAAAAGATTCATGTAAAAATAATTGGCACTCATAAAATAACACACAGCTGCAACTTCAACCTCCATCTTGAAAAATGATATTTTTACCGCCTAATTTATTGACATATCTGGGTAAACTCTTGTGTAACCACACGACTTTATTCAGTAATTTAAACGGTAATTAAATGTTTTAATTATTGCGGTAACAGCCCGGTAGACGGTAAGGTAGTGTGGCATCACTTATAGATAGACATTCCCGGTTGTACTTGTCATAACATGTCTAAGCGCATCGCCAGCTGCGCTTGTCATGCGCCAGTGCGAGCGAGACATTATGTCTCGCTCTTTCCCGTTGTTTATTACCTACGTTAGTGAAAGATAGATGATAGATATTTTGGTGGTCAATTGTGTACTACTGTTTTTTGCCGTCTATAGTGTTGAATTAATGTGTGCGTTCGTGTAAGTCAACGTGTAACCATTTTACAAATGCATTTATAAAGAAGCCTTTATGCTTTGATTTAAGGTTTATTTTCGAATAGCTCAATTTTTTTAAGAAATTAGTGACTACAATTTACGGTATTTTAATTATTTTGAGACTAAAATAAACAGTATTAAAAATGACGGAAATGGATTCAGTAGCCGATTCTGAACAAAGTATTTTCAGGAAGTGCATTAATCATGTTATGTTGTAAAAGTGATCTCAGGGTGACAATAATGAAATAAATGTGAATAACTTTTACATTTTAGAGCCAAATAATAAACTAAGAATGAAGATTAAATTCAAATTTTCCTTATACATAACAAAGCGGATTGAAGCCGTTAATTATTTCAACAAAATTACAACAGAATAAAAAAAGTTATTATAATAAATTGTTCATCTAAATAACATAAAAATATAAAAGATAACAGATTTCCCAATATAAATGGCAATGTCCAGAATGCCTAATGCGACGGCAAAATTTAATGTACCATTCGAAATCATTTTTAATGAAGGCCAGAACAATTGGTTCTATCTAACTAATTCAAGATTTATACTAAATTGGGGTTAAATTTCTTGGCGGGATGGCAGAGAACGGTCCCCCCCCGTGGGATCTCCACCTTGTCGTGGTGGGGTGGCTTAGTAACCGTGGATTGGTGACCCGCGGTGAAGCTAAGAGGGATCCAGGAGGGGACGCTCCGCTGGGCTTGTCGGAGGCCTGCGCAGGATGCGTCCAAAGGGGCGGGTGCGAGGGACAGTTTTTCTGTCCCTCGCAGTCGGGTGCGGTCGCGGGAGGAGAGGCGTGTCGGTATTGTGTTGCCGCGCGCCCTATCTCCCGCTACCAAATGGAGGTGCACCATCGTTGCGTCGCGGTGGGGCCGCAGAGGAAGAGGAGATGCGGTGTTGCGTTGCCGTCCTCCCTATCCTCTGCGGCGGTGTTTTGGCGGCGGAACCCAACACCTTCATCCGCCACTAAGGGGGTTTTGTTCGGGGCTCGTCTGACCATCTGGCGGGCCAATACCCGTCGGGGGGTAGCGACGAATGCTTATGCGAATCCCTACCATCCGACACACGGGTACATGAGGAACACGGGTTGGTTTTTAGTCAGTAAGAGTCTGACAGTCCCCTTTGTCCTTCCCCCGGGGCGGAGGGACTCCATGAGGATTTTCCAACCCGATACCAAAAAAAAAAAAATGCCAGAGAACGGTAGAACTTTTTAAATTATTACCAAAATATTTGTCGCTGTGCCGATATAAGTTATATACAACCAACTTGTTTTTACTTTATTGAAAAAAGTTGGTAGTATTTAATTTTGTCGAAGCTCGGACGATAATATCTGACCACTATAAAAACGATTTACGCATCCCACTTTTAAAATATGAAAATTAATATCGCGATTTCGCGAATCGTTCTAGTTGAGCAAAGTAGCTTGAAAAAGTGATTATTATCGCGCATGAAATGTGGTGATACCCAAAAAAATCCGATAACATTCTCAGCGTCACAAGAAAAGACTTGAAAGAAGTGAAGGCAACGCTTTGACACTAACGGCTCTCTAAATTCTCTGTGAATAGATTAAAAAAACCTTTTAATATAAGAAGTTTTAGCAGCCATGAGCAATTTCCCGACGTCGACGGATAACATTTTTACGCTGGAATGACATATTTGCTGAGACGTTCATACTTTTTTTGCCAATATTGCTTATTTGTATGGTGTCGAGTAATTGCTTTAAGTAAAGATTCGTATTCATTTGTATCGTTGGTATGGTTGGTTCCCAGTGACTTCAACGCTCATGATCATGTATTGAATAATAAAACAATTTAAGCCTAACCATAACTAAAACATATTAATAACATTAATTCTTTAATCATAGCTATCTTCTGTATATATACAGCAAATTAAACCAACAGCTGGTTTAATTTTACGGTATCAGTATTAAGACAAAGACAAAGACATTTATTGCTTAAACTGTGTAGGTACATGAAATGTGTTTTTGAAATTAGATCTTGTTTCAACAGTCTACCCTGTCGGGCATTGCAATAGCACAAATAAAAAGTAAATTTCATAATTATGGACATAACAACATGATCTTGATTTAACAAAGTTTGGTATTTTCCATTGTATCACTTGAAAGCAAAATACTCTTGCATATCTTAAAAAGCGGATTTAATTAACCATTTTTAAGACACTTTTAAACAATTTGCCTTCCATTTTTTTTATTCCATAGATGGTTGAAAACTCTAATCGCTGTCATATACGTGCGTTTATAATAAATATTGATTTTTAGGGTTCCGTACCTAAAAGGTAAAAACGGGACCCTATTACTAAGCCTCCGCTGTCTGTCTGTCTGTCCGTCTGTCTGTCACCAGGCTGTATCTCATAAACCGTGATAGCTAGAAAGCTGAAATTTTCACAAATTATGTATTTCGGTTGCCGCTATAACAACAAATACTAAAAATAAAAACATGAAAAATTAAAGGGGGTCCCATACAAAAAACGTGTTTTTTTTCGTATTTTTTGTTCAAAATTACTAACTGTAACAGGTAGCTTTAAATTTTCACAGAATATGTAGTTGTATATTACCTTTCAAAATAAAAAAAAATAAAAAAGTAAATAATAAAGGGAGACCCATACAACAAACGTAATTTTTAAGCAATTTGTTACTCGATCTTAATAAACAGGTAGAAACTTAAAACGTATAAGTATACATACAACGAACGTGATTTTCTTTTATAGATGATGGTACGGAATCCTTCGTGCGCGAGTCCGACTCGCACTTGCCCAATTTTTTATATTTGGTAAATTTAAGTTATGTTTATAATAATAATAAGCTCCCTAAAACCCAGCCACACGTCCTGATCGACCATCTGATTACGTGGGGGGCGGATACATGATGGAGAAATTACTGGCGTGGCTAACGTGGCACTGGTATAGAAGTTAAGAAGGTAGGAGAAGGACCCAAACTAAGGTGAAACAGGATACGCCGAGAGCTGCAGCTATGGGGAAGCTTAGACGTTAGAATGCGAACTCTAAAGACCAGGTACTCTTCAGTTTCAAGTATCCCTTACCACGGTGAAAGCGGGGCTCTACCGTGGCTGACTTTCACATCCCTAGCTACTCGTAAGTAATAAATGGAGAATAACAAAACAAAAAAATTTATTTATTTTATTTATTTATTTATTTCAAGGAAACAAACAGCTTTGATAATACACATATACAAGAATGTTTACATAGCACTTTAGCCAAAACAGTCTCCAACGATAAAAAATACATAGCGAAGACTATATAAAAGGAACAATTTGTACAATGTTAGGTATAGACGCAGTAAATTATTCTAGTACACACTACATTTGAGCATACTGAGTTTTAAAAACTAATATAGGTACTTATCTATCTAAAGCAATGGCTTCGATGGCTGAGATAATAATAAATTTATCTCAGCCATCGCAGACATCAAAAAAGCAAACAATATTACAAATTTCAAAAAACAATCAATCAGAACTAACATCTTGTTTTATGGAAGTATTAAAACCGGTAAGCTTACAGTTGAATATATCAATATGAGCATATCGAGCGTTATGCGTGTTGCAAGCCCTTACCAAAAATCTATTTCTTGAATAATTTGTTCTGTAAGAAGGCACGGTAAATACAGCTTTGGAGCGACTACTGGACCTAGGATATTTAAATAATATGCGACTTAGAAGGAAAATAGAATCGATTAAGTTATTTATAATTTTAATTATTTTTTTACCTTAGTGTTTGTGTTGGTATGTTAACGTTATTAAATCTATACTGTAGCCTTTTCAAAAATCGATGTTGAATTTTTTCAATTTGTTGTATATACGTAACATACTGTGGATTCCATACGGTGAATGCATATTCCAAGTGACTTCTAACAAATGAGTTATATAGCATAATATACGTAGTTTTATCTTTAAAATTATATAACCTTAGGTCACTACGAAAGCGTAGTCAGGATTATTTTAGTGATGATGAAACCACTTCATTATTTTCTTCCGTTCCTTCCACTTGTCCCTCGAACATGACGAGAGGAAAAGCTGCGTCATCTACAACTAGCAGGTCCAACAGTGTTGTGCAAGATATCAATCTAGACAGAGAACTTGCACCCACCTCGGACACGATTACTTCACCGCGCAAGAAATGGACTCATGAAAGAATACATTTATTCTACGCACATATCTGCAACTAACTACACTGGACACAGACACAAAAAATTATCTAGATCCACTACACCTTAAGTTTATAGAAAAATACCCATACTTGCAAGTAAGCCCGCAGAGATTAGGAGACCAACGCACAGCCTCGAAACAAATTACTACCACAAGAAACAATAGACCAGATAAGAAACGAAATTAAACTTGAATTAGACCAACTACACATAACTACCCATGATGAAAATACACAACATTTGTCTTCTAACAGCCAAGTACCAACCAATAGCCATTTAGCACAAACACAAAGCAGACCTCTACAGAAAACCACTTCACAAAACATATTACAAACTCGTATGCGCTGGACAAATGAGCAAAATGAATAACCAAAACCATAATAAGGGCGTATTACCGAATAACAAACCTAGGCAATAACAACACAGCATATCGCAAACTCATTCATGAAGAATTCATAAGCAAATTTTCGTCACTCTCACATCTAAGCGAGCAACGAATAGCAAATCAGCAAAGAGCAATCATTTATAGTAAATATATTAGCAACGACCGACTAAACGCATTACAAAATGAAGTAGCAACAGAAATAGCATCAAGCAACAGAAACTCAAATAACCCACTCACCCCTACTCACAACGAAACAGATACAACAACAACATGACACTGACATGCACGACTACGAGAGGAGCGGCCAAATGCAAAACTCTAGCTACATTCATTCAGTACAAGAATTACCACACAACTTAGATTTAAACTTAGAAAGACAAACAATCATAGATGAAACTTTAAACAGGCATTCCAAATCTACAAAGAAACTGAGGCAACAGATAGGAGTTATATACCGAAACAAAAATCATCCGAAATGCTAGCTCAAATTGTTCATTACATAAACACAACAATATTACCGGAATACACTAACATAAACACAGATTTCCACACATTACGAACTGTTATTTATTGCGCTGCCTGGACTGTTGCGAAGTTGAATGGTACAAATATAGAAAACAGAAACCAAGATGGCTAAGATGACTAGAAAATAAACTGGAAGACTTAAGAGGCAAAATAGGCCGTCTAACACAATTTATTAACGGTAATAGAGGTAGGAATGTAGTCAGACACGCACAACAAATGATGGAACAATATAAGACACACACCGTTCATGAAGAGGAGAACACACTAACACTGAAACAAAAACTTTCAGTTGTATCAGGTCGACTACAGAGATATAAAGCATTTACACTAAGAAAACATCAAAACACTCAAATTACGCATAACGAGAAGCTATTTTATCGGAACATCAAGAAAACCAAAACTAATACTCAAAACAGTGCAAACCTAACACACGATACCAGCCCTATACGAGAAGCCGTACATAACTTTTGGGCAAATGTATGGTCAAACCCTGTCAATAAACTTACAAAATGCATCGCATATATACAACCTATGACATTTGAACACATATCGATACAAACATTCTAAAAAGTTCTCCTTAACTTACATAACTGGAAATCACCAGGTTCAGATTACATACATTCTTATTGGAACAAGAAATTCACTAACATTCATGGTTATTTACATAATTATATTAATATATTTATCCAGGACCCTGCCACAAAGTTTGGCGTAATATTTAACGTTAGGCAAGATATTTTTGATCCCCAAAGATTCCAACGACCTATCGAATCCAGCCAAATATAGACCCATCACCTGTTTACAAACCCTGTATAAGATAATAACAGCTTGCATAGCGGGATTAGTATACCAACACACTGAAATCTACAGCATCTTAGCTGAGCAACAGAAGGGATGCCGCAAATTTAGCCAAGGATGCAAGGAGCAGTTAATCATAGATTCAGTTATACTTAAAAATGTAAAAAAATCTAAATCTGACCTATACAGCATGTATATAGACTACAAGAAAGCATACGATGCAGTACCTCACTCTTGGTTACTTAAGATACTAGATATTTATAAAATCCACCCCACAATTATTAAATTTTTGAAAACAATAATCTGTAACTAACTGTACCACCGTTAACACGGACTTGGCGCGCATCTGTGAGTGGACCAATAAATATGGTCTTCAAGTAAATCCTGAGAAAACTCAACTCATCATTATTGGCAGCCCCAAACTGGTCTCGAAAATTAGGTGGTCCGAATTACCTAAAATCAGTTTTGATGGCAAAGATCTGACCTTCAGCAAAACTGTGAAAAATCTGGGGATCTACTTGGACGAAATTTTGTCTTGGAGACCGCAAATTCAAGAAATGAGTCGCAAACTATTTGCATCAGCAGGTTCGTTGCGTAGACTACGCAATTTTCTTCCTACAGCCACTAAAATTGCGCTTGCTCAATCCTTGCTTCTGCCCGTAATCGATTATGCTGATGTCAGCTATCTTGACCCCACCGAGGAGCAGTTAGATAAACTTGAGCGTCTCCAAAACTTTTGCATACGATTTATATTTGGTCTGCGCAAATATGATCACATTTCAGATTTTCGTAATAAGCTCAAGTGGCTGCCGATTCGTCTTCGCAGGAATACACACATTCTCACATTGTTATATAATGTTCTATTCAATCCTTGTACTCCCTTTTATCTCAAAGAACGTTTTAAGTTCCTTAATGACACACATGTAAGGTCCTTGAGGTCGTCTGAGGATCTAACGCTGGAGATGCCGAAGCATTCCACAAATTACTTCGCCAAATCCTTTGCTGTTCAGGCTGTTCGCCTGTGGAATGGTTTACCATTGGAAATTCGAAGGGCAAATTCTCTACCTATATTTAAAAACCTAGTTAAAAATCACTTTAAATCACTTAAACGAAAAATCAGACAACCGTTAAATCAACAAGTTAGTAAAACTTGTTGATTTAACGGTTGTCTGATTTTTCGTTTCCTTTTTTTTTACTGTATCTGTTTATTCTGAGTATGTTTATATATATTCAAAGTAATATATATGATATATGTTTATTTATATATGTATTGTCTATGTATATATTCCATAGTATTATTAAATTGTATGTATATGTTTATTTATGTATGTATTGTCTATGTAAATTCCATAGTATTATTAAATTGTATGTATATGTTTATTTATGTATGTATTGTCTATGTACATATTCCATAGTATTATTTAATTGTATGTATGTATTTTATTTTAAAATATCTTGCTATCCAAGCCAGCCAGTACTACACCATCGCTACGAAAAATTGCTAACATCATTCCTGTCCATCCAAAGGTAGTCTGAAAGAGATTGCACTTAGCGATAAGGCCGCCGATTGTACATATACCATAGTCTAAGTTACTTATAATTAATGTACTGTTCAATTATGTATTGGTGTGCAATAAAGTATATCTAACTAACTATCTAACTAACAATAATGACAACTTGGTCTACTGTCCTTTCAATCACTACCTCAACGGAGACAAAAGAAATGAGCCCAATCAGAATACAGAGAGGTATCTTTCAGGGAGACACGCTAAGTCCGCTATGGTTTTGTCTTGCCTTAAACTCACTTTCTAATAAATTGAATTCCACATTTGTAGGTTACACTTTGAAATATACTCTTACCGAAAGACAGATTGATACACTAGAGCACATAATAAGTCATCTTCTTTATGGATGATATGAAACTTCATGCTACAACCGGGAATCAATTTTATTATGCGAACTAGCTACCCTTACAGAAGTCTTTTCAAATTATATACAAATGGAATTCGGCATAGATAAGTGTAAGATTAATTCAATTAAAGCAGGACAGAACTACCAACATCAATACACAACCAATACAGGTGAAAATATAGAATCACTGGAGGAACAGCACGCATACAAATATTTAGGATACAATCAGTTACAACAAATACATCATAAAGAAATGAAACAAAAACTTACACTCCAATTTCAACACAGGCTTAACACAATATTAAAAACACAACTAAATTCAAGGAACACCATTAAAGCTATAAACACTTTTGCCATCCCATTACTAATTTACTCTTTTGGCGTAATAAACTGGACCAAAACGGAACTCAAAAATCTCCAACGCAAAATAAACACTTCAATGACAAAGTTTCGTAAAAATCACCCTAGATCCTCTCTTTAAAGACCAGCATTGCCCAGGAAAGAAGGAGGCAGAGGACTCATCGACATCAGAAATCTTCACAATAAACAAATTACGAATCTTAGGCAATATTTTTTAGCAAAACACTATCCACACTCCACAGAGCAGCATGTCATAATGATCAGAAATTCACTCCACTTAATTTGAAAGAAACAACAGAACAAGCTACCGAAAATCTAACAGATGATAAAACTAAGATGGCAGTATGGGCCCAAAAGTCCCTGCATAGTAGACACCGTTACGATCTGTGCCAACAAAATGTCAACAAAGAAGCGCCGAACGCAAGGCTGAGCCGAGGTGTACTCTTGCCAGAAACTAAGGACCAAATTATTGAAACACGAAATAAATAAAAAGCACATAATTATAAAAAGCACATAATCAAAAACCTACACAATGACTCTTGCCGTAAATGTAATAGCTCCTCAGAAACCAATCAAAACATAACAAGAGCATGCAAAGCTATAGCCTAAACAGATTACAAGCACCGACATGATCAGGTAGCCAATATCATACATCAAAAACTTGCACAACAGTACAATTTCATAGATTTCATAACAGCCTACTACAAGTATAATCCTAAAACTGTTCTCAAAAATTCTACAACCAAATTATACTTTGACCGAGCCATCCTCACTGATCGTACCGTCTATTACAATAGACCTGACATCACTCTAATAAACAAATTAACTAAGACAGGATATGTCAAAGACATTGCCGTACCAAACACACATAACATTAAGAACACTATTGCAGAGAAACTAAGTAAATATCTTCTTCTTCTTTCTCTTAGCGTTATCCCAGTTTCAATCTGGGGTCCGCTTACTAGTCTAACCGGATTTGGCTGAATATTAGCTTTTCCACAGAGCGACTGCCTGTCTGACCTCCGCAACCCGAAGGGATAGCGATATTCCATTGTTTAGACTAGTGTCAGTTTATTTAGAAGGTAAGTACTGACGCCCTGTAACGACTATCAAAGATCTTCATGACAACCGGGACCGACGGCTTAACGTGCTCTCCGAGGCACGGGACAAGCGATAATTTACAATTCAATACGCACATAACTCCGAAAAGTCATTGGTGCGCGCCGTGGATTCGAACCCGATACCCTCTGCATGGCAGTCTGTTGGTATATCGTTGGCATATCCACATTAACTTAACCTTTAATTAGGCGCGCGGGGTCGCCGCGACCCCAAGTGATCTTTAAATAAAGTTATTTTTTAGCTATTAATGCTGATAACCCAAATTTCTTGCAATCTTTCTAACTCTTTACTCTCCACGCGATTCAGTGTCGCCCGCACCGCGGAGTTGATCGTACGCACTGCACGAAGGGGCTTGGGGTCGCAGCGACCCCGCGCGACTAATAATGCAGTTCAAATTTAGGTAAGTGAATATTTGTATATTATGGTTTTTAGCATTTTTTCATCTTATCTTGTGAATTTTAAAATATGTAACTGCTTACCACCATTCTGTACACAATTATAGATTCATATAAATTACAAAATTGTGTATTTCATGTTTTTGTTTGGTAAACACACGCTATTACATTTTGCTGTTTCTCTATGCGTATAAACTACTATAGCTTGTTTATCAAGTTTATTAACAGTTAGTTATCTATCACAGAATTATTTCATCATGGCCTAAAATAGGCAGAGTCTTCGACTTGAACAAATAAGTGCGATTCTTGAAGATGAAGAAGAAGCTTTCGATGAGACTGATGATGAGTTGGGTTTAGAAGGAGACGCAGATACCGTTTGTGAGCCAGACCATGAATCAAACTCAGAATTAAGTGATATTGAAGAACCAACCACATCGACCAACTCCCAACCATCGTCCGATTCATCTACATATTTTTTGGGTAAAGATAACATTGCTCAGCGGACAAAGAGATGGCCTATGGCCATTTTTTTCCATTTATTCAATGTGTCTGCTATAAATGTATTCCTTATTTATAACTTCAACAAACAGTGAAGCTTCTATAAACAAACAATTTTTTCTAAAGTTATTAGCAACAGAATTAGTAAAAGCACATAGATTAGCAAGAGCAATAGTTCCGTCCCTGCCCAGTGCATTGAAAAAACGATTGTCAGAACCTGAAGTTGCGACTCCTCCAATGTCTAACACTGGGTTGCACTCAACAAAAAGAGGAAGGTGCTACATCTGTCCACGAAAAAGCGACAGAAAAACGACCGCAAAGTGCAATAAGTACAATTAATTTATCTGTGCCGATCATACAAAGAAAATTTGTGATAATTGTTGACTTTTTATAGTACTTACGAAAAACATATTTTCTATTGTTCTAAACATCTTTCTAAGATTTTATTTTTAGTTTTCTAAAAGATTAATAAAAAATAAGTAGAATAAAAACATTTAAAGTTGATAACTTATTCAGATGTTTCTTATTTCATACCTATCAATTTGAGGTAACTGTAGACCCCGTGCGACTAACAATGTAAGTTTATTGGCGCGCCTAATTAATGGTTAAAGATGAAATCATACGCTTATGGCACTTACAAAAAGTAACGATTATACCGATTGTCATCTCAAAAACAGGAATAATTCCAAAACAATTACACCAATCCCTCAAGATTTTAGATTTACCACCACTCACCTACCACTTATTGCAAAAAGCAGTGATGCTCAACACATGTAGATTGGTAAGAAAATTCCTACAGTGCGAACCGGACAGTACCCAACCCCTAACAAGCAATGTCACCACCCACACTTCACAAACTAACACACATAACATGTCTGATGCTCACTTGGCTAAGGCCCGTGCCATCAGTCTATCACCGGATATTGCCGAGTAGAAAAAAGAAAAAACTACATAATAATAATAAAACCATTTTTACTGTACACCAAAATTTAAGAGTATAAACATAAATGTAGAAATTTATAGAAGTGTTATGTAACGGAATCCGATTGACCCCAGGCTGATTACAATTTTCGTTTTCTTACTAACTAGGTTTAAAATATCAAATTCAGCCTGCCAAGCAATTTGTTGCCAGGGCTCCGCGCCGCTCTCCGCGCAGAGACCATGGAATTCGTCTCTTACTTTATATTCCTATGCTGACAGCATTTACCGAACGTAAACGCTTATAATTGAATGAAAAGTGGACATCACAATACTAAAGACAACGATACATTAGCATTGGTTTGTCATCACAAAATCACTCTCCACATATTCATGCTTCGCATATTGGTACTTGAGTACAAGACAGCGTATCTCAGAGAAGGCAGCTTCAGGGAGACGAAGAACATGATCTAGGTATATTAGTCATATAGTATTATCGGCGCCAAGTATTCCAGCGATATCCAGTGTATAGAACATACAGTAACAGTCTCAGAACTGATGTCACAAAACGCCTCCCTGCCGCAAGTCATAACAATGAAGCCCACACAAACATAGTCAATTAAAACGTATTAAGCCATCGCGCGTAGATTACAGGGAAGCTCTCGTTACAATCGCCGCCTGGTTAGCCGCCAGGACTTACGGGACACCGCGTGATCGACAGGTGGCTCTTCTTTCGCTCTTTAAAACCTTGTCAACTGCTCTGTGCTGGCATGTACGCAGGTTAAGACAGCGATTGTGAAAGTCCTGCATTCTACCACCTGATCGCGAATACGGAGACTACCATCATACATCGCTCATCTTCAATATCCATCATCAAAAAGGTACGAACCACTACTAATGTTACACGCGGTTATTTATAATACAGCTATGTAGAATATCTCATAGAGAACTTTATATTTTAGTCAGCCTGGGATAAATATGGTGTGATATAGACATACTCGTAGATACACAACAGAGTTATTAATGTTATACAGTTCATGCAATAAATTATAGTAAAGTGAATAACAGACACTCACCGGACTTTTAGCTGCGTTGCTGCCAAACTGACCCCTTGCCCTGTGCTGGTCACCTTCTCTTGAAGCCGCTCGCCTTGTTCTTCGATATCACTAAACACTAATTATCGACCAACACCGAACACCCCTTTCACGCTAGGCCAGGTCCGATTCGTTTCGCGCCTCTAAGTCCACTGTCTCCCGAAACACCGTTCTTTTCGTATTTCCTAAACTACCACGCCACGCGTTCCCGAGATCTGCTAACCTCCGCGTCCTAAGACCGACTGTTCGTCTTCCTCAACTACCAAGCCACGCTTTCCTGGGACCCGACTCGCTCCGCCTCCTAAGACCGACTGTCCCGTCAAACACCACAAAACCAACGCCTCTGACCACTTACTACCTGAAAGGGCCCGTTTCTTATCGTTGGTCCCTTTTTTATTATCCTCAACAGAACTATACCGCATTTGAACAATACAGTGCAAATGTTATCTCATATTTCATGACTATTTCTTTACTCATATGCCTGTCACATAATTCTTATAAATTTGTCAAACTCTTGGAATTTATGGGTTTACTAATTGCATAACGTTGGCGCCAGCGTAGCGGTAAGACAAACACATGTGGAAACAAGTATGCGACCTAAGAACTATATATTATTATTTAATTTGGTGTAGTCAGTAACACCATTACAGTTACAAATGGCGGCCTTATCGCAATTTAGCAATATCTTACAGGCAACCTTAGGATGGACAAGAAAATCACGGAGCCAAAAAGAAAAGAAAGAAGGGTAGTTTGGCGTTTTAGATGATGTAGATACAATAATAAACAGATAGCAAATATAATATACAAATACATACACTAGCGTACAAAAAACATACATACATAATTACATATAATATTATAGTCACCAATTATATACAATATATAAATAACTATATACATAATAATAATAATTCTAATATATATAAATACTAATAATATAAATTAATAATATGATTCGGGGAGATGGGCCTCGTCAGCTTTGGTCGGCAACCCGTCTAGGAGAAGGAAAACTCCGAAATTAAACCACTCTCTTTTTGGGGGATTGGCCTCGTTAGCTTTGGATAGCAACCCGTCTAGGAGAAGGAACACTCCGAAATTAAACCAAAATTCAGGGAGCATACCCGATAACAAACCCCAATCCAAGATGTCAATGGACCCGTGCCGAGGGATTCATGGCCAGAGGGCAAGCTGGTCGCAAACGGAGGGTGCCTGTGTTGGTGGTCACAGGGCACAGCTGTGATTCTACCTTATCCCCATAAAGGGCTCTGCGGGATGGACATTAGAAATCCCTAATGCTTATATTTCTATGTGCTACAAGCACCACCAAGCATGACAGTTACACGGCGTATTGGTCTGGAGTAGACAGTACCACCAGAGCCTGCAAGGGAGTTGGTGTAATACTGTCAGCGCGAATGAATGAGTGCGTTAGGGAATTTGAATGTGTAAATGCTAGGCTACTATGGATGAGAATGAAAGTAGAACTTACTCGTCTCTTTATTGTAGGGGTTTACGCCCCAGTCAATAGGTATAGTAGCAGGTATGACACAGCAAGACCAAGACGACAGGAGTTTTGGGAGAGTTTAAGAGATATTTTGAGGAAATGTAAGGATAATGAAAGATTGATCTTGTTAGAGGATTTCAATTGATGGGTGGGAGTAAAACGAGATGGATTTGAAAGGGTTTCAGGTGGATTTGGTGATGAGAGTGTGAATGAAAATGGAAAAGTATTGCTTGAGGTTAGTTTAGAGTGGAACCTTTGTGTGACAAACACCATGTTTGATCACAAAAGGATACACATGTATACACGTGAGGCTTAACATGTTAGAAGAAGTATGATTGATTTTGTAATTGTAGATGAACGATTGAGAAAGAATGTATTGGATACTAGGGTGTATCGACGGATCGGCATCCACTCAGACCACTTCTTGGTGTTGAGCCGGATAAGTGGGCTCTTCAAAGGATGGCGACACCGAGAACATAATGAAAATAGGGTCTTGGAAAGAATAAAAGTTGAAAATCTGCAAGAGAAAGATGTGAGAGATGAGTATAAATGAAGATTGATGGCAAGATTTGAGAGGTTCGATGGCATAAATTATATGGAAGAATTATGGCATTTCTTTAAAGAAGAGGTAGTATGTGTAGCGTCTGAAATATGTGGTGTGATAAAGAGAAGGAAACTACGAAATGTTAAGAATACATGGTGGGACAAGGATGTACAATCAGCAGTATCAGAGAAGAAGAAAGCGTGGTTAGATTGGTTGGCTGCCAGAGCAAACGATAGAATGGGAAAAGCAACGAGTGATGACATAGATGAAGCAAAAAAGGAGTTTGTTAGGTCTAGAAGAATAGTGAAAGAAATTGTAAAAAGGAAGAAAGAGGAAAAGAAAGATGAGTTTGATAGCAGATTATCTAAAGATTTCTGAAGAAACATTAAGTTTTTCTGGAAATTTGTTCGTGCAGTTCGAGAAAGAACTCAATCCTCAGAATAAACGTCAATCAGAGACAAGAATGGAAAGATACTGAATGGTGAATCATGCGTGCTGAAGAGATGGAAGGAGTATTTTGAAGGTTTATTTGAAAGACCGGCGATAGAGAAATCAATCGCTGAAATGAATGGTAGTAATAGCAATGATGAAAGTGATATTGGCGTAGATGAGATTATGAAGGCGCTGGTAAGAATGAAATTAGGTAAGGCTGCAGGATATGATAGGATTACAGTTGAAATGCTGAAGGCTGGACAGGGCATCATAGTTGGTCAGCTGCAGCGCTTGTTTAACTTGTGTTGGGGCACCAGCCGAGTACCTGACGACTTGGCTACAGCTGTAGTTGTGCCTCTTTATAAAGGAAAACGCTCGCAACAAGACTGCAAGAACTATAGAAGCATTAGCCTTCTCAGCATTGTTGGAAAATTGTATGCTAAGGTACTGATTGAAAGAGTTATGGAAGTAACCGACAAAAAAATATGGGATGTACAAGCGGGATTCCGAAAGGGTATGGGGTGCACGGATCAAGTATTTTCCTTGCGGTGCATAGCCGAGAAATTCTTGGCCAAAGGTCAAAAGGTCTATTGCGCATTCGTGGATTTGGAAAAGGCTCACGTTAAAGTGGTAAGGAATGAAATGTGGTCGGTACTGTTGATGTATGGGGTGAACAGCAGCCTCATCTGAAATCCCTTTATGAAGATTCCAGAGCTTGTGTGAGGATAAACGGGTCCTACATTGACTGGTTTACCATCGAGACAGGTGTTAGACAGGGATGTGTAGCGTCGCCGTGGCTGTTCAACCTCTTCATGGACATTTGTTTGCAAGATTTGAAACATAGTGACTGTGGATTAAGGATGAATGGGTTACTCGTCAAATGCCTCCTTTATGCTGATGATCAGGCAATACTTGCGTTTTCAGCGGAGGAGTTGCAAGAGATGGTAACAATCATGCATGGTGTTTTAGGGAGGAAAGGAATGAAAGTGAATGTGACCAAGACGAAAGTTATGGTTTTTGAAAGGAGGAATGTGTTACGGCTTGTAATGTTATGATCGATGGACAACGAGTGGAACAAGTGAATGATTTTGTGTATTTAGGTAGGCTGTTTACTAGGAATGGTAAGAATGAAGAAGATATTGAAAGAAGAGTTAATGCAGGTAATAGGGTGAATGGAGCTTTGAAAGCTTTTATGAACAGTCATAATGTATCCAAAAAGGCGCGTATGGCTGTGCATAGAGCGGTGTTAGTACCTACACTTATGTATGTTAGTGAAAGTTGGGTATGGCAGAAGAGTCATGAAAGTAGAATAAATGCTGTAGAAATGAGAGGACTGAGAAGTATGTGTGGTGTGCCTTTGACTGACAGAGTAAAGAATTGTGTGATAAGAGAGTGTTGTGGGGTAAAAGAAGATGAAGTGACAAGCATCGAGAAAGGTATGCTAAGGGGGTTTGGGCACGTGGAGAGGATGGATGACAAAAGACTGACCAAGCAGATATATAAGGCAAGTGTGGATGGGACAGGACGAAGGGGAAGACCTAGGCGGACGTTCTCTGATCAGATTGGAGACATCCTAAAAACAGGGCAAGTTAGAAGTACCCTGAACAGAAGAACATGCATGAGGAATCTGATGGGAGTGAATGAAGCAAGAGAGATATGTCAAGATCGTTGCAAATGGCGTTCCGTAGTGTCTTTCTACTCCTCCGGGAAACAGGCGTGAGTCTATGTTTGTATGTATATAATAATATGAATACTTAAATAAATGAAAGAAGAAGGAAATAAAACAGTCTTACTAGAATATCAAGGTTAAAGAGATAAGTAGTAGTCTTTGACCAACTTTTTAAATGTTGTAATTGTTTGAGCTTGTTTGATGGAAAACGGTAGTGCATTCCATAAGCATGCAGCTTGCACTGTGAACGAAAGATCGTTAAATCTGCTCGATCTATTGGAATAGCCAGTCTCAAATTCACCGATGACCTCAGAGATCTAGAATGTGTGTCCGTAAGAAATTCGAAGCGTTCTTTTAAATAAGGGGAGTAGAAGGATTGAAGAGAATATTATAGAGTAAAGAAAGTATATGAGTATTCCATCAAAGGCGAATTGGGAACCACTTGAGCAAATTGCGGAAATTGGAAACATGATCATATTTGCGCAATTCAAATATGAATCTTATACATAAGTTCTGGAGACGCTCAAGTTTATCAAGTTGCTCCTCAGCGAGATTTAGATAGCTGACATCACCATAGTCAAGGATGGCTAAGAGGAGAGAATTTGCAAGCGCAATTTTAGTGGCAATAGGTAGAAAGTTTCGTAGTCTTCGCAAAGTCCCAGCCGCAGAAAATATTTTTCGACTAACTTCCCTAATTTGACAATAATAAACAGATAGCAAATATAATATACAAATACATACACTAGCGTACAAAAAACATACATACATAATTACATATAATATTATAGTCACCAATTATATACAATATATAAATAACTATATACATAATAATAATAATTCTAATATATATAAATACTAATAATATAAATTAATAATATGATTCGGGGAGATGGGCCTCGTTAGCTTTGGTCGGCAACCCGTCTAGGAGAAGGAAAACTCCGAAATTAAACCACTCTCTTTTTGGGGGATGGGCCTCGTTAGCTTTGGATAGCAACCCGTCTAGGAGAAGGAACACTCCGAAATTAAACCAAAATTCAGGGAGCATACCCGATAACAATTGGGGTTTGTTATCGGGTATGCTCCCTGAATTTTGGTTTAATTTCCGAGTGTTCCTTCTCCTAGACGGGTTGCCGACCAAAGCTAACGAGGCCCATCTCCCCGAATCATATTATTAATTTATATTATTAGTATTTATATATATTAGAATTATTATTATTATGTATATAGTTATTTATATATTGTATATAATTGGTGACTATAATATTATATGTAATTATGTATGTATGTTTTTTGTACGCTAGTGTATGTATTTGTATATTATATTTGCTATCTGTTTATTATTGTCAAATTAGGGAAGTTAGTCGAAAAATATTTTCTGCGGCTGGGACTTTGCGAAGACTCCAAGGTGTCAATGGACCCGTGCCGAGGGATTCATGGCCAGAGGGCAAGCTGGTCGCAAACGGAGGGTGCCTGTGTTGGTGGTCACAGGGCACAGCTGTGATTCTACCTTATCCCCATAAAGGGCTCTGCGGGATGGACATTAGAAATCCCTAATGCTTATATTTCTCTGTGCTACAAGCACCACCAAGCATGACAGTTACACGGCGTATTGGTCTGGAGTAGACAGTACCACCAGAGCCTGCAAGGGAGTTGGTGTAATACTGTCAGCGCGAATGAATGAGTGCGTTAGGGAATTTGAATGTGTAAATGCTAGGCTACTATGGATGAGAATGAATAATAATAATTCATAATAATTCATTTATTAATTTGCGAATATGGGTATACATTTGCAGATCTTAATAATAAATACATTGTTCTATTACCATATCCCACCAATTAGGCATGCAAACACAGAAACAGTAAACTATTACTTATTATAAAAATGTCAAATAAGAGTCCAAAATGTCATAATTTAGAAATAAGAATATTAAAATGTCATGAAATAATTAAAAATGAAATTATAAAATATCAATAATAATAATAAAAGTACAATGTCAGCTAATCACAATTAAAATGTCAAATGTATATAAGTAAATATTATAATTTAAAAATAAATAAAGTTTATTTCTAATTAATTATTTGCATTATGTGTATCATCTAAATATTCCTGCAGCGAGTAATAGCATTTAACTACAAGCAGTTTTTGAAGATGCCTTTTAAATAATTGTAGATTTTCAATATTTTTTATTTGAGTAGGTAATTTGTTGTAAATGCGTGGTGCAGTGCAAAAGAAGCTTTTGTGCATTAGCGCCGTTTTACTTTCGACAACACACAATTTACCAGCATGTCGAATACTTGATTTTTTTTTAAATAACTCCATATTTTGTTTCACAAACACAGCACACTCCTTTATGTAAATGCAAGGCAGGGTCAACAGATTATTATTTACAAAGTACGGTTTGCAACTATCAGGTACCTTTATACCAAAAATTGTTCGAATGCACCGCTTTTGAACTTTAAATGCTGATAGCCAGTCAGTGGTATTGCCCCAAAATATTATTCCGTACCGTAATGTTGATACGACAATGCCATGGTAGGCTGTTATTAATGTTGATGTATTGGCTATATTTTTTAGCCTATATAGTCCATATGCGGACTGACTCACTTTAGAACATACATAGTCTACATGGTCTTTCCAGTTTAGTTTTTCATCTATTTTTAACCCAAGAAATGTAGTTAATTCGCTCTCTGTAAATTGATAACCATTGTAATTAATATTTAATTTCTTATCGGTTCTTTCTTTTCTTTGTTTAAATTCAATTATTTTTGTTTTATCTAAGTTAATTTTTAAGTTGTTTATTTTAAGCCATTGCATAATTGAAGTGATAGAATTATTAATGTCAATTTCATAAGATGTCAAGGTTTTATTTGTAAATAATATTGTGCTATCATCAGCAAACAAAGTCATATCATAGGTAGTTGTTGTTGGGAGGTCATTTATATAAATATTGAACAGCAAAGGTCCCAGGACACTACCCTGTGGGACTCCAAATTTTACAGTTCTTACATCTGACCTATGAACCAATTCACTTTTGGATTTAAGACATATATTCGTAATTTCAGTCACTTGCCTCCTATTTAACAGATATGATTTTATAAGCTCATGAACATTACCCCTTATACCATAGCGATAGAGTTTGTCAAGAAGAATATCATGTCTGACGTGATCAAAAGCCTTAGACATATCCATAAACATGCCTATTGCTGACTGTCTTTTGTCCATGTTTTTCGTGACAGATCTCAAAAAATTGTAGATGGCCAAATTAATATTTTTGTTTTTACGAAAACCATACTGTTCTGGCACAAGTATATTTTCCTTTTCCAAATAAAAATAAATGCTGTTATAAATAACACGCTCAAATATTTTTGCAAATATAGGAATTATAGCGATGGGTCTATAATTGCTAATGTCCATTTTATTTCCTGTTCTGTACAACGGTTTTATGATGGTCATCTTTAATACACTAGGAAATATACCACTTTTATTGCACAAGTTAATTAAGTGTGATAAAATTGGGGAAATAATGCTACCCACATCTTTTACTACGAGCGTCGTAACTCCATCATATCCACAGCTGTTTGTGTTTTTTTGTGATCTGATAATATTAAAAATGTCCAAGTCAGTTACAGGTGCTAAAAAAATTGAATAAGGATTATTATTTATTTTAATGTCAGCTTTTACAACATTTTGGTTGTCTGTTACGTCGGTATAATAATTATTGAATGCATTACAAATACCCTTAGGATCATTTATTAATTTATCCTTAACATTAATACAACATATACCTAGCCTAGGCTGTGTTACTTTTGCACTATTTATAATATTCCATGTCGCTTTTGTTTTGTTTTCCGAAGATTTAATATAATGGTCGTTCTTAGATTTTTGTGTTAGGCGTATTATCTTTTTGAGTCTTGCTGAATAAGATTTTAATTTTACTTTATTAGTTTCACTTGGCTGTCTTCTAAATTGCCACAACATTTTCCGTTTTCGCAAACTACAAAGTTTTAACCCTTTCGTAATCCAGCTTACTTTGTTGGTTGAGCATATTTTTATCCTAACTACTGGAAAACATAAGTAGTAAAGGAGATTAAAAAAGTCATAAAATATATTAAACGCCTTGTTCGGATCTTTTTCAGTTAATACATCAGCGAAACTAATCTGAGCTAGGTAATTTTTAAATTTATTTTTATTTTCAATAGAATAGTCTCTTTTTTTGATATACCAACACTTAAGTAGGCATCTCTGTCTTATTGGACATTTTAATATTTGTGCCGTATGATCAGAGATACATAAATCGTTTATTTGACTTTTACATCCTTTGATATTGTGTGCAATATTGTCTATGCAAGTAGAACTTAAAAACCGAGTAGGTTGTTTAAACTCAATTTTAAGACCAAATGCCTGCAGTGTTTGCTCAAATTCCACTGATAACCTAGTTCTTTTTAATAAATCTATGTTAAAGTCACCGCAAAGTATCAGTTTTTTGTTTTTATTTTTGCAAAGTTCAGATAATAGCGAGTAAAGTCTTTCAAAAAATATTTGTATTGATGATGGATCGTATTTCGGTGGCCTGTAAATGCAAACTATGTAAATATTAAATTGCGTCAATTCCACTACCGAGCATTCGAATATATTTACAAGGGCTAATTTATTGATTCTTTCCACTGTTTCAAATATATGTCCACACTTAATTAATATGCAGGATCCTCCATGTCGATTTTTTCTCATAAAATATGTAACTAAATTAAAATTAGGTATCTTCAAATACTGCTCATCGCCTTTGACCATGTTATGCTCAGTGATACAAATAACATCAATAGTGTTATGGAATTCATCCAGGTGTATACTTAGCAAGTCTGATTTGCTAATTAATCCGTTTACATTTTGATGGAATACATGTAAACTATCGTGCACGAAACAACTGATTTGAATTTTCAGTAGATGACTCTGAGTTATCACAGGCATTTATATTATTATCAAAAGTTTCAGTTTGCACTAGGTATTTAATATTGTCAAAAATTATTTTCATACCACTGTTGTTCATACGACCACTTTTTCTAAAAACAGTATAATCGCAAGATAAATCCAGATTAGAGTCAATCAATAATGCGTAGTTATATGTATACAGATCAAAATAAAGTAAATTATTGAACACTTCTATGCGCCCATTAAACATTGAAGAATAATAATTATATTTAAATGTCGGTAAACAAAGAATAATGTTAGTATGTTGTAATGCTAATAACGTTTCTCTTATATATATGATTATGTCAAAATAATTGTTAGTTTTGCGAAAGTCTTCTTCTCCTATCAAAATAATACAGTAGTCTTCCATTGTATAGTCCACAATTTTGTCGTTTAGTTTGGTCAAGAGCTGCTTGATGCTGCAATTTGGATAACAATAGTGGCATATTTGGGAACTAGGAAACGCTTCTTCTGATATTGACAGGATTTTGTTTGTGTTATTGCTACTAATTAGGCATATTTTATTTCTGTGTTTTTTGTCAGTAGTGGTACTTTTGTTAATAATATTTCTAGGTATTGTACTATTTTCTTGAGTTTTTTTGCTTGAAAAAAATTACCAATGAAAGTAGAACTTACTCGTCTCTTTATTGTAGGGGTTTACGCCCCAGTCAATAGGTATAGTAGCGGGTATGACACAGCAAGACCAAGACGACAGGAGTTTTGGGAGAGTTTAAGAGATATTTTGAGGAAATGTAAGGATATTGAAAGATTGATCTTGTTAGAGGATTTCAATTGATGGGTGGGAGTAAAACGAGATGGATTTGAAAGGGTTTCAGGTGGATTTGGTGATGAGAGTGTGAATGAAAATGGAAAAGTATTGCTTGAGGTTAGTTTAGAGTGGAACCTTTGTGTGACAAACACCATGTTTGATCACAAAAGGATACACATGTATACACGTGAGGCTTAACATGTTAGAAGAAGTATGATTGATTTTGTAATTGTAGATGAACGATTGAGAAAGAATGTATTGGATACTAGGGTGTATCGACGGATCGGCATCCACTCAGACCACTTCTTGGTGTTGAGCCGGATAAGTGGGCTCTTCAAAGGATGGCGACACCGAGAACATAATGAAAATAGGGTCTTGGAAAGAATAAAAGTTGAAAATCTGCAAGAGAAAGATGTGAGAGATGAGTATAAATGAAGATTGATGGCAAGATTTGAGAGGTTCGATGGCATAAATGATATGGAAGAATTATGGCATTTCTTTAAAGAAGAGGTAGTATGTGTAGCGTCTGAAGTATGTGGTGTGATAAAGAGAAGGAAACTACGAAATGTTAAGAATACATGGTGGGACAAGGATGTACAATCAGCAGTATCAGAGAAGAAGAAAGCGTGGTTAGATTGGTTGGCTGCCAGAGCAAATGATAGAATGGGAAAAGCAACGAGTGATGACATAGATGAAGCAAAAAAGGAGTTTGTTAGGTCTAGAAGAATAGTGAAAGAAATTGTAAAAAGGAAGAAAGAGGAAAAGAAAGATGAGTTTGATAGCAGATTATCTAAAGATTTCTGAAGAAACATTAAGTTTTTCTGGAAATTTGTTCGTGCAGTTCGAGGAAGAACTCAATCCTCAGAATAAACGTCAATCAGAGACAAGAATGGAAAGATACTGAATGGTGAATCATGCGTGCTGAAGAGATGGAAGGAGTATTTTGAAGGTTTATTTGAAAGACCGGCGATAGAGAAATCAATCGCCAAAATGAATGGTAGTAATAGCAATGATGAAAGTGATATTGGCGTAGATGAGATTATGAAGGCGCTGGTAAGAATGAAATTAGGTAAGGCTGCAGGATATGATAGGATTACAGTTGAAATGCTGAAGGCTGGACAGGGCATCATAGTTGGTCAGCTGCAGCGCTTGTTTAACTTGTGTTGGGGCACCAGCCGAGTACCTGACGACTTGGCTACAGCTGTAGTTGTGCCTCTTTATAAAGGAAAACGCTCGCAACAAGACTGCAAGAACTATAGAAGCATTAGCCTTCTCAGCATTGTTGGAAAATTGTATGCTAAGGTACTGATTGAAAGAGTTATGGAAGTAACCGACAAAAAAATATGGGATGTACAAGCGGGATTCCGAAAGGGTATGGGGTGCACGGATCAAGTATTTTCCTTGCGGTGCATAGCCGAGAAATTCTTGGCCAAAGGTCAAAAGGTCTATTGCGCATTCGTGGATTTGGAAAAGGCTCACGTTAAAGTGGTAAGGAATGAAATGTGGTCGGTACTGTTGATGTATGGGGTGAACAGCAGCCTCATCTGAAATCCCTTTATGAAGATTCCAGAGCTTGTGTGAGGATAAACGGGTCCTACATTGACTGGTTTACCATCGAGACAGGTGTTAGACAGGGATGTGTAGCGTCGCCGTGGCTGTTCAACCTCTTCATGGACATTTGTTTGCAAGATTTGAAACATAGTGACTGTGGATTAAGGATGAATGGGTTACTCGTCAAATGCCTCCTTTATGCTGATGATCAGGCAATACTTGCGTTTTCAGCGGAGGAGTTGCAAGAGATGGTAACAATCATGCATGGTGTTTTAGGGAGGAAAGGAATGAAAGTGAATGTGACCAAGACGAAAGTTATGGTTTTTGAAAGGAGGAATGTGTTACGGCTTGTAATGTTATGATCGATGGACAACGAGTGGAACAAGTGAATGATTTTGTGTATTTAGGTAGGCTGTTTACTAGGAATGGTAAGAATGAAGAAGATATTGAAAGAAGAGTTAATGCAGGTAATAGGGTGAATGGAGCTTTGAAAGCTTTTATGAACAGTCATAATGTATCCAAAAAGGCGCGTATGGCTGTGCATAGAGCGGTGTTAGTACCTACACTTATGTATGTTAGTGAAAGTTGGGTATGGCAGAAGAGTCATGAAAGTAGAATAAATGCTGTAGAAATGAGAGGACTGAGAAGTATGTGTGGTGTGCCTTTGACTGACAGAGTAAAGAATTGTGTGATAAGAGAGTGTTGTGGGGTAAAAGAAGATGAAGTGACAAGCATCGAGAAAGGTATGCTAAGGGGGTTTGGGCACGTGGAGAGGATGGATGACAAAAGACTGACCAAGCAGATATATAAGGCAAGTGTGGATGGGACAGGACGAAGGGGAAGACCTAGGCGGACGTTCTCTGATCAGATTGGAGACATCCTAAAAACAGGGCAAGTTAGAAGTACCCTGAACAGAAGAACATGCATGAGGAATCTGATGGGAGTGAATGAAGCAAGAGAGATATGTCAAGATCGTTGCAAATGGCGTTCCGTAGTGTCTTTCTACCCCTCCGGGAAACAGGCGTGAGTCTATGTTTGTATGTATATAATAATATGAATACTTAAATAAATGAAAGAAGAAGGAAATAAAACAGTCTTACTAGAATATCAAGGTTAAAGAGATAAGTAGTAGTCTTTGACCAACTTTTTAAATGTTGTAATTGTTTGAGCTTGTTTGATGGAAAACGGTAGTGCATTCCATAAGCATGCAGCTTGCACTGTGAACGAAAGATCGTAAAATCTGCTCGATATATTGGAATAGCCAGTCTCAAATTCACCGATGACCTCAGAGATCTAGAATGTGTGTCCGTAAGAAATTCGAAGCGTTCTTTTAAATAAGGGGAGTAGAAGGATTGAAGAGAATAATTATTATAGAGTAAAGAAAGTATATGAGTATTCCATCAAAGGCGAATTGGGAACCACTTGAGCAAATTGCGGAAATTGGAAACATGATCATACTTGCGCAATTCAAATATGAATCTTATACATAAGTTCTGGAGACGCTCAAGTTTATCAAGTTGCTCCTCAGCGAGATTTAGATAGCTGACATCACCATAGTCAAGGATGGCTAAGAGGAGAGAATTTGCAAGCGCAATTTTAGTGGCAATAGGTAGAAAGTTTCGTAGTCTTCGCAAAGTCCCAGCCGCAGAAAATATTTTTCGACTAACTTCCCTAATTTGAGGACCACAGGATAAGGTCTTGTCAATATGAACGCCCAAGTCCTTTACGCAATCACTTACAGGTATAGGTATACCATTAAATTGAATCTGGGTTAAACGAGTCATGTCAATACGCGAAATCATTCGAGGACTTCCCACAACGATGATCTGCGTCTTAGTAGGGTTGACCTGTAGACCAAATCTTTGGCTCCATGCAGCTATTCGCTCAAGGTCTGAATTTATGATTCGAAATGCTTCAAACAAGTCATGGACTGGGCCTTGAATGTAAATTTGAAGATCATCTGCATAAAGGTGGTAGGATGACTGTAGTTGATAAGAGATAGAATTAATAAAAATTGAGAAAAGTAAGGGAGATAGAACGCCACCCTGTGAAACGCCAACTGTAACCCTGCACCACAAAGAGAACGAGTCTTCAATTCGTACACGTTGTCGGCGACCAAACACGTAACTGTGAAACCAATTAATCACAGGTGGAGATATTTTAATTGAGCATAGAATGCCAAGCAGTATAGGAAATCAACGTTATTGAAGGCATTACTGAAATCAAGTAAGTACAGTGTAGTTACTTTACCATTATCCATACCCAGCCTGATGTCGTCGGTAATATTGATCAGTGCCGTGACCGTACTGTGACCAGGACGAAAACCAGATTGGAGCGGATTAAAAAGAAGGTTCTTATTTAGGAATGTGGTAAGTTGGATATGGACAAGACGCTCGAGTACTTTCGAAAGGAATGGTAGCACGGAGATTGGAGTATACTCAGAAAATGATGAAGGATTAGGTTTTTGGGTAAAGGAATAATTTGGGCGTCTTTCCATAAAGTAGGGAAAACGCCTCCGGCTAAGGAAAATGTCAAAATATGACACAGGATGGGAAAGATTTCATCAAGGATGGGAAGAACCATTTTTCGACTGACACAATCATTACCGACAGCATTCGAGGCAATTGATAATACGGCTCTTTTAACATCACACTCTTATAGTTGATTAAAAACGAAGGATGGACAGTTTGGGGTTGGAAGTGCTGAAAGATCATACAAAGTATTTCCTTTAGTAGTCTTATTAAATTTAGGCGAAGCAGTGAAATGGTGATTTAGAGAATCAATATGTAATTTATCTGAAATGAGATTTTGTGTAGATTTTCCAACTTCCAAAGTTTTTAGAAATTTCCAGATTTTAGCTGGATCTTCATTCTCAACAGAGTTATGGATGTATTGGCGTTGTGCTTGCCTACACACCTTTTTGCAATGATTTCTAATCGCAATGTAGTTGTCCCTATTACTAAGAGTTGCTCGACATTTAAATTTCGTATAAGCCATAGCTTTCCTCGACAGTAATCCTTAATTTCGTTAGTTAGCCAAGGTGACGGAAATTGACGAACTCTGATTGCGCGTACCGGTGCGGTGCTTGGACATCATATAAGCGAATAATAGAATTTGTAAATAATTCTACTTTCTCGTCAATTGAGTTTGCGTTCTGTAAGGGACGCCAATTTATCATATTTGCTTCAGCACGGAGATTTTCGACATTCATGCCACCAAAATTACGTTGCAGAAGAATTTTAGTTTTTGTCTTAGGAAGACGAAGTTTATAGGAAAGAAAAATCAAGTCATGGTAAGAGAAAGCATCAGCTGGAAGCTGACCATGCTTGGCAGTAAGAGAGGATGAGGAAACAAAAATCAGATCAAGAAGAGAAGGAGTAGAGTATGGAAGATTATGTGTAGCATTTAGAGGGAGAATAGATAGATTGCAGGATTCAACAAAACTACACAAAGATGATGAGCGTGAATCCTTTTTTAACAGACATATTTACTATATTTACTGCGTAAATTGGGTTTGGAATTACACTTAAGTTCAAAAAACGTGATGTTATTTTTTACAAATAGACAAAACTGCAAAATGTAAATACCTGTTAGTGTAAGGAAACCCTTTTCACAAAAAACAGTTCTAAGCGATTCTATATTGTACATGTTATAGATAATGCATAAACATCTCTTTTGTAAGACAAATGTAGATTGGATTTCACATGAATTGTCCCAGTATATAATTCCATAAGTTAACAGAGGATAAACGTAACCACAGTAAGCTGTTTTAGCAATATTTGGGGAAGCTGTTTCAACAAGTATGGAAAAAGTGTAACAGTAAGATGATAATTTTTTATTGACTTGCTCTATATGACCTTTCCAATTTAAGTGGTAGTCTATAGTGACCCCAAGAAAATTTATTTGTTCTACTTCTTCAACCGAAGTATTTGAATGATGTATATTTAATAGTAGTGGTTTATATTTGTAATTCCTAAATTGCATTAGCTTTTGTAAGGTTAACTTTCAAATTTATGAATGGTAGCCAGCTGGTTACTGTCTCTAGCGTATTTTTTATTTCAATATTGTATTCTTGTTCACTCAAACTGTCATTACACATAAAAATATTTGCATCCTCTGCATACATTACGCACAAATGTTTTATTGTGTTTTAGTGTGTGATTGTTTACATAAACCAAAAATAATAATGGTCCCAAAATGCTGCCCTGCGGTACCCCTAATAGAACATTTTCAAAGCTTGATTGCGTAGAAAGTAGCGACTTACATTTTTTCTCATAGTGCTCAATAATTGTAGCTTGCTTTCTATGCAATGCAATGCAATATGATTCTATAAAAATATTTGCAACTCCCCTGATGTGTTTTCTAACAGATGTAAGAGAATTTCGAAATCTACGCAGTCGAATGCTCTAAACATATTCAGGAATAAAGCGGTACACCTTTTCTTTATATTTATCCCATCCCATATGCTTTGGAAAAGTTTGAAAATTGCTAAAGATGTGCTTTTATTTTTTTGGAAGCCAAATTAGTTAGGGCTTAGAGTGTTGTTACAGTCGAAAAATATATTGTATAATTTAAATAGAAAATTCTGCTCGAAATTCACTGAACACTTATTAACTCAAGCTTTAATTTACACATCTGAAAACTATTTAATATTAGATTCGACGTGCTGACTAATGAATGAACCTATTCAAGTACGGCAATTTAATGAATGCAATATTCAATATATTATATCCAAATAAACGTAGTAAAAATATCTTGTACAAAAAAGGAACGCAAAAGGAAATGTACGATAATATTGATTTCTACTTGTCCATGGTTCATAGATTATTAATGTTCCTTTTTAAAAGACATTGCTTATTAATTATCCACAATTTCTAGTTCATAACAAATAAAAAGGGAAGACACAAAACATTGAGTTTACAACCCAGTACATCTATGGCACTTTTAGTTATAACCTGATTTCTTTATTTTCTCATGCTATGAGTTTTTATTGTTGTTCACTTAGAGATGAATAATTTTAACGCATGTAGTTTAAATGAATACGTATTGTGACGGCCGGTGTCATGTCAAACCGTCGTCACGAAATACAATAATTAGCAAAGAGGTTTGAAGAGTATTTTATTATTTTGAAATGAGTTTTTAGTTCGATGACGTATACACTCTGTCAAGTGTTCGCCAAATTTACAAGTCATTGACAATTAGGCAGTGGCCGTCCAGAAAACGCATCCCGTTCACGTTCTGATGGCGTGGGTTCAAATCCCAGTCATAACAGTTATGTGGATTTTGGTTTTTATGAAATTTGGAAAATGTTTATAAATATTTGGCAAATATTTAAAAAAAGATTATTTAAATATTTCGAATAAAAATTTGAAAATTCTAGAAAGTTCAAGAAGGAATGGAAAGGTTAAAAAGAGACAGGAGATGGAAAAACAATTGAATAACGAAAATACGAAATTAGTAGATCTAGAACATTCCTAGGGGTATATAAGGCGGTGTAGACGTGCTAAGCGCCAGTTTAAGTTGAAAAGTGGTAAAGTGAAGAAGAAGAAGGAAGAAGTAAAAGGAAGAAAGAAGAAGTAGTAAAAAAAGTGAAGTGAAAGTATAGTGCAGTAAAGTGCAGTGAAGTGCAGTGAAGTGCAGTGAAAAGTGCAGTGCAAAAGACGCGAGTGTTGGTGCTTTCTGCGTCGAAATTAAACGGCGTGTCGTGTGTGAAGTCAAATAAAGTGTCATCAGTGCTACTCGGTGTTTCCTTCCAATCCCGTTACCCCGTCCGTAACAATTGGTGTCAAAAGTGGGATTGGAAGGTTTAAAGATGCCAGTCATGCCGAGGGAAGGGCCTACGACACGTGCGAGGGCTGCCGCTCAAGAGCTAGATGACTCTAGCCAGGAAGTTGTGAGCAGGGATGCTCCTTCGCAAGCAAGCGGATCTGAAGGAGGGGTATCTATGTCCGCAAGCGCAGCTAACCCTATATCTCTCGCAGACCTCGCAATAATAATCCAGAAAATCTCGCAGCAGCTCAAATCCGAACTCCAGCAAAACTCTCAGCAACTTAAATGCGATCTTCAAACACAACTTCAGGAGAACTCGCATCGACTCGAGCAAAACTCGCAGCAGCTTGGCGAGATAATGGAGAGCCAAGTTGAGATTCGCCTTTATATATCGGAGAACGCCCGTAAGATCGCCGAGATGGAGATGCGTATCGGTGAAGTGCAATCTCGCGTGGTTACTATAGAGGAAGAGGTGCAGTCCCGCATGGCGTCAGTATGAGAAGAGATACACACCCGTATAGCTACGATAGAGGAGGAGTTAAAGAAGATGAAGTCCAACAGCCCTTCGGTTTCTATCAACTCATCAAGTTCTGGTCGTCATTTAAAAGTACCATTATTCGATGGGAACACTTCCTGGGAGGCCTACAGAATACAGTTCGAAGCCGCCTCTTTAAGCAACGGTTGGGATGTCGACCAGGCCAAGTTTGCACTCATCCTGGCGTTGCGTGGAGATGCATTGTCGGTGCTTGAGGCCGTGGGAAAGGACGCTACTTACGTTCAGCTGTTTGAGGCTCTAGAATCCAGATTTGGAGACGAGCACTTAAAATATGTGATTCGAGCCAACTTACGCAACCGCCGTCAGTATCCGAACGAATCCTTGCAGCAGTGGGCGATGGAAATGACGAAGATGGTACGAAAAGCTTATCAGTCGGCACCCGCGGAACAAGTTCAAAGCATGCGACTCCAGGCGTTTATCGACGGAATTTATGACGATGAGGTCAGAGCTGCTGTGCGCTTAAAACACCACAGCAACATTAAAGACGCATTAGCACATGCTTTAGAAGTCGAGGCTGTTCAACAAGAAGTGACGAGTGATCGAGATAGAGTTATTGCAGCAGAAGAAAGAACTGGTCGAAGATCTTTTGTCCTAAAGTGTTATAACTGTAGAGAGCCCGGACATTTAAGGCGTAGTTGTCCGAAACATGTAGCAGAAAGGCGTCAGATTGACGCTAGTGTTCAAGTGTTGAAAGATGATCAGGAAGCGATTACATCCAGGACTTTGATGCAAGCGCTGATCAGAAGACGGAAAGCTCCGAAAGTTCGTATTGGACAACGCACGGATGGAAACGGTTTAACTATCGATGGAACAGTCAATGGCGTTACCTGTTTGCTGACCCTGGACACCGGTGCGACACGAACGGTTATAGGAACTCGTTTGGTAAGAAATAACGGCAAAATTCTAACACCGTCAACTACACCTCGATTGACAACGGCTACTGGCCAGTATATCCCAGTTAAAGGCGAACAGATGGTGGCTATAAAAATCGGTGACAACCTATACTAGCAACGAGCGGTGATTGCAGACATCGTAGACGATTGTATTGTTGGGCTGGATTTCTTTAGAGATCATCAGTGCAGATTAGACATTAAAGGTGGGATACTTAAGTGTGAAGATGTGGAAATTCCAATGAAAATTGGTAGCATGGGGAAAGTTTTGGGCCTCAAAGAAAGCAAATTTACACATAGATCACAGGCTTCTATAACTACGAAGTTTAATCATTTGGTTCATGTCGATAGGAGAGCGGTGTATTATGGGTCTAAGGATGCGCGGGACGCGCATGTCTTAGAGGGGGGTAGTGTGACGGCCGGTGTCATGTCAAACCGTCGTCACGAAACACAATAATTAGCAAAGAGGTTTGAAGAGTATTTTATTATTTTGAAATGAGTTTTTAGTTCGATGACGTATACACTCTGTCAAGTGTTCGCCAAATTTACAAGTCATTGACAACTAAGCAGTGGCCGTGCGGCGTAAAGTGAAGAAGAAGGAAGAAGTAAAAGGAAGAAAGAAGAAGTAGTAAAAAAAGTGAAGTGAAAGTATAGTGCAGTAAAGTGCAGTGAAGTGCAGTGAAGTGCAGTGCAGTGCAGTGAAAAGTGCAGTGCAAAAGACGCTGGTGTTGGTGCCGTCTGCGTCGAAATTAAACGGCGTGTCGTGTGTGAAGTCGAATAAAGTGTTATCAGTGCTACTCGGTGTTTCCTTCCAATCCCGTTACAGTACTGACGGGGGTCCGCAACAGTATATTTAATGATAACATTGTAGAGCGAAAATATTTTTATCGATTTTGCGAATTATCATCATCAGCTCTATATACCTATTGTCCCATAGCTGGGCACGGACCTCTTCTCACTATGAGATGGGTTAGACCATAGTCCACTGAGCTGGCCACGTGCGGATTGGCAGACTTTCACATGTCCTTCGAGAACATTATGGAGAACTCTCAGACATGCAGGTTTCTTCACGATGTTTTCCTTCACCGATAAGCAAGCGATAATTAAAAACTTAATACGCATTTAACTTCTAAAAGTCATAGTGCATGCCGTGCATTCGAACCCAAGACCGTTTGCGTAGCAGTCTGTCGGTCTCTCCACTCGGCTATCGCTGCTGATTTTGCGATTTCCTAACCGAAACTTTGGATAATATATGATAATGATAACTTCTATTTAACATACACTTCCGGTTCCGGTTACTACAACGTAAACACGTACTTGTTTTTGCTCTTACCTAAAAGTTAATAATTAATTAGTAAAAGTGATACAAAAGCACTCAAATTACACAAGCTGCTGCAATAAGGTTACAATACTGTTGTTTGAAATAGAAATAGTTTTTATGATAAGTCAAGTCGATTATATCGATTTAGTAACGTTTAGTTTAGTCTATTGTAAGTTTTGACTATGGTCACACTGAACTGTCTTTCACTTTGGTTCATTGTCCGTTTTCCCGGTATAAAAGTTTTCTCGCTCACGCAGTTTATTGTAATCATTGAGTTTTTGAGTTAATTATAGTAATTAACAACCTCGCAACCGTCGCTATATGAAGTTGTCCGACGAGGTTGTGAGCGATTGACAAAAGTAAATTAATACCCGCGGTTTTGCTCTCTCGCGTGGTTTTGTAATTGAAATAAATTGTTCGCCTTTTGGAAAGCTCGTCCTAGTAGCTTCGCGAAGTGATAAGGGATAAAATTATAAGTAACCTTATAAGGAACATTGTAAAAATTGTGTGAATCAACGCCAACGTGCACGTGGTTGGTGCCCGACGACTTCGCTGATGAAGGACGCCGATCTGGACCTCGACTAGTGGTATTCATAACGATTTTCTTGTTATTTTGGCCAAAATTATGAGTTAATCTTATAGGTCCACTCAAGAATATCACCAGGAGATCTAAGGTAAATTTTTCATGTACCTACCTATTACTTGTAATTCACTGTGCAACACAGTACAGTTATGTCTGAGATTTGTTGTGGCTGACAAGGACTGATGAATATAATCACACTTCCACCAATCTGCTGCAAATAATCCCAGTCCTTTCTAGCCAAACTCTAGACAACTGTTTTTGAAGAAATTACAGCACGAAACACTGCAAAGGGAACAGTGTTGCACGGTGAGCAGTAAATTTCTTTCATTGATGAACTTTTATCTGTAGTTATAATTTCAAAATTATAAACAAACTTTTGCATTTGCCACACAAACTGCATAGAAAAACATCTGATTGGATAAATGACAATTGCAACTGTCACAGGTAACAAATCATACAACAGAGTATCACATTCATAGACTCCTACTCTGAATCCCAGCATTTTAATCCTAAGACTAAAGAGAGGCATACTTTGCTCGGATGGATGAAAATTAATTTCTAATATTATATTCTCCGAATTATAACCGGAGTCAGTAAATTATAAGCGCAATCAAAGGTACTATACGCTGGACGACCGTCGCTTATACCAACATGAATTGCTCCGCTTGTTATGGAATTTTTGTTGATGATGAAATTTCTTTACGATGTACAGTACCTAATTGTAAAAAGTTATATCACCTTATGTGCATTCGTGGCAAGAATTCTAATCTAACTGCTGCTGATATTGAGGTGTGAGTCTGTCCGGAGTGTTGTTGTACTCTCAAGAGAGGAGGTGACAATAGTCTTACACCCGTTGGAATTTCCAAGAAACGCGATCCTAATGTCACTCATCGCTCCAAGGTCGTTTCAATCGACAAAATATAAACATCACAGAGATCCGAAATACAAGAGCTATCTATGGAAATGCGAATGTTACGGCAAGAAATGCAGTCTCTTAAGACACAGCTTAGTAACGCCATATCGCTTATCACAAAAATTTACGAAGGCGAACTAGGAAATCATGCAAACCACGCCGAGTCTATAAGTAGCAAACTAAAATCTTATGCAAAACCTCATCCCAACACTGAGTGTACTATGGATCAACCACTCCAAGTGCTACCAAACGAAGCGCAACCAGTACAAGCGCAGCTACTACATACACATCAGCTCAGTACGCAATCGCAGCAAGTTTCAGCACCAATCTCACACAACAGCTCTGCCATTAATTTTAATAATAATAATGATAAACAGAAAAATACAAAGAAACAGATGACACCAAAATCTCTATCACAGCAGTCTACTGGCGATGTATCCACCCCTGACAACCTGGCCCTTAAAGAGGTCCAGGAATGGACTGAGGTAAAGCGCTGGAAACCGCGATGCCTTGCTTCCTTGTGTGGCGCAGCTGGACCCACACTCACTACTCTCAAAGCAGTTGAACCACGTAAATTTTTACACCTTTGGAACATGGAATCCACAGTGGAAGAAGTCCAAAATTATTTGAATCACGTATGTTCTAATGTCACTTGTACTGTCGAAGAGATAACACCTAAAGGATATTATTAATCGTATAAAATTGGAGTTCCTATTGAATACTTTGAGAAATGTTATGCAACAGATGTGTGGCCGATAAATGCTAGAATTAAACCATGGGTCAATTACCACCCAAAGACCAATAGAACACCTAACAACCCTAACAAACCTAAATCGAACCAAACATTTCGAGACTCAAAGAACTTTCAATAGAGACAAATCACTAAATATTTTATACCAAAATGTGAGAGGCCTCAAAACAAAACTAGTTACTTGGCTAAATAATTTAAAACTATTGGACCACAATCTAGTAGCTGTCACCGAAACATTCTTAGACAACTCAGTAGAAGATGAGCAACTATCACTTGGAGACAGGAGAGTGCTTCGACGCGATAGGAACTCTCCATGTGGAGGGGTTATGCTCGCGACACGTGCGCCCATAGTAGCTTATCGCCGCACTGAACTTGAAACTTACTTTGGTGAAGACATTTGGGCGAGCTTTGCATGGCAGGGTCGCACATTTTATGTGTGTGTCGTATACATAAAACCAACGGGAAGTGATGAGGACTATATGAAGTGGTTTTGCAAACTCGAAAGTTTTATTAATTATAAAAACGGTACTGTGATTATTTTAGGTGACATTAATCTGAATAATGCTTCCGTAAATATTAAGAATTATTATTGCTATTTTTTGTCTTACTGTGGTTTATCTGAGAAGAATAATGTGGTGAATATGCATGGAAGTATGTTAGATGTAGTGTTAATCCAGGAGACCGTTTATTTGCATGAAAAGCTGGTATCTGACACTGATGGATTGGTGCCTCCTGATGCGTATCATCCTACATTGGATATTGAGGTAAAAGTCGAATCTAAACATTGTGCCGATTCTATTGAGCCGGGTAACACTGATCGGGTGAAGGATTGGAACTTCCCAAAATGTGATATAGAATTATTGATCTTGTTAATATCTGAAAATTCATGGGGTACGGTATGTCAGTCAATGGACGTTCATACAGCAGTCAAATCCTTTTATATTATAATGTATAATATTTTCAATTCTTGCATCCCCAAAAAACATCGGCTGCAAATCGCACGGAGACGATATCCAACTTGGTTCTTGAGCGATATTATACGTGCCATCCGACATAAATCAAAATTACACTCTGTGTGGAAACGAACACGTCGCGAATCTGATTACAAAAAGTAGTCAGAATTCAGGGTTGACTTAAAAACAAAAACAAAAATGCATATACTGCATATATTAGACGGGTTGAGTTAATCCACGTGAATTTTGGAAAAACATTTCTAACATGCGCTCTAACGGTGGGTTTGAACCCAAGGTGACGTACGACGGCACTACTCATTCCGGAATACAAGCTGCTGAGGCCTTTGCGGACGTTTTCTCTAGTGTTTTCCTTAACGACATACCTATCCTTAATGTATCATTTATTAATGCTAGCGATACTAATTTGCACAACGGCAATATTATAAATGTTGTAAATTTTTCTCCATCTGACATTGGTTATGGCATTGATAATTTAAAACTGAATAGCTCTGTCGAGCCTTATAATATTCCTCCTTATATATTTAAATATGCAAAAAAGTATTTGACTATCTTACTATTATCTTACTATCTTACTATATATATATTCACTTTGTCATATCCTTAATTTAGCTTTAAAGACTGGTGTATTTCCGTCTCAGTGGAAGATATCTAGAGTCACTCCCATTCCAAAAATACTAATAAGCTAGCAGTCGAAGAATAACGGCCAATTGCCATCTTGTCTTCCCCTGCAAAAATTTTCGAGAGCATACTTCACAAATACATCTATGCTCAGGTCAAATCATTCTTATGTGACGAGCAACATGGTTTCCGGACCAAGAGATCAGTGAATAGTAATTTGCTGACTCTCGTTGACTATAATTATCTCTTCTAGTCTTGATCGTGGACAGCAGGTAGATGTACTCTACTTCGATTTCCGGAAGGCTTTTGATAGGGTAAATAACGATATATAACTGGCAAAACTTTGTTCCTTAGGTTTTGCTCCAGGACTTTTCACCCTTCTCGCCGATTATCTACGTGATCGTCAGCAATTCATTAGATTAGGAATTTATGAATCGAACCCCTATCATACGCGTTCTGGTGTGAGTCAGGGATCTATCTTAGGTCCTTTACTATTTCTTCTCATGGTTAATGACCTTCCTAAAGTTCTTAATTCTGCCAAATGTTTACTTTATGCAGACGACCTAAAGATATATACCCAAATTAACACCGAAGATGACTGTTTAGCACTATAAGTAGTAAGTAGCGCTCATAGCGAGACTTAGCTTGTCATTCGTAACAGATCGACAAAGTTAAGCAACGCTTGCACAGGTCGCCACTTGGATGGGTGACCGTGTGTGGCATTTACATCTGAGCGCTACCGTGCTTCGGAGGGCACGTAAAGCTGTCGGTCCCGGTTCTTGTCTAAGGATAAGGATCGTTAGGCCATGTCGGAGGCCTACGGGCGGTCTGAAAACTCCGACACCAGAGTTGGCCACACACTCACACGAAAAGAAGAAGAAGCACTATAAGGCGACATTGACGCTATTTATAATTGTAGCGTTGAAAACAAAATGGGATTTAACTTGAATAAGTGTCAGGCGATGACTTTTGGTCGGAAGAGGCGCCTCATAAGTTTTAACTATAAGTTGAATACCCAAAAGATTACCAAATTAGTAACCATCAAAGATCTTGGTGTCACATTCGACCAAAAGTTAAGTCACCCGATCTTTTATGTCAGTTTTCTCGGCTCTATACACCCGAAAATTACCACCGCAATAGAAAACATAAGTTGTTTGCAGTACCTACATGCCGCACGGTGGCTAGAGCTCAATCACCAGTTCCACGCAAAACGCATTTAATGATCTCCTGGATTCAGACTCATCTATTGATCTGTTTGTGGATGGATGGTCGAAGATTTTGTTGGTATGTCTGAAATTTTGTGAGATGACTGAATGTTCTAATTATGTACTTACTTACTTTTGTCTTTTCTTTTTAATTTGCTTGTATCCTTAAACTTTTTTGTTTTCTTTTTTAATTGTCTACTTTAAACTAATATTTTAATTGTAATTCTGAAATTTTGTATATATTTGTAATAAGTGTTATTGGCTAACCGCCGTTCTAATTAACAATAAATAAAAAAATAAATAAAAAAAATACATAACTAGTACAATCAAGTTCGCTTTTCTACTCAGTGACTACCGTCTAACCTTCGCAACCCAAAGGGATAGCAATATTCCGTGGCTTAGAACAGTATCAGTAATATTTATAGGTACAAACTCTTCATGACAGCCGGTACAATTGACTACGCACATAAATTTAAAAAGCCAGTAGTGCGTGCGGTGGATATTGAAATCAAGAAATATAACAATTTCAACCGGGAGGATGGATATAGATTATCGGCTACTTGGAATCCAGTCATCAGCAAATGTAAACACCGCCACAGTGATAAATCTCAACAGTGTGTAGACGTCATTAGTGTAGTGTGTCGAAGTACCGACATTGCGAACTTAAATAAAGACCAAGTGAGGATATGTGCCGAAACCCGCACTTCCACAAGACGATGCTGAGCTCTCATCAGTCGCGATCATGCTCGGTGCAAGACGAGCGAAACGTCGGAAACAAATAGGTATTTATACCTTAAATAAGTTAACGCGATTAAGACCCGCTAAATTATTTTGTACGAGGTATTGATCCCGATACTATCTGCGTGGTATCTGAATGAGCTATCGCTGCCCCAACACATTTTAATTATAGTCAAAATTTGTATTATTAAAGATGGCACCGATAACCCAACGAGAGACCAACAGACTGCCATGCAGTGGGTAACGGAGTCATGCGACTCCGTTACCCACTGCATGGTAGTCTGTTTTTAGTGGGAAACGTGTATTGCTGATGTGGTACGAAATTCTACCAATCCAAAGCAGGATTGTGCTGGCCACGTAGTTCGGATGAATCCTAGCCCATGGGCAACCGGTGCCACACGTCGAACGAAGTAATAGAGGCAGACCCCGAAAACGATAGTGTGACGACCTATATGACTTCGACAAGAACTGGCACAGGACATATATACGCTTGGAGGAGTCTAAGGGAGAACTTTGCCCAGCAGTGGGACAATATAGGTTAATAAAAATACCATTTCAGGTACAAAATATTTGAAACATTTAAATTTACGTATGTAATGATTTTTCTACGACATTACTAAATTAATTTGTGTATTCAAAAGCTCGACGACATAATAACAGCCACAGCGTTTAACAGAGTAACTTTGTGCGACATCCCTGTAACAACGTAGCACCTGCAAGGATCGTAGGTAAGTTATCTACGACCTCTGACTGCTCACGTAGAAATCTCGTCGGGTATCTATTTCTAAAAGTTTAAAATCCGATCAATCAGATTTCAGTTCAGCAGGCTGCTGTGACTTGGAATCTCAATATATATATTGGTTACGTAAATGTATTTCGATAAGGTAATACAATTTGAGAGGTTGCCTTACACCGTGCTCTGTAAGCTAATATGACCAAATGCAATTATGTACGCTTTAACATAATATGGTTTATGTTAAAATAAGTGGTACCACTCAAAACACATTAATAATCAGCCCTTTATATATTTAGTCCCACTGCTGGGCACAGGCCTCTTCTCACTATGAGAAGCATAAGGCGGTGGTCTGTAACAAATGCCGTAGGTCGCGTCCGATGGCGTCCGGCGTCTGCTGACGCTGGACGCGGTTTCCAGCGTTGTTTGCGATGGTCACTCAGGATTTTAGGTTCTCGCATGCGCTCAATGTGAATAGACGGGATGAACAGACCATTTTAAGAGTTCTTCTCGAAGAGGAGGAGGATGATGATCTTGTTTTACAATGATTATCAAAGCAGTAGAGAAGAAAAAGGCGTCACGACCTATTCGTGAAGTGAGAGGTCGAGGGTTGTTTTAATACGTTGATAAAAAACATTAATATAATATTATGATCTTTATCGCTGGCATTAAATAAAATTCTGTTTTAATTTAACTGCTTCTATCAGTAATTTGTCTTGCTCCTTTGTGAATATCACCATTTTTATGTCATAGACGCAACGTCCGTAATCTAGCTAGTCAAGTGCGGGTAGGCAGACTTCACATGTCTTTCGAGAACATCATGGAGAACTCTTAGACATGCAGGTTTCCTCACGATATTTTCCTTCGCCGATAAGCAAGCGATAATTAACAATTTAATTCAAACCCGAGACCCTCTGTGTAGCAATCTTTCGATCTCTCCACTCGCCTATCGCTGCTTATTTTACAAAATACATTACGACGATAAATTAGAGCAGTCTGAAAAACCAAGCATTAGAACAATCCAAGTAAACCTACAGTGAAAAATCGCTGGAAGTTAAGGAAGCTGATAAATTAATTAACAGTGCCTTTTTATTTTAATCAGCTGCGTAATTACACTGTCTAAAACTGTTGCAGGCTTAGCGAAATTGTTTTGATTGACTTTAAGAACTAATTAACAACAAGTAAAAGAACTGGTTAAGAGACTATCCGATTTTCTAACGAGTCTGGTCGATGACGGTCTTGCGGGCGGGTATTAGATTTTAATATTTAACTGCATCATTTCCATCATGGTTCTGATCACATTCGCGGATTGCCTGCATTATTAGGTATATATAATGTAAGTGGATGCTCCTGTTTCACCATGTCTATTCTGAGGAGGCTAACCAAAAGTATTATGCTTGAGTATTATTATGTACAGTAAATATATACAAGTGATATAGAAGGTGTAACAGTTGCAGCATCTTACAAAATGTAAATTGTGTATTATGCAAAACCTGGCGATGAAAAAGAGTGACCGTGAGTTTTATTGCCCGTTCTTTCTCATGGTTCTACCTATTGCTTTGCGAACGTGGCAGTAAATGTAAATGTAGAGTCTATAAGTAATTATTTTATAAATGTATTATTTTGACGTTCATTAGCGTCACATTGTGACCCAAATGAATAAAGGATTTTGAATTTGAGTCAAAAGGTCCTGACTATTTAACTGAGCGGTAACAATGTGATATTTTTATTTAGAATGAAGGGATGTGTATTTGTGTTACATACATGCTAAGATCTTTCAAATTGGAAAACTACTAAAGTTATAACTGTGATGTACCTATTTAAAGTATCATCGACCAATGGGTGTCGGATTGCCTAAAACGATCACATGTTACGTTTCATAGATTTACACCCATTACCGCGACGGATACGTGCTTTTTGGATAAATCGGCCACATATTTCTCCTCTTACCGACAGGTAATTGAATATTTGTCCAAAACAGGTGCTTCAAACTTTTAGAAATTTATCACATTTTGCCTACACAAATTTAGTGAACATTTTCTCAATTAATTTTATTCAGTAAAAGTTAACTAACAGACTCAAAGTTAGGACAGGCCGGCCGTCGTTATTAATCTAAGTACCTTAATGAGATTCACCTTGGACTTTTTGAGAAAAATAAGATTAGGACTGTTATAATAATAATACCACCGTCTTTTGACGTACATTTATTATTTACCTAGTCCAAATTCATAATTTAGGATGTTATGCTAAAGTCTAGTTAAATGAAAACAGCGCGATTCTGAGAAAAAGGGTCTTGACAGACGGAGGGACAACAAAGTGATCCTATAAGGGTTTCGTTTTTTCATTTCGAGGTACGGAACCCTAAAAAGCAATTTTAACAGATTCTGTATTACTCGAGGTATTACAAAACCTGTGCCCTAGAAGAATATGTGATGTAAGAAATTAAGAATATTTACTGTGTTAGGAAATCTTGTTGCAGTAGTTTAATTATATGAAGCTTCACTACTGCTTGCGAAGCGCTGTGATTTTTTGTAATTAATATTAATACACCATAATGCCATGGCAGGCAGTCGCACTGTGGGAATGTTAATATTCAGCCAAATCCGGCTACAGTAGTAAGCGGACGCCAGTTTGCAACTGGGATAATGATGAGAAGGTTTGATTTTCACTGAAGACATAGATATTATGATACACAAACAGTGCTAAGACTTGGCACTCCTTGAACTTCGATTCATTTTATACATACCTACGTATATTGATTGTGTCATAGCATAGCATCTGTATAAAAACGTATAAACTATATATTTCTAAACATCATTGTATAGTTTAACTAACAAAAGTTTTTCTTCCCTATAATAGATATTTATTGTACAATATATGAAGCGAAGCGAAATATTCTTAGCTGACACAGCAGGTAGTAAGCTATTCCATCGCTCGATAACCTAGAGACACTAATAACAATTGACTTATTCAAGTAAAAGTTTGGAACACGTTCCCGCGAGTGAGTGGTGTAGTTGATTCGCGGCAAATTTAATAAGCACAGCTTGCCAAGACTGCTCACTAAACGTGCGTCTTTTGTGAATTTCCGTCAATTGGAATACTGGGCCAGTAACCGGGTCACATTCGTTGGAATTTACCGATGCCAGCTTTGTTTTAAATACTATTATGTCACGAGCAAGGATAGACTTTTGTTCCACAGCAGTGCAAAGGTACCTGTAGGATAGGAGAGAATAAAAACCAGTCAAGTACGTTTTAAGGCATGCACAATATGGAGTTCCGTGTTTTCTTAAATGTCTCGTTAAAGAAATTGAAGTAACCGCTAATCTCGGAATCAATTACAATATTTATTTTGCCCATAAGTAAAGCTTTAACCGCCAACCCAACATAGCGTTACAACCAAACAAATAAACGGGTTTTGCAATGAAATGTATTTTAGCATAGTAGTGATCGACATGCATTGCGGTTTGAATAAAGTCTGCGCCATAGTATGTTTGATACCCACCCGGATGAGGATTATATCGTGTGATCTACGCATGTTTCTTGCAATTCTATTGACGGCTCTTCATTGTGTTAACTATTCATAATATATGTGCCGGATTTAAGTATCTTTGGTTTTATTGGTAAAAGCTTCCGCGGTACAGAAAACATTCTAGTGTGGGTGTTGTGCAAAATACAATGTTACAAGTCATGATGATTGTAGGAAACAAGTTATTAAATTTAATTAACAACAAAATTCTCTTCATGAAATTATAACTATGTACATCTTGAAGGCGCCACGTCGCACGTCAATCAAAGTCAGAACATTTTAAATTAAAATAACGATTGTACCTCAACGTAGGTGGTAGAATGACTTTTGCAATATTTAATTATGAAAAGATGTTTCTAAAACAATATTATATAATAATTGGCAAAAATATATATTTAAGCTATGTACGCGTCCTTATCCATTTCAGCGTTCTTTTCAAGTCAGTAATGTACAATAGGTAAAATATCATACTTAAAGACAAATGCCACATATATACGAGTATAAGCGCTACTTACTTCAATACCATAGTCGTATTCGAGTAAGTACCTGCATACCCAACAATATCACTACATGTTTTAACGCCAATCATAACCAGCTTCACAACCAGGACATGTATTATTGTAAGTGAAGAAGCAAAATTAATTACAATAAAAAACGACGTCAATCTTTTCCATGAGATATATAGAACGATATTATACTACAAAGTCATGATTTTTCATACAAAGCTCAAAACGTTGGATCATTATATTGTCATTACGAAGAAAAATTATTATCTGGATTTCACATGTAAGAAAAAACATCCAATTAATGTGGGACGTACTATTCCTACAAATAAGATAACTTTTCCAATTTTGAAAAGTTTCCCTTGAACAAGCCGCAGACATTTTTGCCGTATTATGCAAAGCTCATATGGTGCTAGGCCCACATTTGGCGCTTGATGAAACAAAAATATTCGTGACGAGCTGCTTCCCACATTACTTCGCTTTAACTCACGATATATTTTTAGGGAAATTTAAATACGGTCTGGTATAAATATTTGCTCGAGGTATCTGAGCTAAGGTAAAGTAGATCTACCTCCTGCAAAATATACTCTTTTAAAATTAAATACAATTACCTTGGCTTTGTTAATAAAAATAATTCATTTATCTCGACGAGTGAGGATTATTCTACGCCTTTGTTTGTGTTATAATGCAAGGAAAATGTGACCTCACATAAGGCTCGCTGAATAATGTTAACCCGCCTAACAACAGAGTCTTATAATAGGTAGTGGACAAAGATTCCTAAACACACAGTATGACATATTCTAGGTTGTACCTACTTGACGTTTATTTTTAATTAATGGGAGGCGCTAAGCAACACTAATAAAATTATCATCGCATTGGGCGTAACCTTACACATAGCACAGACGAAATTTTTGTCAGTATCATCCATTGTTAATGTTCTTTTTATGTAAAGGTAAGTCGTGAACATCATTGCCATGGGTATAAAATACGAGTTCTTTACATGTTGATGTTTAGTGAACATCATTGCCATGGGTATAAAATACGAGTTCTTTACATGTTGATGTTTAATGTATATGTTCGTTACATACAATTCAATTAAAGAAGTTGACTATTAGTAATAGTCAACTTCTTTAATTGAAATAAAATATTCTTTACGTTAAGTAAGAGAAAGAGCTGAACATTGACTAAAGTTAGATCGAGTGTCGTGTAAGTAATTGATCTCAATGTTTTACAAAGGCATTTCAAGACATCTTTGACATTTTCTTGATTTGATATACAGGCTTTTTGATATACGACTTCTACAGTTTTATAATAAAAGGGCTATATTTTCTTGTTTTTAAAAACATTCTGATTCAAGTTGACTTTGTATTATGTGGGTACACATTGTTATTTCAAGTCAGGCCATTGTAATTTGTATATTGAAAATAAATATTCTTATTTGTTATAAAGAAAAATAAAACTAAAAGAGTATTCAATGTGGTCTTACTGATAAATGGCACACCTTTATTCAGATGAATAATTATTTATAGTCATATTTTATGAACCCCTTTCGAATGCCTATCTACTTCTAAAATCCAATACGCCTAAAACCATCTTCCTATGATATAAATCGCACTAATTATGAACGCGGAACTCTGTGAGAAAGGATAAATGACTGTTTGACATTAATTCACGCAAAAAATTAGGAACAGATTTTGATAATACTTTTCAGTTTAAAAAGCTTATACTTCAGCATAACACGCGCCTCTTGAAGCAGAATCTGGTAAACATTACCGATTTTTTTTCTTTTAATATGAGTACTTGTGATGTTCATAAGTTTAATAGAAGAATTAATAATAGGTACATTATAATATACATTTTACAATATAATACACCACTATATATCTGATGTTATATACATTTCGTAATACAATATACTACTACGTCTTTCGCCTGTCGATTTATGGAATAATAATTGGCGATAATAATTCAGCACTTGGGTTAACATGGTACCTCTATGTTAGCGCATCGGTTTGAAGATAGCTGCGGTATATTTTACACTTCATTCTTTCGTCCTCCTCATTAGACAGCGAATCGCTTTCAAAAAAATTACTAAACGGAGTTTGGTGATAGTACTCAAAATATAGCGTAAATACCTAATAGCACAATATAGACATGTTATCACCACCGACATCTACCCGGGCAGAGCGGCAAAATACCAGTCATTAAGATTATGTCTTTAAAATGAAACTATCACGTGAACAAAATCCAAGCAAATACTAGTCTTTAACCTGAATGTACAATATTAAATGAACTTTGGTAAATTCGTTATTTCCCTGACATTCATTTGCTCTTATAGCTATGTTAGTCCAAATTATATGAATATTCAGTTCGTTGTTTTACGAATACAAATTTTCTTGGAAACAACTATGATTAGCAGATACACTGCTTTACCGCAAACTTGCAAGGCTATTAAGTAGTTTGAGACTTTTTTACTTGGCAACAACATAATAAACCTAAGTATAGTCCTATTTTCTATAATACATTGCGGTGTTGCAATATCAAAATATTCATATTGCGGCATAAAATCAATCGTGTCGTGTTTCAAACAAAAGGCTCTCTTGCTCTTTCTAAAAAAATCTTTGTCCGCACTTTTCGTGCAGGTATGCACAGACATCGTAGTAGTTTGACCAAATAGCTATGTGATTATAATATCTCGAAAATTAATATGGTGTGTCGAACCTTCTTGCTTGTGATGTTTTGGAGAATATCGATCAATTATATCTAGCTTCGGACATTTGTATATTGAATTATATAAATGATGCAATGGTTGTAATAATATTTAAATCAACACAATACTCAAGTTTAAAGAATAATGTGGAAATAAATGAAACGCACAAAGTAATAATATAATATGTATAGTTGATATCTCTTGGATAATATTATTTGCTCCATATATAAACTTACTCACTGCTAGGCATGGCCCTCATCTTACTATGAGATAGATTTGGCCATAGTCACATCTCTTAAGAGAATATCAAAGGGGAATGCAATCTTAGTCACGATATTTCACAATAGATTATATGCACATAGCTTTAAAAAGAAATGGAAATCACTCATACACATACAATTCTCAGTTGGCCTTGTATTTCTTTTTGTGACTGTTTTAACTTTTTCTTTGCATAGACCACGGCAATAACTAGGTTTTTGTGTGTTAATAGATACCGATAAACTACGCTCAACATAAGGTACGTCTTTGTATCGGTATACACAACTTGAAATGAGATATTAAGAGCACGTTACAATTGCGATAGGCAAAATGTTTGTTTGTTGGTGTAAAAATAAAATAAGACTGGCTACTACCGAATAAACGCAGTATTTTCTCAGTTCGTATTAAAAAGCGCACTATCTGCAATGTACGGTTGCTATAAATTCATTTTGTATTTTGTTCACGGTTGTGTGTCCCGGTATGTACAAACACTACGTCAGTCAGAAGATGAATGCGAATGCGTCCACGATACAAACTGAAATTCGAGTTCAAAATTTACATTTCACAAATAATTAGCACTCGTGACGTCGTCTGTTTTATGAACAGAGATTTAATTTATTGATATTGCTCAATCGTTTTGGCAAACTATTTGGTAATGCTGTATAATATATGTATTGAAGGCTTTAATGACTAATTCGACGAGTCGGATATTAGTATCAAAGAAATTAGTTACAACTTGCAAGTTTTCAGACTGAATCGGCCTTATTACAAAAAACTGTATAAACCTTAGCTTGAACCAGTACCTTAAAGGCCAAGTCTTATAGCTGAGCAATGGTGTAAACTTGTTCTTATTACAAAACATATATTTTGAGCCTCGGCTTTTATGATACCGCGTTATAAACTAAGCTCAAGATATTAACCACAGATTATTCGTTCATCATGACACGTCTTTCACTCTTTACGTTCCGTATTTTTATAAAAAATATGTTTACTTTAATTGATAATGATTACGAATTATATAAAAGGTACAAAAGTACTAGATTTTTTTTTAAATTAATATTAATAATCACTACCCTCTTGGTGCCAATTTCTTTTTCGTAATGTCTCCTGAACAACAGCTATGAGTGTGTAACGAAACGGAGTGCACTCTCGCGCTTTAAAGTGAAAGTACTTAAGCTACGTCAAAGTTAAGTTTGCAAAGACGTGAAACTTCTATTTAAATTATCTATAAAATTATTTGTTAAAGTACTGCTACGATAGAAGAACAAAAACGAAAAAAGGCAGGTTCAGACATGTCGATAATATTCATTGCAAAAGTTTTTATGAATCTGTACTTTTACCTAAATTAATATCTTTGATACCGACCGAGTCAATAATATTTATGTTGATTTTAGGTAACAAGCTTTTTCACTAAAACAGTTACAATATACACAAAGTATTTGACATAAGTGAGAGTAGCAACATTGATTTATCGTAATAAACTAGAGGTCGCGAAGGCTTAGGTTTATATCGTAAATTGATCCATAGTTTTGCGATAAACCTCATTTTGTAATAACACTTTGCTGCTTTAAGCTTGGTATTAGCCTTGAACCGTCTTTTGTAATAAGGCCGTTGATTCTGCTCGAGTCGTATTGTTTTAAGATGGATCAGAGCTGAAAATACTCTTATATTTTAATATCTTCTGTTTCCAATTTGATTTTATCGCAATGATTTATAAAGTTTAGCGAAACAAATTGTTTTTCACCGAACTAACGGTGCAATCGTGTACCTTATCTCGCTGTCATCCAAAATTTGTCTGCCTGTTACATTGAACCGCAGCTTATCTACGCCTCGATACTCGCTAAAATTTTTTAATAGGATAACCTGAACAAACGAATGATGTTCATTGCCTGCTGTAAAAAGAAGTGGGAGTATATTTCAAAACGAACTCAGCTCTTGCATAAAGTTTGGTGTATTTTAATAATGCTAGGAGGTATGTTATGATCCTTCATTTAATTGATTAGTGGATAAATCTGAACCTCAGTAATCTGATATTGAAAATGGCAGCAATAGTCTAGTGGAGAGAGACTGACAGAGTGCCATGCGGAGGGTCTCTGTTGTCTAAGTGTGTATTAAGTTGTTTATTATCGCATGCGTAACAGTGAAGATCAAACTTCACGAAGAATACTGAATTTCGGAAAGTTCTTCGTAATGTTCTCGAAACATCTGTAAAGTCTGCCAAACCGCACTTGGCTAGCGTGGTGGACTACGGCGTTACTTCATGTAATGAGAGCAGTCCCGTGCCCAACAAAGGGATATCATAATTATACACAGGACTGATGATGGTGAATCTGATAACATGTTAGCTATAATCGGTTCAAAACTGCCACGATTTGCATACATCATACAACCGATTTCAAACTTTCGCAATTTGTACTATACAAAATTATTTAACGGGTATACGGGCGTTTCGTCAAAAACATGTATGTTGCACCTAGGGTCCTAATGGCGGCAAATTAAGGTATTTATACCGTAAATAACTGAGTTTTACGCCATTAAGATCCGTTTATAATTTTTATACATTATCTTAGTTTATTTATCTGGTTTTAATTACGTTAACTAACTAATTGAAACTATCTCCTAAGTTATTTACCGGCTTTAGTCAGTTTATCTGCGACCACGATCAATGTCACCCGTTAATATTAACTTGCAATTGAATTTTATCAGCACTTTATTTAAATTTAATACAAAATATAGAAAATTATAGCGGTACTTATTATTCAATAGTCGTTGCAGACTTTCTTTATAAATGACAACCGTATCGTACAAGAACTTTACGGTCTGGTGAGCTGGTTTTTGAAACGCAAAAAAACGAAATTTAACAGTAGAAGCACGTCCTCAATTACTGGACTTAGTTTACGACATCCAAACTACTGCGACGCTGCCACGACATTAATTTAAACATACAACTGTATTCCATAAAACAGCCGTAGTTTCGGCACCGACGCTAAACATATGAGAGAACTTGGGAAATCATTCAAAGGAAGTGTAAGTCGCATACGGGAAAATTTGCTACCTCCATGCGTTCCCAAGCAACATACACAATTTACATTAGTTAAACTACAAACAACGGTATTAAACTTAACTTGATTGCACGTAGTCTTATGGCGTATTCTTAAGTTATTTGTGTAGCTGTGTTTTCGTGTGTACTTATGGATAACACACACATGAACGTACGTAACACTTAGGTTCGTGCTTTTGCATTCAAATAACGTGAGTGAAAGTAAATGCGTTTTCTATTTCACTTCGCAGTTTGGCTGGTTACCTACCGTTTAACAAAGAATTTACGATTGTTATGCTCAGGTGGCATCGAAGCATGCTCAAAGCGAAGGCGAACGTTGCTCGGTAGTACGTGTCAAGATGTTTTCTGTAATCAGGATTTCAATGGTCTGGACAACAAAATCCTTGAAAGTAGCAGCTTTTCTGCAGAGGGGTAATAATTTTTTATAGTAAGAGCTAAAGTACAAAATACCCAGCGACTACAAAGACAAACAACGTCACATCATAGCGTTAAATCAATAGCCACACAATTCATACGAATGGGAATAAGCACTCAAGTCAACGTAATACGCTTGTCATTCATATGTCATAGGAGCTTCTAAGCGAGCAAGCAAGTGGGGCTATAGATTGTCCCTTTCTCAAATGTGATTGTACTACATGAGCTCTTGCTGATGTCTTTTCTGTGTGATAAGTTTTTTAATTACCTTATAAGTAACATGTAAAATCAGATTTTTTAGAGCTATTCTTAAGATATTATGAACTCATATTTGTAGGCAGTCTGGCTTTGTAATTGAATGAATAAAGTATTTTCTTACAAATTTTAATGCATATAGCGATTGAATCTCGATATAATCCTAGTATGCTTCATGGGATATTATACCATATCAATAATTACTCCCGTACTATGGGTATTATAAATCTCTACGCGCAGTAATATTAAAGCCAGATAGAGAGAGAGAGAGAGAGACTAATGACAGCGGTCTGTTACACATTTTATGTTATGCTTGACAAGGAATAACAAACTATACATTCGATAACAGAATTTAAATAACCTAATGGAAGTAAAGAGGAACCCACCATGCATTCTGGGATTGACCTTCCCAACTATTGCAATAGAAAAAGGTTGACAGTACCGAACTCGTCTAAAAGGACAAGGGATATAGGAATGGTATAGGTTACAGGAAGATACTTGACTTGCAATTTCCCGCTGTACGCGCCAACTATTCTTCGACACGTGTTTCGCCTTTGCACGAGGCATCCTCAGGAGCGATGGGCAACGACTGAGCGCTTACCTACCGTGTGCATGTCTTATAAACGATTGTACTTTCTAATTCCCTCCGTTGCTCGACTGATGTGAGTCATTTCATAATGACTCACATCAGTCGGTATGCAAATATATTCAGCAATGGGGACCCGTTAAAGTTGGTTTGAATTTAAATGACTACAGAAACTAAAAAACTAAAATAAAATAAGACTAATATTCTTCTTTAGTTTTTTTGGTTTCTAGTTGTTATTGATGAAGATGTTCCATATATTGCAAAAGTATTTTCAAAAGTCTACTTGAATGTAACCCGGCACTTAGAAATTTTGCCTTGGAATGCTTACCAAAGTTGTCAAACGTAACTCCTCATATGTAATTCACTATCGACATGGCTAGACCGTTTAAACACAAATTAGACTTAAGTACTTTGGGGTAATCGCTACTTGTGAAGTTGTAATTACCAAGTATTCGTGAGCACTAGACGCAGGCATTAGGGGCAGCGGCGCTTTATGTATAAATCTTTCATCTACGTCTTATATGTGTAAGCGAGGGCTTACATTTTATCGTATATTCACAAACTGGATCTTCTATTCAAGTTGAGAGTTCTCAGGGACTACAACGAGAATTCCGTCCCTCGGCGACTCGATACAAAATTTGTAAAGATGTCGGATCCAGGATCCTCGTCTTATCTCAGGTACAAATAAAACTATTTCTCCCTGGAAGATGGGCTTCCAGTGCTTTGAAAACGCCTTTCATATGTAAAACCTATATACTTCTATGTACGATTAAAAGGAATTCCAAAGATATCTTCAAGATCTTTCAATTAACAACATTCAGAATTGAATTGGGATCAGCTGTTTTTTTTATAAGGCCATTAAAGCCTCTTGGTGACCTACAATTACGAGTTTTGGCACCAATCTGAGTTGCGCATTATCTTATTCACGTACGCCACTTTTTGTGCGGCCGTATTGAGAACAGGATTTGGTGCTATGTTGCCATTGCTAGTTTAATACATAATTAATATTCTATGTTTGTTAACTATCACCCGTGGTTGCGCCCATGTGGGAGTCGGTTGTGAGCAAAAGAGGTAACTCATGTACTATCCGGATGTCTAACCTACAGGCAAATTTTCATCAAAATCCTTAGAGTAATTTTTGTATCATAGAGTAACAATAATCCGTATATCCATTCGTCCTTTCTCACTAACTTCCGTATTTATAATATTATACTATGTTCACCTTTGTGCGTTATCTTTTCTGCGAAAATGTTATTAAAGTTAGGTACATTGTTTTCCTTGTTATACGTGAATCATGCGTGTGAAAGATATGAAGTGTTATTTCCTTCGCTATGGTTCATTTTCTTCATTTCCCATCCCATCCCTTTTATTCTTAAATAATTACACGACATCGCCCCCCTACTTAATATTAATACACGGTATATAGCTGTACTAGACTGATTATTCAAATTTAATGCGTAATCATTTATAAGATTCCCTTGATGCTGCATCTGAGATTTCATAATAGCCTAAGATTCGTAAAAGAAGGAACTTCAACCAACTGTTGGATAAAACTATTTTATATAAAATATGTAAGGTCCCCATTTTTATTAAAATTAATATCGATTGGAATTTAATAATTTGTAGTCGATTGATTCGTCCGACTCACATCACTATCGAAATAATTCAAAATGGCGGTTGGCGTGAGCGGGCATTCTATTCCTGGCGACGATACCAAACGGACGGTGGCTCTTAGGAAACATTATAATATCTGTTCAGTGTAAAAGGATACTTAAAACATCAATGTATAAACTATATTCTAATATAACTGGAGTTTTACTACAAATTAGAAGTGGGATGTACATGCTCACATTAATTTATATTCGTTTTAGTTCAAATTATGATTTTACGTGTGCGGAGGGGTATTTTGTATTCGTCCTAGTTTTGAACTTTTGTTAAATATATATTGGAATAGAAAATTAGTTACCAGCGTACAATGTACGTTGTATGTGCAGCCTAATATTTTAAATATTGGTTGAACGCTAACAAATTGAAAATTACCCTCCTCATAGTGTAATAATTGTCTAACGGATTATTACTGTCTCGTTGGTCTCGCGGCATACATTTTCTCGTGGGACATATCCCGGGTTCGATGCCCGGATCGGGCAATGTATTGTTGGGATTTCTTTGGTCTGGTCAAAAGTGAGTATAGCATATATATCTAGCTCTGCCTAGCTCTTCGAGGATATAGAAGGGAGACTGTGTATGTATGTAACGGATAATTATGAAAAGAATACTACTTGATTATGGTTAGCTTGTGCCGTGAACGTAGGGTCAAGGTCACATTAAGGTGCAACCATGGTCTTGAGGAGGAAGCTCCAAGACCGTCTATTTTTATTATTAAATAAAGTGTATCATTATTGGTTGTGGTTCAGAGGTCCAGGGTCAAGGTCATGTTAAGGTCAGAAAAGGGTTCTAAGAAATATGCTCCGGGGTTTTATAAAAGGGTATGCATTTTTCATTATTTTTGCGCTAACGCGCACCGTTTCCAAGATAGACGATTTTTTTTAAATAAATTTACCGTATATTTAAAAATACAAATTCAAACCGAACTTTTCGTCTCTGAGTTAAAGGAAATGGACCAAGCCGACACCTGGAGACGCCAGAACCCGGTGGATCAGGACGCGATGGCGAAGGAGCTGGGCTGGTCAAGGTCATGTTAAGGTCAGAAAAGGATTCTAAGAAATATGCTGCGGGGTTTTATAAAGGGGTATGAATTTTTTATTATTTTTGCGCTAACGCGCACCGTCTTCGAGATAGATGATTTTTTTTTAAATTAATTTACCGTCTATTTAAAAATACAAATTCAAACCGAACTTTTCGTCTCTGATTTAAAGAAAATGGAGCGAGGTGGGAATGGACCAAGCCGACGCCTGGAGACGCCGGAGCCCGGTGGATCAGGACGCGATGGCGAAGGAGCTGGGCGGGAGTCGACTGCGCAGCGAGGTGGACTGTGGAGGTGGCACTCGCTATCGGAGCCGTGGCCCTGCTCATCGCGGCGTCTGCAGCCGGAGCACCCGGGACGGGTATACTGAGTCGGAGAGAGAACGAGACGGAGTCGGGCGCTTGGAAGAGGAAATCAACTTGCAACGGAGTCGTAATATCCTATGTAGTTTCATAGTATCGTAATTATGTGAAATAATGGTAAATTTATAATTTTATTTTTGATATCTATAGATTCGTAATATCGTATGTTAAATGATGGTAAATACATAAAAAAGAAAAAAAAGAAAAGAAGAAAAGAAAAAGTTTATTTTGAAACAGCACACAGGACACATAATAGAGAACAAGCAGGTACATATACAACAAATAGTACTATTAGAACATAAAAAAAAGAAAAATATATATATATATAAAAAAGAAACAATTAAGTAGGTACAATAGAATATGGCGAGGTATGTGTCCCATCGCTGGCCAAAAAAGGTGGCTGGATCAGCACTATGTCCAGTGATGCTGGCGTGCATACCGGACGCTGGTATTCTTCCAGCCCCTTCTGGACATCCCGGATGTGCAACCATCGCCGTGTCGATCACAACATGCAATGGTGAGGTGTATCAGTGAATGTGTATTGTGTAGTGATTTATATATTATATAGTTAGTTGCATAAATAAAATAAAATAAATAAATATATAAATGATATAAGTTACAAAATATATAGAAGCGCGCCAACTGTGGTGCCGACTGCCGGTAACGAGTTGAGGGCTGACTCGCCGTCAGCTGATGTGTGCCTATGCACGTACCTACATAAATTATATAGGTATACACATTGCTGCGTATCCTAAACAATCGCCGCGTCCGCGTTGCCGGGAGGCGAGGGGCGAGCGGGTGTGAGGTCCAACACTCGGCGCTCGCTCACGACGAAGCGGAGCAAGTGCACACACCATCTGAGGCGGTCACCGCCTCTTGACGCGACACTAACTTTTTTTTTTCCGACGATCGCACTAAACTGAAAATTATGCACATTATACGCATAATGAAACACCCGCACGCAACAAACAATAAATACCTATTCATGGATAAGAATCAAATTAATTATAAATTGTATCATTATAATATTGGCACAGACTCATACATGGGTAAGTCGTAACCATAATACTTATACTGTCCTATCTCTAAATACCTATCTCCTCCATACAAATTACGTAGATCACATCGCTGCTTCCGTCACACATATTCGTATCGTAGGCGTGTTTCAAAGGCCCAGGCTTTAGTATCGCTGCCCAGTTATTTGCAGAAATCTGAAATTCAAAACACTAGTTATTCCAACAGTCGTGTGTTTAAGTTTTTGAAATACTTATTGAATGTGTTTATAACGCAGCTGAAACTGCGTTATAAACAAATTCAATAAATAAATATTTAGAGATTTTAGAATTAATTATTATGGTTACGACTTACCCATGTTTGAGTCTGTGCCAATATTATAATATACTTTCTAATTCATTTGATTCTTATCTTTGAGTAGGTATTTATTGTTTGTTGCGTGCGGGTGATTCATTGGGCGTATAACGTGCATAATTTCAAGTGCGATCGTCCGAGAAAAATGTTAGTGTCGCGTCAAGAGGCGGTGACAGGCGGTGACCGCCTCTGATGGTGTGTGCATAGAGATGGGCATATACCCGGTAAAAACCCAGACTTTGGGTAAATACCCATTTATACCCATTTTTACCTACCCATTTTTAATTTAAACCGGGTAAAAATTAAAGTCAGTTTAATTTAAAATAATTGTTGTATTTTTTAATAAATACTGACCTGTATGTAAGTATTTATTAAAAAATACAACAGTAATTTTATAATTTATTTTATTTGCGACCGTCGCGACGTCAAATGTCCGCAAACAATGACATTGTTTTCTCATTAGAACAAGAGAAGAGTTATAGCAGTATAACTGTCCAATGAGGGATTCAAACGAATTGTGCAGTTTTAATATTTTATTTTTACTGTCTAGGTTGCATTGTAATTATTCAACTGAAATGAAAAATCTAAGTAATTGTTAGTCATTTATTGGTTTTGAAATGTTTTCAAGATATACCTATGTCTCATCATGTCAGCCTAGAGACGACCACTGCTGGACAGAGGCCTCCCCCAAGGTTCTCCACACAGACCGATGTTGAGCCGCCCGCATCCAACCGCGCACCGCGATCTTAACCAGATCGTCGGTCCACGTTGCGGGAGGCCTACCCCTGCTGCCTGCTCCGGTACGTGGTCGCCACTCTAGGACCCGCCTGCTCCAACGGCCATTGGTTCTTCGTGCTATATGCCCTGCCCACTGCCACTTCAGCCTGGCTTTTCGGAGACCTATGTCGGTGACTTTGATTCTCCTGTGGATCTCCTCATTTCTGATTCGATCTCGCAGGGAAACTCCGAGCATAGCTCTCTCCCTCACCCTCTGAGTGACCCTGAGCTTTGGGATAAGGCCCATAATTAGCGACTACGTCTCAGCACCGTAGATTATAACGTATTATTCATAACTTCCCGAACGCCGCCCAACCGAGTTGGATTCGACGAATGACCTCTTTCTCGAAGTTGGACCTACCTAATTGGATCATTTGTCCCAGGTAGACGTAGTTGTCGACAACTTCGTGTGTGGAGTTCCCAACCTGGATAGGACGTTAGACACGACGAAGACATGGACGTTAGACATGATTTTCGTCTTGTCCATGTTCATCTTAAGACCTACTTGTTGGGGGACTCTACAGAGGCCACCGAGCGTTGTGCTGACGTCTTCCATAGTCTCAGCTATGACTACGATATCATCAGCAAATCGAAGGTGAGTGATGTACTTGCCGTTGATGTTAATGCCGAGTCCTTCCCAGTCCAGAAGCTTGGAAACGTCTTCCAGCGCACCGGTGAAGAGTTTCGGAGGTATAACATCTCTCTGCCTCACCCCTCACTGTAGCCGAATAGGTTTTGAGCTCTGATCCTGGAGGCGGACTGATATGGTGGCGTTTTCGTACAAACACTTCAGTACTTCGAAATATCGATAGTCAATTTGGCACCGTTTTGGAGAGACTGCAGCACTGCCCAGGTTTCGATCAAATCAAAGGCTTTCTTATAGTCCACAAACGCTAAGCATAGAGGCTGGTTATACTCTTCGGACTTCTGTATAACCTGCCGCAGCGTATGTATGTGGTATATGGTACTATAGCCTTTACGGAATCCGGCTTGTTCGGGAGGCTGGAAGTCGTCTAGCTTGCTCTCGAGACGATTTTTGATGACCATAGGAAACAACTTATAGACGTGACTCAGAAGTGTAGTTTAGTCTGGGACTGGGTCTGTAGTTCTTCAAAAGGGTTTTGTCGCCCTCTTTGAAGAAAAGCACCACCACCCTTCTGTGCCATGTCTGTGGCGTTTTGCCCTCGAGTATGACGGAATTGAATAGCTTCCGAAGCATTTCCACGGCAGGTGTGCCGCCAGCTTTTAGAAGCTCTGTAGTTATGCTGTCATCACCCGGTGCCTTGTTGTTTTTTAGTTTTTCTAGGGCTACACTAATCTGGTGCATGCTGACGTCCGGGATATCTTCGGTATAGTGTCAGATCAATCCAGCTCTAGGGTCTGTGGCTGGAGTAGTAACAGGTGTTTGCGTAGTCGTGTATAGCTGTCTATAGAACTGTTCGATCTCCTCCAGGAGCTGAGGTTTGGACGAGACAATTCCGCCATACTCCGTCTTCAGCTTTGACAGCTGACTCTGCCCGAAAGAAAGATCTCTTTGGAACACTTTGGAACACTTATTCCGCTCGATCGCCTCTCGAATACATTTAGTGTCAGAGACTTAGAGATCCGCCTATTGAGACGCCGATATTTTGGCATGTCGTCGGAGGATAGCAGAAGCATCCTACGCCTTTCCTCTATGAGCTCAAGGGTCGGATCCGAGATTTTATTGGCTCTTTTCTTCGTTTTGGGCTTAAAGAACTTCAAGCCCGTTGTATGGACAGCATCCACGAACCTGTCACTGAAGTCGTCCACATCCCATGTGTATAATTATGTTACTTATTTATATATTCTATAAGGTAGTGTGCAGCATTCAGTTAACTTTCAATCATGTGCAATCTATTATATTTCTTTCTATTCTAAACAGTTTATTTTAATAGAAAATGTATGTTGATTAAAGATTTAAAAGATCTTTAACTTCGTTTTACTTAAAATCAATATTTTATCTTCAATGGTCAAGGTCAAAATTAACAAGGTAGATCGTAGTATTGATGACGAAGCCAATTACATTACATAAGAACAGTATTCATTTCATAGCGAAGGAATTTAAATAATTTAAAGATATAACTAATTTTTACCCGGAATTTTTATGAATACCCGGTAAAAAAGGGTATTTTTTCTTTTTTACCTATTTTATCCTTTCCTTCCAATTTTTACCTTCCCAATTTTTACCCACCCGCCCATCTCTATGTGTGCACTTGCTCCGCTTCGTCGTGAGCGAGCGCCGAGTGTTGGACCTCACACCCGCTCGCCCCTCGCCTCCCGACATGGCGGACGCGGCGATAATTTAGAATGTGCAACAATGTGTATACCTATATAATTAATGTAGGTACGTGCATAGGTACACATCAGCTGACGGCGAGTCTGCACCACAGTTTGGCGCGCTTCTATAATTATATTATGTAACTATATCATTCATAGGTATATTAATTTATTTTATTTTATTTATGCAACTAAGTATGTGTGTATATTTTCACTAATTAGATAATCTATATATATATATATATATATATATATATATATATATAAATCACTACACATTACACAATAAGTACACATTCACTGAAACACCTCACACGGATTGCATGTTGTGATCGGCACGGCGATGGTTGCGCATCCGGGATATCAGGAAGGGGCTGGAAGAATACCAGCGTCCGGTATGCACTAGCATCACTGGACGTAGTGCTGATCCAGCCACCTTTTTTGGCCAGCGATGGGACACATACCTCACTATATTCTATTGTAATTGTTTTTTGTTTCTTTTTTTTTGTTTTTATTTATTTTATTTTCTTTTATATAAATGTTCTAAGTTTACTAATTGTTGTATATGTACCTACCTAATTGCTTTCTATTATGTGTCCTATGTGCTGTTTCAAAATAATTTTTTCTTTTCTTTTCTATCTTTTCGTCGGCGACCGAGTTCCCGACGGCATAACTCTCGTTGCAACGACCGTAATACGTTGCATATTTGTTATTTATTTAATTATTTGTCATTCACACGTTCATACAGGGATAGTGCAGTGTCCCACAAAACCGTGTCATTGGTTTGACTGTGGGATCCAGTCTCCGTACAGTAAATTAGAACGTTTACATAGATAAAATGACAATAACTACTTATAGCTAACTTCACTCTTAAATTCCAGCACTTATCTAAGTAATATTGCTTAAGTCTCCTTTTAAATATAGTTTCATTATTTTCGTTCCTTATGTCCTCTGGGACATTATTTGGCGGATATGGCAAACGTTTTTAAAGTTCTACCACCGTAATAATTAAACACTCTTGGTACAATATATTTGCCAGAGGCCATCGATCGGGTGTTATGATTATTTGTAACATGTTCCAAGTTATGCTCAAGACTGCTATGGTTGTTTACAGCCAATAAGTATTTATGTTTTAGGGAAATTGGTTGTATTTTACAAATTTTAAATAATTTTGTGTAGACATTTTTATGCTAATTTCTAGTTTTATTATTGACAAGAAATTTAAGAAACTTTGTTTGGATTGATTCTAATTTATTTATATATGTTTTGAATGGAAGACTATGGCAATCTAAAGCATAACCGAGAATAGACTCCTAGAGTGACTTATATAAGCATTTCAATGTTCCTTTAGGTACTTTAAAGCTTAAATCATAGAATTTTCCAAGTAATACTCTGTTTGTCACAAAGGTAATCTAAATGATGGGACCATGAAAAATGTTCATCTATTTTCATGCCTAAGTATTTAAAACAGTTTACTTTTTCAATAGGTTTACATTGACGGTTTGATAAATTATGAAAGCTTGATTGGTTGTGTGTATACAATACTGGTTCTACTGATGGTCGCAAATATATATAGTGTGTTATTAGCAGTTTGGTTTTCTCTGACTTGATGACGATGCCGTTATCGTCGCATAGACCGACATCATTGATGTCTAGAATTTGGCTAGAAGGAGCTGGGATTAATTGCAGCAGATTTGTGGAAGCGTGACTCTATTCATCAGCCCTTGTCAGCCACAACAAATCTCAGACATAAATGTACTGCGTTGCACAGCGATGAATTGAAATCAATCAATATCAATATTGTGTTTCACTTACCCGCTATCCTTGCTGATGTCAGGCTTGAGCTAAATTAGACACATTCATACAAGTATATTGGCCAAAATAAATGAATGAAGTATCTTATACTTAGCTATTAAGCTTCAAACGCGACGTTTTCAGGACACGTTGGCACGTGGAAGTCGATACCAGATTCACAATTTTCACAAATATCAATTAATAGTTCACAATCAATTTACCGTTGCCAGCACTAGATCAGGCGGCGTTCAAAGCGGTTTACTCAATTTAATTCAATTCGCGTTAATTCAAAAGGCGATATTTTACGTACGAGTCGACAACGTGGTAATTTTTCAACGGGAAGCGAACGGAAGTGACAGTTCAGTGTGACCATTGTCAGAAATTTTCAATAGACCAAACAAAATGTTACTCAATCGATCTAATCGATTTGACTTATAATAAAACTAATTCTATTTCAAACATCCACCCGCCCCGGACCGGCCTACCGGTCCGCTAATCGGTTGGTAGACGTGACAATGTTGCAACCGCTCTCCTCAGAGTCGAACCGTCCACCAAGACCTCAGCAAATCGGGGAACTCCATCAGCCCCAGTTACCAAATGAAGGATGCGCCCCCTGCGCCATCTGAGTGGCGGAAGGTTAGCCTCCTAGATCAAAACGAGGTCACCAATCTTGGGTGGATCGGTCTTGTCGGTCCACTTAACGCGTTGCTGGAGTATGTGCAAATATTCCAAGTTCCAGCGTTTCCAAAAGCTCTGAGTAATCTGGCGTACCAATTCAAAACGCGAGAGACGACCAGGTCTCGTATCAATATAGGGGTACTCAGGCAAGGCGACAAGTGGGCGACCAATCAAAAAATGGCCCGGCGTAAGGGCCTCCAAATCATTCGGATCTGAGGAGATCGGGCACAATGGCCGAGAGTTCAAAACGGCCTCAATCTTACAAAACACAGTTGCGAGTTCCTCAAATGTAAGGACAGATTCACCGATTGTCCTGCGCAAGTGTGTTTTGGCCGATTTTACGGCGGCCTCAAATATACCACCCCAGTGTGGACAATTTGGTGGGGAAAACAACCAATTTATCCCACGTCGGGCAAGCCTATCACCTATATCAGCTTTGTTGGTTTCAAGGAAATTAACAACATCATTAAAATAATTATAGGTGCCCTTGAAGTTAGTGCCGCAGTCAGAACGGATCAAGGAAGGCAGCCCTCTGCGGGATACAAATCTGTCAAATGTGGCTACAAACGCCTCGGTCGTAAGCGAGGAGACCAGTTCCAAATGAACGGCCTTTGTGGAGAGGCAAACAAAAACACACAAGTAGGCCTTAACAGTCTTGCTGTTTCGAAGTGTCGACGTTTTCACCAAAAAGGGACCTGCGAAGTCCGTGCCAACACCGTCAAACGTCCTGCTCTCAGTAACGCGATCTGCCGGTAAGTCTCCCATCAAGGGCTGCATGGTAGAAGCCTTGAGCTTATAGCAAGGGATGCAGCGAAAGACTACACTCCGAATAATTCTTCGGGCAGACAAAATCCAAAATTCGCGTTGCAAAATGGCCAACAAAGCATTACAACCAGCATGCGAATTTTTAAGGTGACGGTCAGTTACCAACAAGCGTATCAAATGACCGTCCCTAGGTAACAAAAGGGGGTGACGTGCTCCGTAAGGGAGGTTGGCGTTCTTGAGACGCCCTCCAACGCGCAAGAGACCCGTATCGTCCAAAAAGGGGTTCAATTTAGATACAGCTCCCGACAATTTCGATTTCCCCGACTTGAGGAAAGCAATCTCCCTTTCAAAATGCGCCAATTGCACAGAACGAACCCAAAAGGTGAGGGACTCCTGTCGTTCCTGTGGTGAGAGAAACGGTGTCAGTCGTTTCTGTTGTGGGTGCCTAAAATTAAAAACAAAACGCTTTATCCAAGCAGTGACACCTAACAACTTGTCGAGGGAGCTGTAACGATTCAACAAAAAATCGGGGTCGAAGGCGCATTCCACCTTCTCAAGAGCGAGTGTTCGTAGACCCGGCAAATTAGAAGTATTCAAAACTGGCGTTCGAGGCCAATCAATTTCTGGTCGACTCAACCATTCCGGACCCCACCACAGCGAATGACCTATCAAACTAGGCGTCAAGCATCCGCGCGAGGCACAATCAGTGGGGTTGAGCTCACCTGGCACGTGTCTCCAAACAAGTTTGACTTCGGATTTCTGGATTTGGGAAACGCGATTAGCGACAAATACCTCCAAAGTGTGGACAGAAGCCTTCAACCAACAAAGAACAATTTGGCTGTCTGTCCAGGCGTAGGTCCCATTAATGCAAATGCTTTTACCCAAAGTACTGGACACGTGGTTCAATAAGCGTACAAGTAGAGCTGCTCCCGAGAGCTCCAATTTTGGAATGGTCAGAGATGTCCGAAGGGGTGCAACCTTGCTCTTCGCCATGATCAGGGAAACTTTCACCTGACCTGAGGCACTGACTGTGCGCAAGTACACCACTTCCGCGTGACCACGTTCCGAGGCATCACAAAACCCATGAAGGGTGGCCTTGTACTTCCCGGGAGGAAGGATGGGACGAGGCAAGGAGATCTCGTTGACGGCAGGAAGTGAGGATACAAAAGAGGTCCATTCCTCAACAAGAGTGCCGTGCAGAGGTTCGTCCCAGGTCAATCCTGCTGTCCAAAGCTTCTGCAAGAAGCATTTTGCCCAAAATATAATTGGACAGATCCAACCGTTCGGATCAAAGGTTCTGGTGACAGTGGACAATACGAGATGTTTAGTCCAAGAACACGGCAATTTCAAGTCTACGTTATATGTAAAGATGTCTTGGACTGGTCTGTACTGAACGCCGAGAACAGCCATCATGGCGGGGTTGTCAACAATCTCAAACAAATGTGGATCCTACTGATGATCCTCTGGCAAGCCTTCCAAAAGCGCTGGTGAGTTGGAAATCCATTTGCGCAACTCATAACCAGCGGAGGCCAAAATGCCCATCAATTCGTCCCGCAGGAGTATCGCCTCGTCCGCTGTGGAGGCGCCCGAGCAAATGTCATCGACGTAAATATCGTCTTTCAAGATGGCGGAGGCTCGTGGGAAACGTAAGCCTTCGCGGTCTGCGAGCTCCCAAAGAGAACGTATTGCCAAGTAGGGGCTTGATCTTAACCCGTACGTATTTGTATTGAGCTCGTAGACGACCATGGGATCGCGAGGAGACTCTCTCCAAAGGATCAGCTGGAAGCGACGGTCATCAGGGTGGATAATCGTCTGCCTGAACATCATTTTTATGTCGGCCACAAAGACAACCTGATGTCGTCGGAAGCTGGTGATGACGTCACAAAGGTCCTTGACCAACTTGGGACCAGAATGCAAGCACTGGTTCAAGGATACGCCTGTTGAAGTCTGCGCAGAACCATCAAACACTGTGCGCAGCTTGCCAGTCGATGGCTTCAATACCGCATGATGCGGGAGAAAGTAATGCTCCACCGAACGCCAATCCAAATTTGACACAGACATGTGTCCCAACTGTTCATATTCCCTCATGAAATCAATGTACTTCTGTCTGAGCTCCGGATCACGACCCATGCGGCGCTCCATAGCCAACAATCTCTTTTCGGCTAAAGGTCGTGACTCACCAAGCGGAGGCCGAACAGACAAGAAGGGTAGCCTCGTAATAATCCGACCAGAACGGAGTCGACCAGTGTTGTTCTGGATGAACAGCTCGCACTCCTCATGTTCTGGATTCAAACGGGCAGCTTGAGGCGGCTCCTCTACCTCCCAAAACCTCTGAACCGCATCAGAGAGAGCGGAGCCTACAGCCAACAAATTGTCAAGTTCAGGTGGAGGGGGGTCCCTAGGTACAGGTCCCATCAAAGCAAATCCAAATATGGTCGGGATGGCAGTCAAACCATTTGGCACCAAGACCCGTTTCCCACCAATCAAAATTCCACCGAGGACATCAGAGCCAATCAACAAGTCGATTTGTCCCGGTGTGTCAAATTTGGGGTCTGCCAGTTCCAATCCCGATGTCAAATTCACCACAGCAGCAGGTAGCTGCTTCTGTGGATGCATACCCAAAATATTCTTCAGCACAATAGCCGAGGTTTTAATCCTCGGGTGTGAAGATTCAACAGGGCCAAACAAAACCTTAACTTGCCCTTCAACATTAGAGGCTACGTCACCTATGCCCCGTATACAATTTGGAAAAGAACCCATATTTAATTTAACCTGCCCTACCAAAAAAGTGGAAACAATGCAACCTTGTGAACCTGTGTCCAATACAGCACGGGCAACAACAGAGGTCCCCGTGGGTCCCCAGACCCTAACAGCAACCGTTGGTAGGATAACGGTCTCAATGGGGGAGGTTGGAGTTATAGGGCAGGGGTCAATGACCTATTGTTGCCTGGGCGGCGACCGTTGGCCAGGACCAGGCAAGTCAAAACGAGGGTGCGGCTTGAAGTCCTCAAAGGCGCGATGACTCGATCCGCGCGCCATCTGTGGGGGGTCATAATGACGCACCCGCCCAAAACGAGGTGGGCGCGAGTCAAGGCGGGGACGCTCCGCCAAAGGAGGGGAATACCTGGGGCAGCAGTCATGGTGCTGGTGACGCTGGGCGGTCGCACATTCAGGTGCGCGAGAGAAAGGAGGCGTGCGGACGCTACGGTTCTCCAAGCGGGGTGAGTGGCGATCAATTGAGCGAGGCGACTCTCGGCTACGCGCCGGTGAGCCTCGGCTGCCACCTTCAAGACACCCGCCCGTGCGCGGCGTCGGCTGGTAAGACAAGCGGCCTACCTCTCTGGCATTCATGCAGAGAATGTCCAAATGCTGTCCTCCACAGTGAGGACAGGGGCGAGAGTTTGGGCAGTCTCGCTGGTAGTGGGACCCCAAACAAGAGAAGCAAAGGCGGCGGGCATTCGCGATGCGCCTACGAGAGGCGACATGTAGGTCCAAGAATGCCCTACAACTGGCCGTTCTGTGCCCCGTGACCTTGCAGTAGGAGCACTCCGCTGGGCTCTGCGTGACCGCAAAGCGAGGAGGGCGCCGGTCAACATTGGCTCGGGTGTGACCGCGAGCCTGCTCCTTGACCTTGGGCGGCTGCGTCTTAGCCGGCGTATCACCACCGGAGTTGTCCAAGACCCGGCACTCATCCTCCAGGAACCTCTCCAGGTCAGCAAAGGGGGGCAAATGGGTCGCGCTATCCCCACCAAAGCGCTGTTCAAAACGCGACCTCAGGTCGGCAGGCAGCTTCTTCAGCACAATGTGCACCAATAGATAGGACCATTGGTCCACGGGCAGGTCAAGGCACTTAAGTGCGTTGATGGCCACCAAGAGCGGGTTCAAAAGTTGGGTGCGCAACCCAGAGACCCGGGTGAGCGTCGGCAAACCCAAAATCTGCTCAATGTGCGTGTCGGCGAGGCCACGCTTATTATGGTACCTACGGGTGATTAGGTCCCGAGCCGTCTGGTACGCCTCGTCAGACACGGGCAGATGCTGGATGAGGCCCTTAGCCTCCCCATCCAGAACCGACATTAGATAGGCCAACTTTTGTGCCGGCCGAAGGTCAGCCCTATCATTGACTAGGCTGTCGAACAAATTAATGAAGCCCAGGTAGCTTCCTAGGCAGCCATCAAAATGGGGGAGGTCCAAAGTAGGGAGCCTACTCACCAGCCCCGGTGCTGACCTAGGAAGCTCCTGCTTCAGGCCGGGTTGCCCTTCCCTATCGGCAACTAGTTGTCTCGCACTATTGGAGACAGCATCATACAGGTCTAAGACCTGGGCATAGTCTTCGCTGACCTTATTTCGCTGGTCAGCGGTGAAATCATTGATTGACACTTCAAGACAGCAAGTGCTGAAAGTGCGGAATTGCTGTTCCACACTTGCCAGGCGATCGTCAATCCGCTCGTACCTTTGTAGTAAGGCCTGCTGGCGATCAGGCCGGTTCACTAAGGCACTGGCCGAGGCAAACCAGCGCAAATCTGATGCAATGGCACCAGCAGCCGCACGCAAGTCCTTGATAGCTGACATAATCAAAATTTCAAAAGAGCCCGGACAAGCGTTAAACAATATTAACAATCAAAACTTAATTTTTCTCAATTCTTTGAAACCAACAAAGTATTAGCCTGTTTACTGCAAGTGCAGGCAAGTGACAGGTATTTACTGCCCAACAAAATTAAAGGTTTCAGTATATTGAAACAAACACAAAAGTTATCAAAGTTATAACTTATAACAAATTAATAAAGTTGAAACTTCAACTTAATTAATTAATTATTTGCAACAGACAGACTAACTGTGTTATTTATGATATACAATAGGAAGTAAGCACAGAATATGTGTTACCTAACAATATTATCTTTATATTATAACAAAACAAAGTTTATTAATGTGACCCGCCCAAGTGGCAAGGTCAAGTTGGTTGTTATGTTTATGAATATATGCAATAAACTAAATTTACTAAATTTATTGATACATACAGCTGTTATGTATCCAAACAAACTGACTTATTAATGCAACAACAAATTTAAGTAAGATTTTTCAACAATACAAATCTACAATTACTGATTGAGGTTATGTGACAATGTGTTTCAAATTATCTAGGTCAACTTATACAATTAAATATTATGTATTTTAGTCAATAACTGACCTGACAAACACTACAATACTGTCTACAAGGTGATAAGATACAAGCTCATACCAATCTGAGTTTATACTCAGTAATGCAACAGCGGCTAAGATACAAGTTTACAATATAGGCACAGTTAACCACGCTCTTGCTATCAAAAATTATGTCTAGAATTTGGCTAGAAGGAGCTGGGATTAATTGCAGCAGATTTGTGGAAGCGTGACTCTATTCATCAGCCCTTGTCAGCCACAACAAATCTCAGACATAAATGTACTGCGTTGCACAGCGATGAATTGAAATCAATCAATATCAATATTGTGTTTCACTTACCCGCTATCCTTGCTGATGTCAGGCTTGAGCTAAATTAGACACATTCATACAAGTATATTGGCCAAAATAAATGAATGAAGTATCTTATACTTAGCTATTAAGCTTCAAACGCGACGTTTTCAGGACACGTTGGCACGTGGAAGTCGATACCAGATTCACAATTTTCACAAATATCAATTAATAGTTCACAATCAATTTACCGTTGCCAGCACTAGATCAGGCGGCGTTCAAAGCGGTTTACTCAATTTAATTCAATTCGCGTTAATTCAAAAGGCGATATTTTACGTACGAGTCGACAACGTGGTAATTTTTCAACGGGAAGCGAACGGAAGTGACAGTTCAGTGTGACCATTGTCAGAAATTTTCAATAGACTAAACAAAATGTTACTCAATCGATCTAATCGATTTGACTTATAATAAAACTAATTCTATTTCAAACAATTGATACAGGATGAAAGAAAGAAAGAAATGTTTATTAGATCACAAAAAAATAAAAATCATAGTCTTACATTTAAGAAAAAAATAATATTAATGCTACATTGTGCTTCACTTATGAAAATAATAAATTCTAACATACAAAATAATAAAAAACCAAAAAAACGCAAATGAAACACAGATGTATATTTATAGATGTATATCGCAAAGTTCGGTACAGTATTGTGTCTAATAGGCCACAGCTCAGCTTATGTTACAATGCGGAATTGCAACGCTGATTTTCAGCTGCAGCCTAGGTGGCTAGGCATACTTAATTATAATGATAAGGAAAAATAATATGCAGTCGACGATACATAAATAATAAATATAAAAAGTCCAAGTTGATTAATTTAAAAAAGATGTCACATATTAAAATAATGATAGTATAGTTTAATAGGTAGGTTGTTATAATAAATAGTGTAATAATAACTTTAATACAATTAGGTCATAGAAAATACAAAATGTCATATAGATAGGTGTGATGTTGAATATAATTATAGTATGTATAAAAGAAAATGCAGTTATCAATAATTAGAATTAAAATTATTATATAAATGAAATACGCTTAGGCAAAAAGTCAGTGTGATCATGTATAAATAAAGTAATGTCAGGTTTGTTCGATGTATATAATATATGTGAGTATGTTTTAAAGTATAATATGCATAGTTTATTATGATAAATACCGTTAAGTGCTGGTTTTTTGTTTAACCTTAAAAGCATGTGCACTGATAACTTTGCGCAAAGGGGGGGGGGGAAGGTCATTCCAGCACTTGGAGGCACTGTATTTAAAACTACCTCTAAACGCAGTAGATTTGTGTGGTGGAATGCGTAACGGTGGGCATATCTATCGTGTAGGAATCTTACGATTAAGTCTTGTAGACACTAGTTTTTCATTAAGATACTTAGGTTTATTATGTTTCAAAACACCGAACAATAGGGTCGCTAAATGTAATTTCCGTCTAAATTTCATCTTTAAAATATTATGTTCGTTTATATAAGGAGTTACGTGACTTCTGGGAGGGATGTCGTAACAAAAGCGGGCGCACGCATTTTGCACTTTTTGTACAATGTTGGCCATCTTTGCCAACAGTCTTGGTTCATATACCGTGTCCAAGTAATTAAACTTAGACAGGACAAGTGAACCCACCAATTCCTCGCGCAGAGTAATGGACAAGTGCCGACGTATATTGTACAGAAGTTTTAGGCGGTAAAAACAAGTCTTTACAGATTCTGCTACATGTTTTTCAAAACGCAGGTTGCAATCCATCACTAGACCCAGATTACGAGCTTCGTATACTCGTTCAACGTATTTTCCGCCCAAACATATAGTGGGATTGCAACTATCAATTTTTGAAACTTGCATTGGTGTCCCAAACAGTAAGTATTTCGTTTTGCGGGCATTTAGAACTAAGGAGTTATTGCAGGCCCACTTATATATGTTCGCTAAGTCCTCATTAATACGCTCAACCGCCTTATGAGTACTGTTCGGATGGAATGACAAATATATCTGTATATCGACCGCGTATATCTGGTATTGGCAATGTTTGATAACATGAATAATGTCTGCACTATACAAAAATGAGATGAGATGAGGATGAGATGCGGTCTTTTCGAAAGGACGGCCGAGGTGAGCAGCGATGCCGTCTTGAACGGGACGACAAAGAGCTGCCTCATGACCCCTCCAGAAGTCTTTGTCTCCAAGTACTCATGGATCTCAGAGTTGTGAGTGGGCCGGGCGGCGCCACTTGTAGTCCTGAGGATGTTATTTTGGGCTCTGAAGGCATTAGATTTTTGATTTGCAAGCTGAGGACCGCAGTTGGAATCCATAAGTCCATATGGGTTTTATAACTGAGCTGTAGACTCTGGGTTTGTTACTCAGGGACGGAGCGGATTGTTTACCGAGTAACCACAATAGGTTTTTAAAACGAAAGTTGACTTCGTTGCGTTTATGTTTTACACGCTCCTTCCAGGTCATACGTTGATCCAAGTAGAGGCCCGGGTGCTTCACACATGTAGATTGAGGTAGCGGTACTTGACCGGGATTTGCTGTTGGGCACAGTTTCTTTCGCGGCGTGAAAGTGATGTGGTGCGATTTGGGGGCACTCGCTCTAATTCACCATTTTTGCAACCAGCTATAGGTTTGGTCTGGTTGAATTTGTAAGGGTCTCCTGGCTTAATCTGGGTCACTACTAGATGTCAGAAATGCAGCGTCATCCGCAGGCGTCGCAATAATTACGTTTGGGGGCTTGCGGTAGGTCGTGAGTAAATATGTTATACAGCACTGGGCCAAGGATCGAGCCTTGAGGCGCTCCTGCGTTGCAAGTGTGCGGAGGGGATCTGGAGCCGCGTTGCTTGACTTGGAGGGTTCTATCTTTTAAATATGGTCTCAAAAGAAGGTAAAACGTATGGGGCAGGGTCCTCTTTATTTTGCACAATAGGCCTTGTTCCAAACCCGATCGAAATCCTGTTGGACATCGAGAAATGCTGCTGAGCAGTACTTCTTATTTTCGAGACTTTGTCTTATCTTTTGGTAGACTTTATGCATTTGCAACCTGCGCGAGAGCAGCCTTTAGTTCAGTGATCACCCGGTTGAGTCGTGTTTTGTCTTCTCTATTGCGTGAATGTTGCCACACTCTGCGAAGTCTGCGCTTTTCAGATATCTTGCTGCGGATATCAACTGGAATTAGTTTTCTACGATTGGGTGTTTCTAGAGTGGGAGTGTTTTTCCAAGCCGCTACTTGTATCAGGTTGGTGATGTATGGGCACGCGTGGTCAATGTTTTCGGGATTTTTCAGTGGAAGTTTAAGAATTATATTGGATTCCAGAAATTCACGAAAATTACCCCAGTCCGTTTTTGCATTGTACAGGTTCTCATTATAGGGTACACAGTAAATTATTGTTGTGCTTATCATCAGCATCACTAGACTATGGTCCGAGGAGACGTCGAGGTTTGATACTATGTGAACGTAAAGAGGTTGAATATTTTTGGTGATATAAAAGTCCAACAAATCTGGTATCTTGTTGCTGTCTGTAGGCCAGTATGTCGGTTCACCAGTAGATAATGGTATAAGTCGATTGGAATCGACGCTCCTTTTTTTAGTTCTCGACCTCTTGTAATCTCCAGTAGGTGTGCTTAGCATTCCAGACCCCACCAGCAGCAGCTATGAAGCGATTCCCCAGAGACTGGAAATATTCTGTGAACATGACTTCTTTTATGCAATGTCGCGTTGGAAAATATATGGCCGAGAGGTTCATATGACCATAGCCGTCTTCTATGCGCACTGTGATAGCTTGTAGGTGGTTAGTCGCGTACGGCTGCAGTAGGCAGTGTTTTATGCTATTTTTAATAACAATCGCAGAACCAGCATGAGCTCCGCCATCCGGGTGGCAGGTAAAGTACACGCTATATCCGGTGATGCAGATTCGGCTTCGATTGGTTGTATGTGCTTCGAATATAAGGCATGCATCAAGTTTGTTGGAGTGTAGGAATGCTTCAAATTTATGAGAGTTAGGTGCAAGGCCATTAATGTTCCACGTTGCAAGGTTTAGAGAAGTAATTTGTTGTTTTGTAATGAGAGTTGTGATAAGGTCCAACATGGAGCTCATTTGTTGAATTAGGAGATCGATCGTCTCACTTTGTTTATGAGTATGCTTTCAAGAGTCAGATTTCGTTGATTGCCAGTAATATCAGTGGTGTTATCAGAAGCTGGTGTAGATTTTGACTGCGTTACGGTCTCGGCGGCTACCACACTTGCATAGGATCTCTGTTGTAGTTCACAATCTTTGGTGGTTGATGGCTATGGTGGAGGTTTTTAATGACCGGAAGGTCAGAATTGGATGGGTTGACCAGGATTGTAAGCTTTTATAAGCGGTGTAGCAGTTGATGCTAGAATTGGATGGGTTAGCAGCAACTGCATGTCGGTGAATGTCAATCTTGCTAGAATTGGATGGGTTAGCAAGCATTGCATTATTTATAAAATGTATTGGTCAGAATTGGATGGGTTGACCAGGATTGTAAGCTTTTATAAGCGATTTATAAAATGTATTGGTCAGAATTGGATGGGTCGACCAGGATTGTAAGCTTTTATAAGCGATTTATAAAATGTTTTGGTCAGAATTGGATGGGTTGACCAGGATTGTAAGCTTTTATAAGCGATTTATAAAATGTATTGGTCAGAATTGGATTGGTTGACCAGAAATGTAAGCTTTTATAAGCGATTTATAAAATGTATTGGTCAGAATTGGATGGGTTGACCAGGATTCTAAGCTTTTATAAGCGGTTTATAAAATGTATTGGTCAGAATTGATTGGGTTGACCAGGATTGTAAGCTTTTATAAGCGGTGTAGCAGTTCCTGCTAGAATTGGATGGGTTAGCAGGAACTGCATGTCGGTGAATGTCAATCTTGCTAGAACTGGATGGGTTAGCAAGCATTTCATTTAATTTTGCGAGAATTGGATGGGTTCGCAGAATCAAATTTGTGCATGTTATCGTTGTCGTAAGAATTGGATGGGATTGCGGCAATGATAACGTGTTACCAAGGCTTGCTTACACGTAAGAATTGGATGGGTTTACAGGATTCTTTAATGTGATTGTAAGTGCCCCCTCTCGCCGAGTGTAAGGTTTATGTTAAGTTTGCTTGATTGCGAGTATGGGGACATACACGAGGTCAGGATGGACGAGTGTAAGGTCCCCATTTTTATTAAAATTAATATCGATTGGAATTTAATAATTTGTAGTCGATTGACTCGTCCGAGTCACATCACTATCGAAATAATTCAAAATGGCGGTTGGCGAGAGCGGGCATTCTATTCCTGGCGACGGTACCGAACGGACGGTGGCTCTTAGGAAACATTATAATATCTGTGCAGTGTAAAAGGATACTTAAAATATAAATGTATAAACTATCTTCTAATATTACTGGAGTTTTACTACAAATATAACATGTTAAAAAATATATACCGCTCATCGAACCCATTCGCGATATATTTTGTATATCAATCAGATGGTTAAAGTACTATCTATTCTGTGGTTAAAGGTCGTTTTTCTACGGATCTCTTTAAATTATGTTGTCGAAAGATTTGTAAAGTCTGCGAACATACACATGGTCAGCGTAGTAGACTATGGCCTAATACTTCTTATTGTGAGAAGATGGCTGTGCCCAGCGGTGGATATTCGTAAAAAGGACTGTAATTATTTATGGTAACAAAATTTCATCTCTCGTTGCTTCGCGTCGCTTGTTGTTAAAATTGTTTCACTGTGGCTTTGTCTAATTCAACATAACTGATAGAAAGTAACCCGGGATCTGACAGGTTTCATTTTAGTAAAAAAATGTAGCGCAGCGATACCACAGCGCCACTGAGCGCTCTAGGCAAGACTTTTAGAAGTCTAATATTAGGCAATCTCTACGGTTCAAAAGTTCAAAGGTATGTAACCTTTGAACCTGGGATAAGTATAAATCTGCTGTAAAAACTTTGCAAAGTTCAACAGGATTTTTGGGGTACACGTAAAAAGCCGTGTGGTTGACGGCATAGAATATAAGTGTCACCACCCCCTATTTTCCCGTGGGTGTTGTAAGGCAGGTTGTGATTTCGTCAGGCAACTGTCTCCTAAAGTTAAAGTAATAGTTGAAATGAAATAAATAACAAATTTATCGAATAAGTATAATTGAAAGGTTAAATTTAGTACTAAGTGCGGTTCTATATATATTCTATAATTGGTCCTTAATTATTTTTAATAAGAATTTTTACGTACATACATACATACATACATATCGTCACGCCTTTTATCCCCGAAGGGGTAGGCAGAGGTGCATTTCTACACCCACTTTTCGCCAGATATACTCTAGTCCCACGTAATAAGGGGCGAGCCTATTGCCGTACCGGGCACATTTCCAGACTCCGTTTGATTGATATACAGTACAAATAAAAAGGAGAATATATAAAATAAAAAAAAGGAAAACATTACTTTTTTGTTTAAGATTTGTTCTATTCTGCCTAATAGATTTTATATTTATTGCAATATATTATTTATCTTAACAATTTTTAATAAAGTACATAGGTAGATATTATAAGTATAATCCATTAATTATTTTTTATAATTTAAATATGAGTTTCAAACTGAAAATAGATGAAATAATTATTACATGCATGTATTTTTTTTTGTCGAATGTTTGTCCTATTCTGCTTAATAGATTTTGTATTTTCACAATATAATTTATCTTGGCGTGTAAATTGAAATAAATTAATAAAATATTGTATTAAGTGTATGGTATTTTTTAAAATTATTATTATAAGTTTCTGACAAAGTGTTAAATAACACAACTATATCTGTTTATTGATATCCGTAGGTAGGCAAAAACATAATTGCAGTTGTCATAAAGTTTGAATTCAGAACGCCGCGCGCGGGGAATGTTGCTTTTTAATGTTAATTATTATGTTTTATTATGGTTGAAAATCTATTTCACAGACTATATTGTACTAACGTACAGACGAAGCCCTCCCATAGATCAAAACTGGACTGTAATAGGCTCACATATCATAAATGACAGTTTTTTTTCATCCGTAACATTTCGGCAATGATTAAGAATGATTCAGCCTAATTTTTCCTAGTAGGAACTATCCATTTTACTACTTTAAGTTAAGAAAGAGCATTTATAAAATAAAACACTGCTTATTCACTTCGCTTTATTTTTTAATTTAGTTTTAAACTTATTTAAAGCTTTACATTGAATCACAGGTAAAGATTTGTTTTGTAATCGGAAGACATCCGTGCCTTTTAATATTTAAAGACTAACTTTATTGCACGTTGCAGAAAGAAACCTCTTCTCGAAATGCTTTTGGCACACAAACTGTTTACGAAGTTCCTGGAAGCTCAAGCTTCGCAATCGTTCACAATTAATGGACTGCAACCATTTTTTCAGTCCTGTCTCACTGTTTGGAAACATGTGAAAACTGACGTCCTTTCGTCTACTAGCACATGTCGCAACACAGCACTTGTTGTACATGATTATATCACAGCTTCAGACATTGAGAGGATAAGTTACGGAAATAAATCAACGCAAAACTTCACTCGATCAACTTTGTTGAAACTAATGTTGCTGTTGACAAAACTGTCATATTTGTCAAAAGTTTGACAAATTGACAGATAAGCAAACATGGCAATAGATTCCAGGGGTTCGGGGCGGGAGGTAACTGTCAAATAAGATATGTGAGTACCATAGACTAAGGTTGAAATATTTTGTATGAAGATTACCTGCCGTGATCTATTTAGCACATGTTATTGAGTTAATTGAGCTATTTGTGAATGAGAGTAAAATAATACATTTGCCATCTATCAGTTTTAGGTATTTAGGTATGTACCTATCAATGTCAGATCGTATTGGTAAGTTTTCAGACTTTTCGGTGTCTTAGAACTTTGTTATACTTATAGTACTTGCAAAATATTATCATTCTGCAATAGGGTTGTGGCATGTGTTTTACTATCCACCTGCCTTACCTTGAGAATGATATTTTTATAAAGGAGGAGGAATAGGTAGATATGTAAAAAATATAGGATGTGTTGTAGGAAATTAATGTATGTAACCGAAGCAAAGACTGAAGGGTTATTATTGGTACATTGCAGCAAAGATGAGAATGTTACGATGGATATGTGGAGTGACGAGAATGGACAGTATTAGAAAAAATGAGTATGTAAGATAGTACGTATATTTGAGGAATATAAATATGAGGTAGTCTGAAATTGGTGCCCATAGACTAAAAGTGAAAAAAAATATCGGTTGGCTTGGTATGGACATGCTATGCGAAGAGATTATTTGTATGGAGGTAAATAAGTGTTTTATTTTATTTCTTTTAAAGACAACTTTCGCTCTAAGAATAAATCCTGTGTCGCGGGGGCTCGCCCTCGAAACAACAATTCATGGATCGCACAAGTGTTGTCTCGTGTGGGTATCATTCACCCTATATGGCACTACCTACTCTGACCACTAGTGATGAGTTTTTTGCCTGATTTTTACCATAACACCTTTATATAAGTATTAAGACAATCCCGTTCAGTTATTGTTCCCTGCATAACCCATATTTGCAATTCCGCCACTAGAACTGGCACTTTTCCGCAAGCTTTTAAAAAAGCCATTGTCCACCCGATTCATAAGAGTGGTGACAGAGACTGTGTCAACAACTACCGTCCAATAGCAGTACTACCTGCTCTATCAAAAATTCTGGAGAGAGTTTTTAACAATGCCCTAAAAAACTATTTAGAGAATAACAACATTTTAGCTCCAAATCAATACGGTTTCCGCTCAGGAATTTCAACCAAGCATGCAGTGATGGACCTAACCAACAAAATAGTGAACCTTTTAGACAGTAAAAACAGATGTCTGTGCATATTTTTGGACCTTTCAAAAGCTTTTGACACGGTCTCTGTCCCTATTCTCCTAGCTAAAGCGGAAAAACAGGGTATTCGAGGCGTTCCTTACTTCTTCCTCAAGGACTTCCTGTCGGGTAGGCAACAATGCGTAAATGTAGGTAACTATCTTAGCAAAGAAGAAAGTATTACAAACGGAGTTTCCCAGGGAAGCATCCTGTCTCCTAAACTTTTTCAGCTGTACATAAATGACCTCTGTAAAATGTCACTTCCAAACACCAGCATATTCACATATGCAGACGACACCGCAATTTTGGTATGGGGACCGAACTGGCGGGCTATCCAGGAGAGAGCTCAAGATGCCATGGCTAAAATCATGCATTGGCTAAATTTAAATCTACTAACGCAGAATTTTTCTAAAACTGTCTACGTACCTTTTTCTATAAATGCAATAAATAACTCTCCCAGTGACTACAGTATTAAAGTGCACACCTGTCTATCAAAGGATGACTGCACCTGCCAGGTACTCACACGAGCCGAAAGCACCAAATATTTGGGTTTCAGTAATAATTGACAGTGGCCTAAGATGGGACAAACTCATCCTCTCGGTGACGGTCCGGGTGAGACGTCTCATACATACTTTCAAATGCCTGAGGGAATGCGCAGCGCCTGACAAACTTAAGCAAATATACTTGGCTCTGTGCCAATCTGTCATTCAGTACTGCATCAGTGTATGGGGAGGAGCATCTAAGACGCATCTTCTGCCCCTAGAAAGAGCACAGAGAGCTGTCTTAAAAGTGATGACTAAAAAACCATACAGGCACCCAACCAAAAAGCTATACACTGAATGCCAAGTCTTAACTTCTTGACAGACAGCTGTTTGTGCTCAAATCTACCATGAAAAAACACCAAAATGTCTCACCCAATCCAAATAGGCGCACTGGAATGCCAGTTTGCCCAAGAGTTATTTGCAAGACCTCTTTTGCCAAGAGAAAATTTACCAGCTTAAGTACTAAGCTATATAATTAAATAAATAAAGCATTGAATATAGCCGACAAAAACAGCTATGACGCCAGACGGAAAGTTACCGCTTGGCTCAGCCAACTAAACTACGAGCAGACTGAAGACTTATTATCATACATCACATGATACACACAGACACACAGACACACAGACACACACACACACACGCACACACGCACACACACAACACACACACGCAGGCGCGCGCGCGCGTGCACACACACACACACAAAAACTTTGACTACAAACCAATTGTTAAATAATTTAAATCGTTTGTTTTTTTTTATCTTTATGTTGACTAGTTATTGTATTTTATTTATCAAATCCAGTATTTTTTTATTTTTTAGGTAATAATGGAATATACACCATTCTTTGTCTATTTTTTGTCTTCATGGTTTTTTAGCTAAGTTCTGATTTAATTTTAATTTTATTTTAATTTTATTTTATTTTATTAAACAATCACAACATATTATAATAATTACTAATGGCAATTCAATTAAAATCAGAATAACACTACCATACCTACATGTAAAATAAAACAAGTTTCGCAAAAGGATCATGTCTAGGGCTGAACACTGACCCCCCAAAAAACAGGCACTCGCCTAGTTTGGGGGAACAGCGTCAGTACATTTAGTGCAATACAACAACAATGTTCCATCCGTGACAAAACTGTAACGTGTAACATGTTTGTATTAATTTGAGAAATAAAGATTATTATTATTATTTACTTCTTGACCAGGCCTTTCCTAAAAATATGTACATACATACATACATACATATCGTCACGCCTTTTATCCCCGAAGGGGTAGGCAGAGGTGCATTTCTACACCCATTTTTCGCCAGATATACTTTAGTCCTTGTTATTTGAAATTTATCGTAAACCGACGTATACAGATAGTACAATACCAGCATCGTCCTGTCATCCATCGCAACACAAAATGGCAGCATTTCACAGTATGATTCATAGATTATTAAATGTACCACTGAATAAAGAATCATATAACAGAGAATTAAATATTATTTATCATATAGCTCAATCCAACGGGTATAGTAAATGCCTAATTGACAAGATGATTAGAGGAAAACAACTCAGAATGGCCAAGTCACTTTTATATCCCTATATAAAAGAACCTATAAATAATACCGCTGTTCTTACCTATTTTGGAAGCATAACTGACCGTATGGCGCGTATACTGAGGAGGAACGGTATCAGATCAGCCTATAAACCATACAAAACGTTAAAATTTCTTTGCAATGGTAAAGATAAAGTATGCAAGAACAAAAAGTCCGGTATTTACTGCTTAACATGCGACCAATGCCAAAATAAGTACATAGGACAGACGGGTCGAAGTTTTGAGCTGAGATATAAAGAACATTTAGCGGCGTTTAGAAACAACCAGCCGGAAAAGTCTCATTTTGCCGAACATTTACTTGAATCGGGTCATACCTTAAATAGCGGACATTCATTTGACGTCATACACACTTGTCAAAAGGGTATTAGAATGTGCGTATTGGAACAATTAGAGATTTTAAAGCGGGACAAGCATACATTACTGAACGATCAAACCAACTTTAACGGGTCCCCATTGCTGAATATATTCGCACACCGTCATAATGACTCACATCAGTCGAGCAACGGAGGGAGGGGATTAGCCCTTTGACGACCAAGGGACATATGTGTCCGTAGCCCATAATTTGGAAATATATTAATAATTAAGAAGCCTATTACCAATTATGAATTTTTCGTTTGTTATTAAACATATTATTAATAATTTTTTCATTGACGGTACAACCTAGGTAGTACGATATATTTTCTATAAAAATTGTAATATGACTGTTCGCTAAGCGCGCACTTGCCCTATTTCTCAAAAGCTTTTAGGAACTTCAAAATATTTTATATTGTTTTTTGTTGTGCTATAATCATTGCTTGGAAAGTAAATTTAAATTATATTCATTAATAAAATCATTACTTATGTTTTTTATAGTTATAAGACATCATAAACATAAAGGGACACCAGTGTCCCAGTGGTCCGAAAGGGACACTATTTGTAATAAATTGTTAACTTATTCAACTGATGATTTTGTTAATTATATTCATTTTTATTGATATTGTGGCAGATTATCTTAGCTATTTGAATTCAAGGATGATGTAGGTACTTTTATAAATTTTGATGGATAATAATAGTGATGAAGAAGATGATTTACACCTTGACGAAAAAGGTCAAAGGAGTTTGATACAGGATCAAGGGGTTTCTGGTGTTTCTGATGATGTAATTGAAGATGTGCCTGTTCAATTTCAGGAATCAATAAGTCTGGCATCTGTACCATCGACGCCTACAACTTTTTTACCCATAACTGGAGCACAAAGTAATCAAAAATTAGTTTTCAAGTGGAACTAAGGAACATACGTGCCAAATAATTTTTGTGATTTTTGTGATGTGAAATATAATGGCTGCGAAGTATAGATTTATCAAATAGTTGATGCTGATATGTATTGACTCTCTTTGGCATATGGAATCGTTCGAACAAATCGAAAACATCTTCCGAAAACAGCATTGACATAAGGAGACGGACATGTACACAACAAGTTTTGGGGCATATCGTGCGTCAAGTTGATGGAAAATAAAGGAATATACTTATTGATTAACTTTCTGAAACTTTTAGACATAGACACTGGAAGACGACGCAAACCTGGATCAGTGAAAAAAAGTGAAATGCTCTAAAATTGTATAACATATAACAAAAATATGGGAGGAGTAGATTATATACAGAACCTACGTGTTGATCTCATAGTGTTATGAAATATATTGCTGATTGAAAACAAAATACTATCTTCGATAATTTTTTGATCTCTTAGATATCTTAGTGAATAATGCGCATACTGTCTACCCAAAACTTCACGATGAAATTAAAACTAGCCTGCAGTTCAGACAAATTAAAGTTGGAAAAACGATTTCTCTGTCAGGCAGCATGAAGTTTCTACTTCAAAATCAAGTTCAGTTCCCAGATCTGTCAGACGAAGACAGTTTCCAACGCACACCATTGATAACCAAACTTCTGGAAGAGATGTGTCAGCTTATTCAATGTATATTAGAAATCCGAAAAAATAGTAATTGTGTTGCAGGGTACACCTTTTCTACACTAATGAATGGAAATGTTTCACTAGATTCTACCTAATTACTAATAGCTTATTTCTTTAAATTATATACCTATCGATAAACAAACAATTTTTCTGTGATAAATTTGCAGTTTAGTATATACGATACCTCAAAAACTGATAAAATCTCTAAAACGTAAAACATAATTTTCTAGAACAAAAATTACCACCAACGACCGTAGGGACAAATATGTCCCAAAGAATTCCAAAAAATCCAAAACATTTTATAATATTTTAAGTTAAAATTATGTTTATTTGATGCCTAATTAACTGTTTCGTACAGTTTTTACCATAATATCTAGTCCCATATCCTTATGGTCCTGAAAGGGTTAGAAAGTACAATCGTTTATAAGACATGCCCACGGTTGGAAAGCGCTCAGTCGTTGCCCATCGTTCCTGAGGATGCCTCGTGCAGAGGCGAAACACGTGTCGAAGAATAGTCGGCGCATACAGCGGGATACTGCAAGTCAGGTATCTTCCTGGAACCCATACCATTTCTATATCCCTTATCCTTTTAGAGGAGTTCGATATTGTCAACCTTTTTCTATTGCAATAGTTGGGGTGGTCAATTCGAGGGTGCGTGGTGGGTTCCTCTTTCCTTCCATTAGGATACTTTAGTCCCACGTAATAAGGGGCGTGCCTATTGCCGTACCGGACACGTTTCCAGACTCCGTGCTGCTACTGAGAATTTCGTGACAGAAAAACCCAATAACACTGCCCGACCCAGGAATCGAACCCGGGACCTCCCGATCCCATGCGCACATTTATACCGCGAGACCAACGAGGCAGTCGTATAGGGTTTGATGTCGAGTTTTCCGTCTCTACGCAAAGATGGTATTTGCATCGTGTTATCCCTTAGTCGCCTCTTACGACACCCACGGAAAGATAGGGGGTGGTGACACTCGTATTCTATGCCGTCAATATGTATTTTTTTTAATTTCTGATGAACTGCCAACGATTCCAAAAACAAAATATCTTTGTGGAAATAAACATATTTGAGTATGATTTCACAATACTTGCGCAGTGTCATCCAACTATGCCGTCTTTAATGAAGTCGAAAGGAGAGGGACGAATAGCAAGAGTGTTTCCACAGAAAAATGTACATAGACAGTGTGAATATAAAAGTAGAGGCACGAAAAGGATGATCAGGCCAAGGAAAACATCCGACTGTGTGAGGATGGGATATGGATGAAAGAGATTAACTCCTTTGTAAATAATTAGATAACAAGAAGTATAGAAGCAAAGGACATACTGTGCAAGGGCAGAGGATGATATTTTTATAAACTAAATCTCACATCTCAAAGTCTATAATGTTAACATCTGTTTTAGAGTTTTATAACCAAGAAGAGTATTTAATAGCCGTTCCAGTAATTTCATAAAAGTTTTCTTTATTTTTATTGTGCGGCGAAGTCTGTGTTTGTAGACTTTGACAGTATAATCTTAATAATGTAGAAACTTAAAATTAATAAATTATGGTCGAATTTCGACCACTGCGCGACCTTTAGTAAGTTTTTATTTCATAACAGTGAAGCTTTGTTCATCAATGCGCTTTATTTTAATCGTAGTAAAATAAAATAAGATTCTCATTAATGAAAGGATTTTAGTAGCGTTAGTTGAAGGTAAATTGTATAATTATAATAATATTCATTATATTGATTCTGTCTGTGAAGTTCATGTTCTGTCAAATTTGGTAAGACTGGAAAGCACAGTTACTCAAGGTATATAAAAGAAAAGTCAGATTTTAAAAATGTTAATTATCGCTCGCTTAACAATGTGCCCGGTAGATGGCATTAGGCGCGCCGCCTATTACTTTGGGGCCGAAACATAGCTGGCGAAGTGTGGGTGTGTAATATACATCTGCTTACCCCTTCGGGGATAAAGGCGTGCAGTTATGTCATGTCGGGTTTTGACTATACTTACTAACACAGCAGTTACCATAAAAGTTTGTAAACTAGCAGTCTTTTTATAGCATTTAAAGATGCAGATGTTTAAAGATCTGTACTATAAGACATGCTTTGAGACGAAGCGACGACGAGCGTAATCTTTCTTAATCCTATAAACGAAATTACACTAATCGTTCGGTAGTTTATGTGTTAAAGAGAAACGAACTGTTACACATCCATCTATACACCCTCACAGACTGACACGCTTATGATAATAGTATGATATTATACAAACAGAACAAATTGAGTATGATATAACTCCGCGTGGCGACGGATTAATAAGAATACAAAGTGTCACTACCCGATTGTATCGGTGTCATAACAAGCAACTAAGGATAATACACAAAGCTAATCACTTCTTTGAGAAGAGACTGCAATCTCGACATAAATCCTATACCACCTTGGTACCCGTCTGGACAAGTTGGTATAGTAGGCCTAACTCCTATTGACTCACAATGCTATTGAGATGCAATTAGGAGAAGCCTAGCTCCAGCAGTGGACTGCTAAAGGCTGTATGACGATGTCGTGAATCATTTTGAACATAATGAGATCCGCCAATAAAAATTAAACCAGTTAAAATAAAATTAGCATGAGCTACGAAATTTAGACAACGAGCAAATTTATGAAAGTTTTGTTAAAGAAAAATAGATAGTTGTTTTCGCTTTAATAGACTTGCTAAGGTAGGCTCTTACTTCGAGATACCTAACGTCTCGCAAAACTTTACCAATTACTTAACTGTTCAAGTAAAATTACTATAATATTCATGAGTAACTACAGTAAATAATGTAGCAATTTTCATAAAACTATAAACTAATTCAGTGTCTTCTTTGTGACTTTGCTAAGCGGATCGACTTAAGAATAGCTTGGAACGTTGGTGATACAAATTACATTTTATTACAGACGGTGGCTACTGTTCGTTAACGTTTTATTTAAACTAGCGGGTGTCTTTATTAGACAGTACAAGTTCATTTGATCTAAAATAACAGTTTCTTCCAACGGTGTTCAAGTTGATAAAAGAAAATAAGCCATTATCGAAAGAGACAAGAGACCATAATTAAGTCAAACTTACTGTTTATGTTTCGTAATAATATGGCAGCGTGAAATTGTGGACTTTGGGCAATACGTGAGATATTTTTAATTAAATTTTATGTTAACACAAATGTAGACGGCGGTTACCCAATGCCCTACAATGAGTTTAAAGCCTGCTCATGTAGGTAACCAATAACTGACGCTTTCTAACTCTTCACACAAATCGTATTAAACGTATTTGAAGCGGATGACTGGAATAATTTAGATGGCTAATACAAAGTGCTAATAAAAAAATAAAAATTAAACCACTCATGATTCCGTGAATTCTCAACAACATTCTTGAAGACAAATTAGATTTTCCAACTTTGCCTACTCATAGCGCGCAAGCTGGATTGAAGTCCAACTAATTCTTGTAGTTTAAAACGTTTTAAAAGCACGTTATCTTGATATTATGTAATACTAATGTATTAAGCTGCAGAGTATGTTGGTTTGTTTGCTTGAACGCGTCAATCTCAGGAACTACTGGTCCGATTTGAAAAGTTCTTTCAGTGTTAGACAGTCAATTTATCAAGGGAGGCTAAAACCTATATAACATTACGCTATAGGTTTCGGGAGCGGAGCAGTAGCCTTAAATAACGCGGGTGTAACCGCGGGCTCATCTAGTCATATATAAACACACACAATTACCTTTACAAAAACGGCTTCGCTAGCAATTCATTCTATTAACCGCCAATGTTGCCAACGCACATTCCCTGGCTGGCGGCCACCGTTACGGTTTTTAAAATCTAGCACATTTTTTGAACACGTGGGATATTTTATTCGACAAGAGCATTCAATTAATCTGACTATTTTATTTATATCTTTGTGTTTAGACCTGTTCGTACTTGATTGACGTTTGACACAGAAATATTCAATGTTATTTGTAAACATTTTATTTTTTCTTTTTGCTCCACGTTGAGATTAATATTTTAACCCAAATGAATCTGTATAATTCTAATTCAAGGCTTCGACTACTACTACTCACATTTTCCTAACAGGAAAACCTAATATTGCCGCCAGACCCAGGAGTTGATCGAGGCTGTGCCTAATGATTGGTTTTAAACGTAAACGCAAACATGAATGTGACGTAAAACTAACTCGGAATTATAGTTTGCAGCTATGATGTAAATTTTTTGATAAAAAAATATAGACTCGATGGTTTGCATTTGAGCTATCGCGATCTAATTACTTTTTAGTTTTTTTATGTGCAGGCACCTCTCGAAAATAATTTGTTTTAGACTTAATATAATAACCAACTGTTTTGCTCATCCACACACATCACATACGGTAATAAAAATAAAGCCTAAGTATTAAGGCAATAAGAGAGTCTAGCAATTTATGACTTCAACGTCCTTTTACATCAAGTACCTACTAAGTCGCATTTCGATTACACTCGTCTAAAAAAAATTGATTTATCAAATTTAATAAAAAAAATTAATATTATTAACATTTTCTCCGTTATACATTTTACCATAGACACGCAGTATTTAAATAATATACATACAATGTATGTATATTATTTAAATACTGACTGCCTCGTTGATCTGACTGCCTCGTTGGTCTCGCGGCATAAATGTGCGCATGGGATTGGGAGGTCTCGGGTTCGATTCCCGAGTCGGGCAAAGTGTTATTGGGTTTTTCCGTTAGGAAATTCTCAGTAGCAGCACGGAGTCTGGTAATGTTTTACGGCAATAGGCTCGCCCCCTATTACGTAGGACCTAAAAATTCCTGGCGAAATGTGGGTGTAATATTACTCCTCTGCCTAGGGATACAGGCGTGAGTTTATAAATAAATAAAATATATAATGTAAACTACAATTATGTTACATATCATATACCATCCCCACTGAATACAGGGTAAGTATTAATTCTTTTAAATCGTCTTTAAAATGATAAGGATATCAGAACGGTAAAAGGAATTTGGTCATTGTCAAGTTTTTATCTTTAATGTTTTTCTTCCGCCCTAGAAATCGTTTAAATTTTTGAAGTGTCCGCTATTTATTCTCAGTAGAATATTTTCCAACATTTTCTTCGAGCTGATTGCAGTATGAAAAATTCATAGCGAAACTTTTTCTTGGACGTTTTTCTGCATTAAAACGACTGGACATATTTAACGACGCTATTATTGGAACTGACATATTGTTTGACGCATTATGGAAACCAAACTATTTACGGGCTAACACCCCCAGGTTGGGACCCTAAAGGGGATCAGGCTAGGAAGAGTGTGGGACTCCCCGACGAGAAGCGCCGGGACTACCCATTAAAACCACCATGATGTTCCTCTATCCGATTCCATTGAATGGCGGTGTCACGGGAACTACGTTAGCATTACTGCCGCGACCCCGCCTGAGCTGACCCGATGAGGCGGGCCCCGTCCCTCACATGCATCCATCTGCATACATCATACATACATCCTCTTTCATACTACGAGCAAAAAGAACGACGTAGTCTACTAACGCTACGAGAGGCGCACACGGAACACGTGCGCCGCCTCTCGGGCCTCGCGGACGGCGGGCGGTCCAACAGGCCGCCCGCTGTTGTGTACTCACGGTGGCCGGAGATCGTTGAGCGCCCTCCGGCGACGACGCCCGGTTGGGTGGAATCAGGTCGCGTGGGCTCCCTATCCCGCTCCGCCGCCTCCTTGATCATGCAACGAAGTCCTAGAATAACAATATTTCAGACCTATCAACGAAATTGATGTAAATTCGCTACTTTTCAGACAAATTTTAGAGACAGAATACATTTTCTCAGGGACTAATGCTACATACATTAGTTTACGTAAAACAACTTTTACAAAGACAAGGCTGGACTACATTGTTAAGTATATTTTGTCGATGTTTCGTACTAATTCATATTTATCTGAGAAAATGATTGATCCCTTATAACAGGACTCAAACGTTATAGATATTATTTTCTATAATAAATATGTAATTATTAATAACGCAAAGTATGAAAGAAGAATATTTCGAACTTAAAGGCATGTTCAATTATATGCTTCGTTAATTAAACATTTTAACCATTGCAAGCTATTGCTTGATAGTAAAGTAATTAATAACTACTAACTTTAATAAATACTAACTAGTTTGGTCAACACGTACGTGGAAAAGCTCTGTTTATAACACAATACAATATTTTCCTAAAAGCACATTTACAGTATATAGATTGCCAGTTTTACTGTTCGAGTTTGTATAATTTATATATCATATTTATTTATGTTACGGTTCGTCGAAACATTCATTTAATTTCTCTTTTTGCTAATCTAAGCACAGCAGCTATCATTACTCTCCGATGAGGTTTATTAAAATTATTATAAAATATAACCATATTAGTAAAAACTAATTTTATTCTATTTTATAATTTCTTTTGATGATAATTCCTACCTATAATGGCTAACCAGATTCGATTTGACTATTCTTAAAGGTAATAAGCGGCTGGACTAAGAAGTAGGCGTATTGGAGATAATATAAAGAGGATAAAGATAATTCAAAAATATTACCAACAATGTTAGATACAATTATAAGAACATCGGCCGGGATTCTGCCCTCGTTAATTTTATACTTAAACCTTCCTCAGGAATAACGATATCTACTGTCAAAAACCGTGCAAAATGCCAATCAGCAGGGACTTCAATTTATAATATGTATTGATTTTGGTCAAACCCAATCTTTCAATAAATTTCAATCACCCAGGGTACGCCAATCACTGGGCACACAACGGTAGCATTTATCTAAAACGACAAAACAATTGTATTCATTTTATAGGTTACCGATTCAATAATTTGAACCATGATTTGAACCAAATACTATAACTGGAGTTGGTAAACAGTTATTACTCTCATAGGAGTTAATTAGTCTAATTTACTACTAACGAGGGTGTGGAACCAATGACTCGATATTTTATATTTTGCTTGTCCTTGTAATAGCAATGAGCTGCAATAAAATCATGTTTGTATCTCATTACAATTAGTGTTTATTGTCTTCCTTATTAGGCTATCAGTTCAGTTGCTCTGTTAGGAAAATGGTGAAACATTACCCGTCAGGCGATTTTTAATATGAGGGGTTAAAGTATGAAATTGCCGATTTGTATTGAAAATCAAAATTTTTTATTTTTGTATTTTTAGCATATTTATTTTATCAAAATAGTTACCATATACATTGCTGCCATCTAATAGGAAGGTCATTTATGCCTTTGCGATAGAACTCTGAGGATCTAGACTGCACAAACTGTGTGAAAGCATTTTGTACGGCAGTACAAACGGCAGTACAGGAGGCATCCAGGGAAGAAAACTTCTAGTCACGTAAATAATTGTCCAAATCACGAAAAAATGGTAGTCCGTTGGAGCAAGGTCTGGCAAATACGGCGGATGACGAATGGTTTCTAACTGCAGTTCCTGAAAAAGAAACCGTTTTGACCCTTGAGAAACCGTTTTGACGCGAGACCTCATAAGGTCTCGCGTTGTCATGGAGCAATAATGGTGAAGATCGATTCATGAGTCGGGCTGTTTTACTGCTAGTTTTGCCAACATTGTTCGGAGTTCGGAACAATAGACATCTGCGGTTATTGCTTGACCAGATCGGAGAAAACTATAGTGAATAACACCATGCTGAGACCACCAAACATTTACCATTACCTCTTTATTGGTAAGCTTTTCTTTAGGACCCTGTTGTGGCGTTTGACCTGGGGTCAGCCATTGCATTTTTCTTTTGCGGTTATCATAAAGAATCCCCTTTTCATCACATGTCACAATTCGATCCAATATTTCTTCATTTCTGTACCGATTCAACAAGGCAACATAAGTTTTAACACGCGTTTCTTTCTGCAGATCAGTCAAATCATGAGGTACCCATTTTTCGTATATTTTTTATTTTATTGATTTGACGCAAATGAGTCAATATTGTGGGTAAAGTAACGTTAAACCATGGCAATAATTCCTGGGTAGTTTGACCAGGATCGGCTTCCATCATCTCTCTTAATTCATCGTTATTCACCTGTGTGGGCGGTCTTCCTCGTGGCTCGTTCTGCAAGTCGAAGTTTCCATCGCGAAAGCGTTTAAACCAAAATCGCACGGTGCGTTCATTAGCAGACCCCTATTCAAACGCAACATTGATATTGCGGGCTGTTTTGCCGCGTTACTGCCGCGTCGGAACTCTTATTAAAAAATCACTCGAATTTTCGCAGTATCCATCTTTCTTGTCTAAGTTGAATAACAAAAACAATTGAAAGTCGATATTCAAATGTTTCAAATTTTTTAAACAAGAACATCATAGAACCATGTGAAAAAAGTTTCATCCAAAATCTCAAACCTTAAAGATTCTATATGAATTCCAAAGTACCTATTAGAATAAAACGGCAATTTCATACTTTAACCCCTATTAGTATTGTTATATATATATTGGTATACAGACGAAGACAGAACTTGCAAAATAGCCTTCTCAAAAATTGGGACATAGCTAGCTGACAAGACGACATAAAGTACATACAGACTCGACAATATAATATGTAAAATATCAGAAAAAGTGGTTTTCCATATGAAGATCAAACGATCCGAAAATCTTTTAAACTAGTACACCATCAATGATATAAACATTCGCAAACTACATTGTGTAAATAAATATATAAAAAATACAAACAAATACTGCCACAAGTTTGCACACAAACAAACATAATGTAATATATAAATTAATATATTAATATTAAATCATCCTATTTCTAGATGTCTGCTCGTAACAGTTTGCTAAGCCACATTATAAGCTAAATTGCTTTCATAAATAATTCAGCTGATATAAAATCTAATATCGTGTTCAATATTAAAGCATTTACAAAGTGAAATACTGTCACTCACAAGAAAGTATAAAGACAATCTCGTGACAAACTTTGGTACTTAAATATTTCAATTTCTTTAAATATTTTATTTTACTGAAGATCGGAATGACAATTTATGAGATTTTTTAAAGCTGTCATAAACTTTTGTCGTTTTATATTTACATTCCTATGATAATTTTTTTATTGAAATATTGCTCACAGAGTTCATGCATCGCAGATCACACTAGGCATGGGCGTTTTCGGATTTTTCCGCAAACCGATACAAATTCGATTTCAGATACTGCAATCGATTTCAAAAACCGATTTTAGAAATCGATTTCTGTAGCGGATGTCGGAGCGACGAGCGTAGTTACTAGTTGCGTAGACAAACGCAAACAATCGAACTAAATTACACAACACGAATTGTTTCTATTTATTTACACTTTACAAACCTACTACTACCTAAAACTAATTGTTAAAAAACTTAAGTCGCCAAACAAACTAAAATTACACAATACAATTTTTTCTTAGACTTTACAATCCTAACCTACTAACTACCTAAAACTAATTGTTAAAAAACTCAGTTGCCAAACAGACTAAAATTACACAACACGAATTGTTTCTATTTATTTACACTTTACAATCCTAACAACGTAACAATAAAACTTTTTAAATCCTAATATTATAACTTTCACGACAACCAAATATAGGTACCTACTTAAATATTATTACGCGCGCACCGCACTGCACGTGTCACCTAGGTCAAGTGAACAAATAAACATCGATCAAGTCAAAACCTTCCAAACATAAATCCCTAATAACTATTAAAACTATTTGCAATTTTCAAAACAAACATTAAATAGTTGCAATCTGAATTAGATCTTATCGCCTCGATGTTTAGTTTAATTTTTTCTATTCAATCTGCAATTCATAAAATCGCCAAAATCCATAACGCATGGCTACGACTGGCTTGCCTGGCAACGATCGCTTCGCTTCGTCTCTTTTGCTCTTTAAACGGATCACTAAGTAAGAAAGAAAAGGATATGAAATTCGCTCTCTCTCATTCTAACTAAGTAGTCCTTGGGTAGAGTGAAAGAGAACGAATGAATATGAAAACTATCGAAAACGTAAGCTTTAGATTTTTTTTGTAGTTTAGTTGCGCTTGCACAGTTTTCGTTTGGTTTGGATTAGATTGTTTGCGTTATCGTGGTATTGTTTTGCGTTTTCTAAAATCGGTTTTCTCATATTGGAATATCGATACGATACGATTTCTGACTGCAATCGGATTTCAGTTTCGTTTTGATATATCGGTCTCATGCCTAGATCACACATATTGTCTAGGGTCTGAATTCTGTAATCCTGTAAACTTGCACTTGTTTCGCATTAAGTACTGAGTTGTAAAATGCCTCATGCCTGCATTCAGACAAAACATAAAGTTTGACGCCAGTTTGATATGTGTAACTGATCTTAACTTAGTAATTAAAAACCATGAAATGTACCATATCTTCATTTTTTTAAAGACGTTTTGTTTTGTTACAATTAAAAACCGAAATAATAACATACCAAACAAAAGGTTAACCTAAACAAAACATTATACGAAAAAAAATAAGCAGAAAAAAAAAGCCAGCACACTCGTGTTTGTACGCTAGTACTTTAATATTTCTGGGCAATCTGGGGGATTTATTAGAAGAAATTTATGAGATTTATGCGTTCAGATGGTGCACTTGAATGGCGGCGACAAGTATGGAATTCATTTTTATCGTGAGAGGTTTCTGTTTACTAACTGTTCAAGGCTTGCCGTACAGCAGGTAGATTCTTGTGATTAAATTGTTTCAAAATGCCTTAACTGATACTTGAATTATATTGCGACTAGATCGAAAATTGAACAAAGTGTCAACGTCGATCTATATCTGTCATATGAGACTCTATTTTTCTTTGATTATATCTATATTCTACGGTAAGGTTATTAAATTTAGCAAAATACCAATCATAAGTTAATCGAATGGTGCACCTGCCGATCAACGGACGAGGCTCTGGCAAACAAAATATCCCGATAAGCGGCAATAGGCTCGCCACCTATTACGTGGGATCAAAACACTGGCGAAAAGTGGGCGTTTAATATGCCTCTGCGTACCCCTTCGGGGAAACAGGCGTGAGTCTATGTATGTATGTATGTATGTAAGTTAATCGAAAATCAATTCGCAATTCGTTCAAAATAATCGGTGTCTACGAGATTTGACCTTCTGTGGATAAACAACGCAATCAGGATAAATATAAGACAGCTTTGACAACGTTTTCTCTTAAATTTAATAAATCATTACTGTCCGCTGTCTCCTGAAGCACGTCAGTCCCTGTTGTGAAGATTTTACCTGTTTGACAGTCGGTAAGGGGAGTGGTTTTTTGACCCTGGTCTAAGTCAGATTTAGGTCAGGTAGGTCAGAGAGCAACCACTTTCCAGAAAGCCAAAGATGCTGGCACAACTGGTTATACTAAAAAACGAACCTGTTCATAGTCTTGGATGAAACCGGGATAACGCTACGACGATGATGATTATCAACATAGGGCGATTTTCATTAAAAGCAGATAACATTGAAATCGTGTAAATTATATTTTACAATTTTGCACTAGTTCTTATTATAAATATGTACATGCCCAACATACCTGATTGTAATTATAAACTGTTTTCGAAAATAGTCGTCCAAGAAAAAAACCGCAGACATTTTTTTTCTAATTTACTGAACTAAAATCATACGGCTTCTAGCTTAAGCAAAGATGTCGCAGTTTCCTCATTCTATTTAAAAGATAGAAAATTCCTAATTTATATTATAGAAGTGTAGCGCTAAAGAAAACTTGAGTATTTTATTGGAGTTACACATTATAGTTTTGATTAATGATCTTTAATGTTGTTGGCACTGTATTCTATAGACTGCATAAAAATAATGTATTGATATAAAACACAAAAAAATGTTAGGACATGGAGTCTCAAGTTTTAGGTTTCACGAAATAAAAAAGGAGAGACTAGTCATTCGGCATATGCGGTCACAATTTCAAAGTGCCCTCGAAGAATACGTACGCGTCCGTCCCGTAATCGTAATCGTCCTAGCGTTATCCATGACTTTTGCCTTAAAGCTTGAGGTCCACTTGCTGGCCTAACGAGTTATAGCAATATATTAGTATTATATATCAATTCAATATATTCATTTAAAGTAATTAAAATTCTTCCGACAAACGTGATAGTAGCAGTCTTCTTCTTTTGTATACGTTCCTCGTTGCCCTTAAGGAGTAGGTATGTGGTATTGTAAGTTAGGTCTTAGCAATAGTAGGGACATGGCAAAGATTATGGATATGGATAGTTATGTAAAACTAGGTGTAAAGACTCACAATTCTTTGAACTATTGACGTAACCCTGTTCAGAAGTTTAGTTTAGTTTAGGTGATTTATTAAACACACATAACACTATTATACTTGTAAGTATCTATACGCCAGTATAGATACTTACAAGTAAGTGACTGTAGCATTTACAGGTTACAAAGTTCTGTAACATAAGCTACTGATAATAGCACATTTCACGATCATTTGATCGTTCGGTTCGATGTCGAATGGTGAAAGCGTAGCAAACAAAGAGACAGACAGACCACATTAAAGCAATAGGCAATAGTAAAAGTTAAAAAAAACGATTTTACATAAATAATACCTATAATAATAATAATAATAACCCCTCTGGGGCAGCCGTTATCTCATCATGAGACTAACGCAATCTCAGAGGGCAGAGTAACAGCTTTCAAACATCACCTTCATCGTGTAATATAAACAAAAAATGTATTACAAGATGAAAAGAAAGCTTACAACCGCAGGGCAGCTTTGTGGCGAGCTGAATGTGTGTGGCGACACTGCGGTCCCGAATGCTTCAGAGAGTCGGTCAGGGCCTCGTCGCCGGCTTGCCTTTATTGGCTGGCCGGAGTAGATTTGCAAGAGTGCCCGCAGGACTCTCAACTCTGGCTTGCCTTGGTCGGCCGGCCAGAGGGAAGCCGCAAGAGCTATTAGCTCGGGGGTGGAAGTGTCATTCTCAAGGGCGTAACTACGGGGAAACCCGCTCCGGGCCTCCGTTGTCACGAGGCCCGCGATGGCGAAACCGGTGCTGCACCGCTCGACACCCCTAGCTACTCGCACCGGTGTTGCCCTCTGGCTGCCTTTATGGCAGAGTTTGTTTGCTTTGGGCGGCTGTTTAGAGAGGGCCCATCTAGTGAGTTGGCGAGTCACCACCTGCCACGCGGACAGATGCTATAGGAGTATCACTGGCAGGTGCCGTTTTTCATCCATAGCATTAATTACCAGTTCACTAAACACCCATCCCCATAACCCGTATTCATTAGATCCACTAAAAACAATAGCCCTACACGTGATGCGGCTAGTCCATAGCTGTACTCAGTAGAACAGTTGTGGAGGCTCCGCGGCATGTGTCCCATCCCATTTTAGATTAAAACTCTCTACGGGCCTCTGCACGTTGGATCCATATCCTCGTGTAGGCCTCCCAAAGGACCGGTTATTCTTCTAACACCAAATGTTAGAAGAATAGCCGTGAAAAAGAGAAACATAATAATAATAATAAATGTCTCATTGCCAAGAGCCTCGATCACCACCTCAAGAGGCTCGCGTTAGACGGCTGGATTAAGTCCTCTATACAGAAGGCAGTATTGCTGGCCACGGCTCGTATCGTCAGGAGGTTCCTCTCTCTGGAGCCCTAACCACCGGTAGCTTGGTCCCTGCACCCGATACCGGTGAGCCCCGTAATTTTATTTTATATTTTTATATTTGTTTTTTCTAAATAACATAGAAATGTAAAATATCATTATGAGAAAAGGTTAAAATAAAAAGAATAATAATAATAGTAGCCAGGGTCATTCACCAGCAACTTGCTCTGAAATACAGGCTTGTCGACCGTGAGGTGCCGTACTACAGGTATGTGGCAGAGCCTGTCCTGGATAATGGTCATATCACGTTGTACTGGGATCGATCTATCATCACAGACAGGACTGTTGTTGCCAACAAACCTGATATTGTGTTGATAGATCGATCAGAGCGCCGCGCAATAATTGTTGATGTTGCCATCCCTCATGATGGCAATCTCGTGAAGGCTGAGAAGGACAAGCAGATAAAATATCTGGACTTGGCTCACGAGATTGTTGACATGTGGGATGTTGATTCAGCAATTATTGTGCCGATAATCGTTACAGTGAACGGTTTAATACCCAAGAGCCTCGCCCAACATCTTAGGAGGCTCGTGTTAGAACCTTGGGTCAGGGGCCTGATACAGAAGGCAGTACTGCTGGACACGGCACGCATAGTGAGGAGGTTTCTTTCTCTCGAGCCCTAACCACCAGTAGCTTGGAGCCTGTTCCCGATACTGGTGGGTTTCCATAGGATATTGTTATATTTTTAAATGTATTTTTTTATATATCATATATTTAAAAATATGTTAATATTTTATGAGAGAAATGTGAAATAAAGAAAATAATAATAATAATAATATTCTAACTACATTCACACAACATATCCTATTATTGTATCCTGAGCAACATTTTATCACATAATCAACACCTATGGTCCATCATATCAAAATAGACACGTTCACTGCTGGACATAGGCTTCCTGGAGGAAGCCTATGTCCAGCAGTGGACGTCTCGGTTCTCCTAACAGACCGATCTTGAGCCGCCCGTATCCAAACGCTACCCGAAATCTTAACCAGATTATTTAATTTTATAGTTACTTAAAATTAAACATTAGCTGCAGGTTCAGCCTAGTAACCTAACCTAACCAAAATAAAACCTGAAAAGATCTATAGGTATCTCGTTGTGTTTCATTTCAGTGGTTTCAATTTGTAAATAACAGAGCGATCAAAAATCAAATATCATACACTCCTTTAAATTTTCATTCACAATATCAAATACCTACTTGACTAAGTTGTAAAGAAATTAAACATACAACCGAAGCTGTCGAGATAGGCTTTGTGACTGTAATTTATATTGGAACGGAGCCAGTTTAAAGCTACAATGTAGATTGTATCTTAATATGGTGTTAGCAGTTTTGTATTTTACTACTCTCGCCTAGATTCAGTGACATAAAAATTGTACTTTTCTTACAGTTGATGTAAGGGATTTAAGACTAGTAATTAAATTTAAAACCTCATGAAATCGTAGTTGTCAGTTAATTCTTCAATTTAACGTCATGAACTGCAAAATAACACAGCGTTTTGATAATAATCAATTATACAACAATCAAAATAATAATCATCAAAACGCCGTTATTATTCAAAAAATAAAGTAAGAGTACATTATTTGACAAGTGAGCTATCACCAAGGCTGTCAATCCAAAATTTATCTCTGATTCCAAGCTCAGGCTCTCAAACCCAAATCTCTCTGGGTCCAAGATTTCAAGGGAAATGCCTTGCGGTCTTGAGTCTACTTTCTAATCTAACCAGATTTTACATAATATTAACTTTTCTACAGAGTGAGTGTCGTGCGACTTCTGCAACCCAAAAGAATAACGATATTTCATAGCTTAAACCAGGATTGGGATGAGGGAGAAGGAACAGGGGATAAGGCCTCCGGCAATCTCATTCACCGAACGAAACGCAACAGTTTAAGTACTGTTACTTTGCGTCGATTTTCTGTGAGATGGTAGTACTTCCCTTCGAGCCGGTCCATTTATGCTGAAATCAGCAAGGCTCTACTACCTGTGAACCATGCTCTACTACCATGTATCGCAAACGTCAATTACATCAAGGGAAGTGAATTCAGACAAGCACGTGAATGTAATATCGAAAGCTATGGCTAATTATGCATATGTTTTATTTAATCAATGAACGTGTTTCAGTCCAATTCATTTACTGAAATGTCATAATCTATAGTATTTTATTTACTTTAGATCGTTTATTTAGTCTAAGTTGCCATGAAGATCTTTAACAATCTTTGCGGAGACTCAGTACCCTTGAACATACTGATACTGGTTTAAGCCTAATATCTGTCATGTATGTCCCTTTAGGTTTAAGAGGTCAGATGGCAGACGCCCTTTTAGAAAAGCTGATATTCTGTCGTATCTGGCTAGACTAGTAAGCGGACCCCAGGTTCCAAGACCGTAGTCTTGGATGCTCACGGGATAACGTTAGAAGGATGAACTTATGTATAATATTAACAATGCATTTTGGCATAGGTATACTTAGAATGATTGACACCTGTCACTTGAAAAAATAAATTATTTGATTTCCCAAAATAATAATTAAAATAGATATAATAAAAAAAAACAAAGTGGTTGTCGAAAAGAATAAAATTGTGTAGTCGTAAAAAAAGAAAACTTTTATGGCAACTTAGATTAAACCCTACTAGTCAAAATAAGACTTGTTTTTAGAGGTACTCCAGACTATTCAAAAAGATAATACACTTAACACAAGAGGCTAGAAACAACTATTTTATTAAAACATCCAAAAACAAATCTAAAAGTAGCTGGCAAATAATTAATTGTGCTAAGCATAATTTACCCAAACATAGCATACATCAAATTAAATTAGAAAATCGCTTAGTAACATGTCCCCAGAAAATTTCAGAAATGTTTAATGAATATTTTGTTACTAAAATCTAACCACAAATGAACGTTGCCAGTAATCGCAAATGTATTAAATCAGATTGGAACAACAAATCTATTTACATGGCACCAAGCGTACCACTAGACATATATATAATTATTATTTCTTTAAACAATACAGGCAGCGTAGGTTATGATGATATCTGTAGTAAAGTAATAAAACATGTATCAGCAGAAGTATGTGGTCATCTAAGTCATATCATAAATTTAAGTATAAGCGCGGGTGTCTATCCGTCTGCATTAAAAACTTCTATTATAAAGCCACTATTTAAAAAAGAGAATAGAGATCTAATGGAAAACTATCGGCCTATTGCACTTATTCCAGTAATTACCAAAATATTTGAGAAGTATATATATAAAGAACTATCTGAATTTGTAAAAAAAAAGTAATATTTTATGTGACGAACAGAAAGGCTTTCGACAACATAGGACAACAAATATGGCTATATATGACTTTTTATACAATGTTATTAATAATATTGATAAACGAAATCCAGTCTGTGGCGTTTTCTGTGACATGACCCAGGCATTTGACCACGTACACTATACTACATTAGAGGTAATGTCCTTAATTTAATTGAATCATATTTAAGACAAAGTTATCAAATCACTGAAATTAGACATATAAATATTTCAAAGAAGAAAGAAGAAATTTATCGATCATCAGGTCGTGAAGTAAAATATGGGGTACCGCAGGGAAGTGTTTTAGGACCATTTCTCTTTATATTATATATTAATGACTTGCCTAAATGCATTGAAGAACCAGTGACCCTTTTCGCGGACGACAGTACTTTGACAATACCTTGTAAAAGTGTAGAGACGTATGAGATTGATATAAATAATGCTTTAAAATCAGCTATCCAATGGATTCAGGAACATAATTTAAAAATAAACCTAAATAAAACGAACGCAACGGTTACCTAGTATGAACCTCAACATACATTACCGCAATGAAAACATAGAAGAAGTTAACTCAACAAAATTTCTTGGCCTCCAGATTGATAAAAACCTTAACTGGAAAACTCATATTGAAATGTTATTTAAAAAACTAAGTATATCTGCATACGCTTTACACACACTTTCATGCACATTATATACGGATGGTCTACTTACAGCATACTATGGTTTGGTAGAAAGTCACCTACGCTATGGGCTAATATTTTGGGGTAACTCAACGGAAAAAGAAACAGCATTCAAATCTCAAAAAAAATGTTTACGGGCGATGTTTAGACTTATGAAGACAGATAGCTGCGTGCCCTATTTAAAAAAATACAAAATATTAACTTTACCATGCTTATACATATTAGAAGTATCTGTGTTTGTTAAGTCGAACCCACATTACTATAAGCGTTTAGCCGACGAATTTCCACGCAATAGACGCGACAGTAGTCAACTTTGTCTTCAATTCGCTAAGACGACCCTGATGCGCAAAAGTGTGTACTGTATGGCACCAATTGTTTTTAACAAATTACCAAAAAGTTGGAAGGAACTGCCTCAATCAATGTTTAAAAATAAACTTCGTACTTTCTTGACCGCCAGAGCATATTATAGCGTGACTGAGTTTCTTAATGAGAAAGAATTTGTATTTACATAATTAAATTTATATAGATCTATATAAAAATCTTATAATTTGAATATGAAATAATTAAATTTAAATAATTTGGACAAAAATATAATATATTGTTACATGTATCTTTTTTGTATAATTTTATAAGTAACCAATTTATTTCTGCACGTCATGCTGTGACAAACACGTCTGCACTTAATTTATTTTGTCATCTTGTATGTACACACACATGTTTATGCAAATAAAGCTTATCTTATCTTATCTTTGTATCGTTTTATTTTTTAAATGTAAAAACCAATTTATTCTGTATTCTGATACATATAACATAATATACATTCAGTCAAAAAAAATATCGGGAATGGATTATTTGTTTATGGTTCCAAATTCAAATTTTTGTAGTTGTTAGATTGGCACAACTGTTTTCCATTTTGGCGCGGAGTTTGAGTTGCATCTGTTATTTATATTAAATTCAGTGCTGTTTTTGTTATATCATATCTAGTGTGTACCTATTGCGAATTTCATAATGGTCAAAAACATCGAACAAAGAGTTTCTCTTTAATTTTGCATCGCCAATGGAATTTCGTGTTCGGAGTCAATGAAAATGTTACAGAAGGTTTATGGTGAATTGACTTTATCAAAAACTCGTGCTTATGAGTGGTGCAAAGCGTTCAAAAACGGGTCGAGATGTGATGGAAGATTTGCCTTGCTCTGCTAGGCCATCAACGTCTGCAACTGTTACGTCTACAACAACAAAGTTAACATCGCAAAAGTGAAGGAAACAGTGACTGAAAATCCTCATTCACCTTTGAGAGAGATAGCCGCCGAACTTTCTGTATATCATGAATCGAACCGTACCATTTCAACTAATCATTAATTTGAGTATGAAACATGTTGCCGCGCGGCTAGTCCCAAAAGACGTGAATTTTCTCCAAAATCTCAATCGCATGAAAGTCGCTGAGGACATGCTAGAACGAGTCAATTCCGACCCAACATTCATGAAACGCATTTTTACTGGTGACGAGATGTAGGTTTACCAGTTTGACATGCAAACTAGTGAACAAGCTTCGGAGTGGCGCCTTCCAACTGAACCGAAACCGAAAAAACCACGCCAAACTCGTTCAAAAGTCGGAGTCATGTTGAGTGTTTCTTTGAATATCGCTGTGTTGTGCACTGGGAATTCTTGCCGGAAGGTCAAACGGTATATAAGGAATATTATTTGAGCGTTATGTGGCGTTTAAGAGAGCAAATTCGATGCAAAAGGCCAGATTTGTGGAAAGAAAATTCTGTGGAAAGAAAAATTATCGTGTGCCTTCGCACAAGGCCATCATTGTGAACAAATTTTTGACCCAACACTCAACAAATACCATCGAGCAACCACCATATTCCCCAGATATGGGTCCAGCCGACTTTTTTCTTTTTCCTAAACTCAAATTACCACTTCGTGGCAGCAGTTTTCAATCGGTAGAAGACATAAAGGAAAATTCGTGGCGAGAACTTAACTCAATTCTGGAAACAGCGTTTAAAAAAAAATATCGGTTAAAAACTATAATCAGACTACGTCAAAAAAAGGGGTCTAAAAGAAACAAAACAAGAAAATAGCTCATTCAGATATAAGTCCAGTAAAGTATAAGTACAAAAATTCAAGTACTTTACTGGACTTATATCTGAATTAGCTATTTTCTTGTTTCGTACTTTTTAGACCACTTTTTTGACGTATGTAGTCGGGTTATAGTTTTTAAACTCATTTGTTTTTCCTTTACCGTATCCCGATGGGACATGTAAAGTAACCGTGCAATATTTACATTGTCATATTTATAGGAAGAAAGAAAGAAAACTAGGTTACACAAAGCGTCTGAACCGCGCGAATTGTAAGTACAACTACGTTTTAAACTTATATTTTGACTGAAGTAGAATAATATTATGTACATATGTATTTGCAATGTGCTCACCAATACCTTTCTTTTGATACCAAACACGTAATGATTATATAAGTATAAGATTTTTTGAGGTTGGAATCTGAGCTATTAATTTAGTAATAGAAAATTTGGATAAAATTTATATAGCATATGTCACCCGGGCCCTTATTATAAATCTATTGACACTCCATTTATAAAATCGGTTCAGTAGTTTAGGCGCTACGGTGCAACAAACAAACATACATTAAAATTACCCTTCCCTTTGGCTTCGTCGTAATCGGGTAAAAACTGTTTTGATGATTGGATTATTCGTTGGCGTAAGTGTACAGTTTCTGAAGGAGCATACTTTGAAGGTTATAAAATAAATTTGGATGCATAACAACGGTTTGTGTACTATTGATCTTTTCCCGGTACTTTCTTGACGGAGTAGTATATTCATATTTGCTGCTTGCAGAGTGAACATGTTGGTAGCACCTTTATCATCATCATCAGACTTCCTTTTTCTACCTCCCCGTATGAATAATATAAGAACAAGAAATCAGAAGCAGGACCAAAGTTTTTTTTATCGACCAATTTTCAGGACACTTGATTGTTTACCAGAATAAGCAGTAGTGAAAACCTAGTGGAGAAAACAACAGACTGCTACGAAGTCTTGGGTTTGAACTTAATCTTACCATAGTGAGAAGAGATGTGTCTAGCAGTTGTACAGTTTAAAATCAGAGCTGATATTTTGATGAACATGTAGAAAAGCTTGATCTAGCTGTAAAGGACCTCTAAACAAGTAAGAAATATCGAATGGTTAGGACTTAATGGTTGATAACATATTTTGACAACATTTGCGTGGGAACTGTACATACATGTATGCGTAATACATACATGTGTTTTGATGTGAAAGTGATGATTAATTAAACGGTGACGTCATCATATTTATTGCTGTCTTCGCTAAACGTTACGTAACTGACGTGACGGCGTGACAAAGTCCTCAATAATTCACCATGAATGTTACCAGTTACACAGAATTATACTATTTAATAAAATGGCGACAGTTCGACATTTTGGTTTTGTGGAATGAAATGTGAGTATATAATATCCGACAAGCGTTTCGCATTAGGTATGGGTACACTACCACTCAAAAGTATTTGCCTACCTTGATTCGAGAATGTTTGAAGAAAATGATTTTCTTCTAATTGTACTAATTTTATTATGACAATTCATTGCCGTATGTTATTATATCTAATATATGTATACAGTTTTCCTATCATGATTTAACTGAAACAACTTAAATAACCAAAAAGCAGGCTGCGATAGCCTAGTGGATATACCAACAGACTCTGTGCAGAGGGGTTCGTATCCACGGCGCGCATCACTGACTTTTCGAAGTTAAGTGGTATTTAATTGTTAATTATCGCTCGCCTCGTGCCTCGGCGAGCATGTTAAACCATCACTCTTAGCTCTCGTGAACAGTTATTGACAGTTGTTGCACGGAGTCAGTACCTTTAAATAAACTGATACTAGTCATCTATATTTGTCATTATCATTGTCTGTATATTATAAATACATTTTGTTTTGTTTAAGCACCTCCATTACTTCAGAAAGTTTCATATCGTGTTCTTCCTCGTTGCATTGTTGTATTTATTCTTCCTGTGAGATTGATACTCTCCGATAGGGTTGCATAGCTGGTTTAACTGATGCATCAACAGATATCTATCTCACGTTTTATAGCCACGTCGTTGTTTCTGTTCAATATATATCATACTTCCTCATTTCCCAGCGAACGTGTAACGGTAGTTTCTTTCCGTTGTCTTTTGCCAAAGTCACCTTCTCTTTCTGGATTTCGGGTGAGCTTACGCAAAATCAAAACCATTTGCAAAATCTTTGATTGTGGCCTTATTCTCTGCAACCGTTATATTTATTTTCTTTTGCTGGACAAGGCCCTGCCACACACGTGCTGATATGCCACATCTTGTACAGCTTGGCGTCCTTTTCTCTTCACTTAATTCGTTTTCTTGTTTCGTCCACCTAGCATTATACTTGTTTCGGCTTCTCATTGCATTAACGTCATCTGTTTTTTGCCTTTTTGTTCGTATCAGTCCATTGGAAATCCACATTTTCTAAGGTATTGGCAATAGTGATAACTTTGTCTAATGTTATTTCATCACCCATCGTTAACATTTTTCCTTATGTCCGATGACAAGGATTTCTCAAGTATTTGGTACATTATGTAGTTATCAGGTTCTTCAAACCTACATTTCGCAGCCTGATACCGTTGTTTAATAAGAAATTTCTCGAACGTTCCCCTTCATCTCGCCGAATAAGCCGGAAAACGTGCTGATCAAAAGTCTTCTATTATTTATGCAAGAGGTACATGTATAGTTTCTTTAATAGCTACTTCAAAAATTTTAACATCCACTGCAGCTGCCATGCTAGCACCTGGCAAACTGTTAAATATTTCTTACAGTGCGCTTCTCCCTAGGAATATCAGCATAGATTTCATTTTAGCTGGAGTCAGCAGCTTCAAGATAAGTACATTCGAAGGGGTCACTTCCATTTTTCCACTGTAAGCCGACTGATGTTACTGTTTCCAATTTGATGGAATTCACAATTCCAATTTATTGGAATTCCATAGTCCGCTTCCAATTTAATGGATGGCCAGTTCCAATTTAATGGAAGACCACTTCCAATTTACTGGCAGACCACTTACAATTTACTGGCAGACCACTTACAATATACTGGAAGACCACTTACTATTTACTGGAAGAACACTTACTATTTACTGGCAGACCACTTACAATTTACTGGAAGACCTTTACAATTTACTAGAAGATCATTTATAATTTACTGGAAGATCACTTACAATTTACTGGAAGACCATTTACAATTTACTGGAAGACCACTTCCAATTTACTGGAAGACCACTTCCAATTTAATGGGAGACCACATCCAATTTAATGGATGAACACTTCCAATTTAATGGATGACCACTTCCAATTTAATGGAAGGCCACTTCCAATTTAATGGAATGCCACTTTTAATTGCCACTTCCAATTTATTGGTAGACCACTTCCAAATTAATGGAAGGCCACTTCCAATTCAATGGAAGGCCACTTCCAATTCAATGGAAGGCCACTTCCAATTTAATGGAAGGCCACTTCCAATTTAATGGAAGGACACTTCAAATTTAATGGAAGGCTAATTCCAATTTAATGGTCAGAGGCCCAATCCGCCCAATAATTTTTGTTCAAAATGCAGCTCCGATCCAATGCCAGTATCACACTCATGTCACATATAGTATTCTCCCAAACAACTGATACCCGAATGATATTGGAATGTCATTGCGACGAGACCGCAACCGAACCATGGGTCAACGTCGAACCACAGAAGTCAAATTAGACGATAATGATCAAGCGATTCCACCTCAAGATCATCACCAAAAGAATCCGACATTGGTGACCATGGCCACCTATCACCCGTCAAAATGAAATACAACTTCATTCGATACCCCAAGACTTCGTTCATATACAACTCGATTCATTCATATAAAGATTATATTGGCACTCGTAGTGACGTTATAATTGCATCAACATCTTGACTCCACGGACCAGCCTCGGCCCAAGCTTCGCCTACGTGGGCGTCACCTATCACTAAAAAAGGTAGCCCATGCGCTGCTGTGCTGCACAAGCCATACTACAATACCTCATCAGAATACTTGTCTTATTTTTATAAAAGAGTAACAAATGTTCCTGACTCGGTTACATAAAACAACAATAAGCAGATTCCAATTTGAACAGGTTTAACAATCAAATCACACAAGTTAAGTGAACCTACGTTGAAATCTATTTATCGATATTCATGTTTCATTCACACTTCTATTTATCTCAATCGGAGGAGTTATCAACATTCTATTGAAATTAATTCTGGGAAAACCAGTTTTGAGGAATCTTTCATAACACCATCGATATTCCTTCGATACTCACCACGAGTAAACCCATCATTAGTCAAATTAAAATTAGTAACAACTTACGAAAATTCGAAACACCGTTCATATTCGTATCCTACTTTAACACTAGTAACACTTCAGCGATAGCTGAGTGGAAAGACCGACGGACTGCCACGCAGAGGGTCTCGGGTTCGAATCCACGGCGCGCACCAATGACTTTTCGAAGTTATGTGCGTATTAAATTGTTAATTATCGCTTGCTGAACGGTGAAGGAAAACATCGTGAGGAAACCTGCATGTCTGAGAGTTCTCCATAATGTTCTCGAAAGACATGTGAAGTCTGCCAACCCGCACTTAGCCAGCGTGGTGGACTATGGCCTTATCCTTCTCATAATGAGAAGAGGCTCGTGCCCAGCAGTGGGACAGTATAAAGGGCTGATGGTGATGAAGACTTCATAAGTCGAAGTGAATTAAATATTTTCTATAAGGCTGCTATTTTAATACGGTTTCCATGTATTTTACTTACTCTAAGATAATGACATTAAATCAGCAGAATACTGATTCCGAATTAATTAAAAAAATAAATAATCTCATTTCGTTCAAAACACAACTTCACCGAAATATAAAATACGAGAATTGTCTCTCTGGTTACATGTCTAAAAGGCAAAGTCACACACGATAAATAAAAGGTTAATCGCAACAATTTAGTACAAGTTTACACTCTATGAACATAGTATGTACGATTCGATTAGTCAAACAACTTTAGCGCCGCTGCCCTGCGAAGGACAGTCTAGACCGGGGTTATTGTTCTAGGTTTAGTAGAAAACCAACCGAGCTGGGTGTTGGTTCTAAAATCAATATTACAACTGCACTAGAACAATGACTAGCACACTTCACTCAAACGCACTTGCTTTTATTGGAATAATGCAGGTCAGCCTCTACGCTCAGCCTTGTTTCTATTAAATACTATGTCAATAAACGACTGCACGCAAAACCAGAGGATACAGTTGCCCTCCTAGGCAGGCAAGCATTCGTTCAAAAGGTTCGTGATCGCAGGTCACCTTCACCTGATTTACTAAAAAGAAATTAAAACAATCGCTTTCTTTTTATCCGAGTATCGAACCCGGAAACTCCGTTCGATATTTACGCTATAGCTAGATCACAGTTGTAGTCAGACAACTATATTATGCTAACATAAAATGCAAAAATCATATTCAGTATTACCCACATTTTTTTTACCTTTATTAATTTATTCTTTAGCTATTGAAAAGAAGCTTATTTATGAGAACTTGCCATGGGAAACACGACACCGTAGAGGTCAAACGGTTTCACAGTAACGCCTTTTTTTTACGAGGTGTTAAATCCCTTCGGTTTTCCGACTCTTGGGGGAAATGAGAGCCGGAGTATGTGGTGTTTCCACAAAAAACCACCTCGACTTTCTCATGTACCCGTGTGTCGGAGGGTAGGGCATCACCGAAGCATTCATCGCCACCCTCCGACGGGCATTGGCCCGCCAGATAGTTAGGGGACCCCGAACAAAACCCCCTTGACGGCGGCCGCAGAGGATAGGGAGGACGGCAACGCATCTCCTCTTCTTCTGCGGCCCCACCGCGACGCATCGAATGGTGCGCCCCCATTTGGTCGCGGGAGATAGGGCGCGCGGCAACGCAACACCGACACGCCTCTCCTCCCGCGACCGCACCCGACTGCGAGGGACAGACAGAACTGTCTCCCGCACCCGCACCGGTGGACGCATCCTGCGCAGGCCCTCCAAGCACACGCGGAGCGTCCCCTCCTGAATCCCTCTTAGCTTCACCGCGGGTAACCTATCCACGGTTACTGAGCCCCCCACCACTACAAGGTGGAGATCCCACGGGGGGGGGGTCACAGTAACGCCTTTTTTTTTTCTTTTTTTGTTCACTACGGTGGGAAACTCTCCTTATGAGTCATCTCAACTCCGCCAACCCAGCCATTATAACGGCTGGGCTTGGGACTGGCGGAGGAAGTATGTGGAGGCTCTCCCCTAGAGACGTTCGGGGCATACCCACTAAAACCCACCGCGGTGTCCTTTCTCGTGACTCCGCCCGGGATTGGCCCGCCGTTGGTGTTGGCGGGCCCCGTCTACATATTTATTTATTTATTTATTTAAAACAATATAAGCTTACAGTGGTTACACCAAAACGCTTAAATGCTATTTAGGTATCATACTACATTACAAAATTTAATTATGATATAATTTGCACTTTTATATTTGTACCATATAATCATTCGCATCTATTATAACATTGGAGTAAAATTGAATATGATCATATAAATTAAATAAATCATAACATTGAAAATTGATTCAATAAGTATATAATTATGGATTATGTAAAACTGAGATAGTACTTATGACTAGATTGCCAATAAATAATATCAAAGCCAGTAAGTATATAATATCTATTTATCAACAACATAATTATATCACTTTGTCATTAGTTACAAATAATATATATATAATTATAAATTAAAAATTAAATCAAGTAGTCCATAATGTAAATATAACAATTGAAGAAAATTAAAAAAATAATAATAAACACATTTATAATATGGGTGATATGGGCATGTCACTCGATACAAATATTATTACTGTTTATTTAAATAATGTAATATGTTTGTGGTCATAGTGCTAATACTATCAAAGAAGATGTCAGTCAAAAGTATGATCTCGCAATCATCCACCAAACTTCTTGCATCCATCAAACTTCTTGCATCCATCACCTTACAAAGCTACTTGGGAGGCGGCGAGGACACGCGCCGCCTCCTTGCTCAGCATGACTCCTTCACAGAAGCAGGCGACGGCGTTTCAGGACCTCTCACTCCGGACCATAGACAGAACTACGGCTGGGAGCGAGAGGACAACCGTATCGAAAGCCGCGACCAGATCACGGCGCTGCAATGCCGAAGCTGGGCAGTCCGCCAATGTATGCAACGCCGTGTCTTCGACAGGTTCGCGGCTGCTGCCACAGTGGTGGCATCCGGACGTTTCCTCCCGGCCCTCCACAAATACTGGCCAAAACAACCATGGCCGGTAAGGATTTGAGTCAACCGGAAGGTGAGGACGCCGTGACGTCTCTCCAACCACTTTTCAACCACGGGACTTACCGCCACTATCGTGGTGTGCCCGTCACAGGAACGCCTGTTCCAACCACAACAAGTAAACAAGTAGGCCCAACAAGTTCCTACACTAATAATGACATGCATTATTTCGCTATATTAATTTTGTAAAAGTCAAGTAAGGTATTTGAATATACAATGGTTTCGTTTATTTAGTTCTTTGTCAATTCATACTACCCCTGACAATTTTGCTGTACTGAATTGAACAACTCATAGGAATTATTTTGCATTAACAACGCACCATAACGTAACACAAGCTAATAATAATTTTACTTTTAAGCTTATTATAAATTTAAATTAAACGTAACGTAATATGCTACACCGACATCTAAGCAGCGTATACCTACTGCATAAAACTAAAAAAGATCACACTTTCCTTCCTTTTTTAAATATTGTATTTGTTTCACTGACCTGTATTTATCCTCGTCGCCATTTGTAGTATTTGCTTTCACAGCAAATATAACGACTACACGAATCGATATAACACTGGCTCACCACTACACACAGATACGAGCACAGAGCGCACGTCCATCATGCACCGTGTCTTACTACCGACTGACTGTCCGCCGTAGTGACAGCTGTCAGGTGACGACTGCTCCCTCTACTGATGTACATGAGACAGTGTATTATATCTATTGTATAGATACAAACACTACATCATTTATTACTTTTACAAGGTATTTAGAAAATCAATATAACATTAAGAAGATTTTCAAAGAGAAACTGTTCAGTTAATTTTCTTCTCCTCATCTTTTTTACGATGTCTTACATCTCTCATCTTAAATTCAGCGTAATATTTAAAGTAAATAAATACACTTAAATCTCTCTGTAAATTGTTCGATTCCCAGACCAAGAGGTAATATCATAAGCTGTTAGCGAACTCTCAGTAACAATATACTCGCACAGTCTGGCAATGCACCCGGTACACGGAAATGAGCAAGCTCACTATCGACAACATCTTTGCACTATACCAACACAGCCGATGTCGTGTTCATTGTTTAGGTCACTAAGGACTGATCTCTGCTTTTACAAGAACTATGTAGAAATTCATTCGTTACTTAAAGGTCCAAAATCTAAAAAAAGATGATCGTGCCTTTATTAAAAGGCATTAATCTGGACTCAGCCACCCGTTAATAACGTTGAGATGTTTCACGGAAAAGAAACATTTTAAGCAGCAATTCTAAATTATTTCGTAATTATTTATTTATTTATTTTTCGTGTGAGTGTGTGGCCAACTCTAGTGTCGGAGTTTTCAGACCGCCCGAAGGCCTCCGACATGGCCTAACGATCCTTATCCTGAGACAAGAACCGGGACCGACAGCTTTACGTGCCCTCCGAAGCACGGTAGCGCTTAGATGTAAATGCCACACTTGGTCACCCATCCAAGTGCCGACCTGTGCAAGCGTTGCTTAACTTTGCCGATCGGTTACGAACAGCAAGCCAAGTCTCGCTATGAGCGCTACGTAATAATTTTCTAGCTTTTACCCACATCTGAGAGATGTCTCCTTGAATCGTACATTAGAATAAGATATGACGATTGAGGAAAGGGCATCTGAAAGACTTCATCCAGATTCATTCATCCGTCACAAGCGCCAAAGGGCTACTATGTCGTATAAATTGATGTCTTTAGTACATATTGCTATTTCCGTATGAATCGACTGACTCTTCCGGTGAGTATTCGTATAATTGTATCACAATTGGTACGACCCGACTTCACGGAGAACGTACCTACAGGTTTGAGCTGTCGCCTCGCCGCTTAGCACTGCGGTTCACTCCACACGAGACAAGCGTCTGTGTATTTACAGTGTTCCTGTGTTACTTGTTTATTAAATCACCCGCTATATACTTAGTTGGTATTAAAACGAACACTGTGCTTTAAAAAAAATATGCTATCATAATGGCAGTAAAACCATTTAAAACACTGACTGCTAGCATATCACTAATCTACTGGTATAAAAACAGAAACTATGTAGCTTCTAAAATATTTTAGGTTTTATGATAATAATATATATAGTATATTTTTATTCTATTTCACTCGGCTTCAGAACGGCTGGTCTGTTGTGATTAAAATTGAAACGAATGTGAATATGCCGACGCATTTATTTCAATTATTTGCACAATTATTTCACGTACATAATATACAACGTGTAACGGAAATAACGCACATCCTCAGACACCCCAATTAGAAAACCTTGTTATAATCATAATACATGCATTGAAATATTTTTTTCATTAGCCTAAACATAGTTTTTTATCGAAAGTATTGACTTTATTATAAGTAAAATGCGTGGTCACTACAAACCTGCGCACGCACACAATCATACGAAACGTTTGCTGTGGTAAACAAACGACAGCAAAATACGATACGGTCTATAATTTTTTAATATCGTTAGTGGCTATTGTGACTATCTTAATTTAATCATAATAATCATACCTAGTTAGCATTATTGATATTACATATTAACGTAAAAGGGTATCAATGAGAGTATTAAAGAAGAACGGCGTGTTTAAAGTTGTGAATCATAATTTTTTTAATATAATAGAATAACCAAATGACTCACAGGCTTATTGTCACTTGTTCGGCGTCCTCTTTTTAAAATGCTGACATCAGGTGTCCACCACCTGGCTTAAATATTCCATTAGTTCACACACACAATGTTTCTTTTCACTGTTTCAAAAGCAGCTGATATCTTATTTTAACTCCCCGGCACTTGTTGTCTCGTCACAATCAACTAGCGGTTTAATAGGTATGTCCCCATAAAGCAAAAGTCCAGAGGCGTCAAGTCAGGCGACCTAGGAGGCTACTGGACAGGACCGCCGCGATCGATCCAGCGCTCCTTGTATTCGACTTCACGATGATCTCGGACGTTCTACGTAAAATGCGCGGGGGGCACCATCATGTTGATAATACACATTTTGTAAATAAACAAGTAAACTTGTTAAACATTTCTTTCACTACACTCACAGAGAATCCAGGTAGATGACTAATTTTATTTATCTAAGCGCAACAATGGCCGCCCGGCCGGCGCTGTACCATAGGCTGTACCTACAAGCGCGGGCGACCGACGCGACGGTGACAAGTGAGAAACATTACGTCTCGCTCTTTCCCACTTTTAATAGGTAAGCGAAAGAAAGATGATAGATATTTTGGTGGTCAATTGTGTGTTATTGTCTTGTACCGACTGTTATGTTGTATTAATGTGTGCGTTTCGGTACGTGGAACCACTAAACAAATGCATTTAAAAAGAAGCCGTTCTACGTTGACTTAAGTTTTATTTTCGTATATTTCGCCTTTTCAAAGCAATGAGTGACTATAATTTACGTAATTTTAATTATTTTAGGATAAAAAAAAATATGATATTAAAAATGTCAGAAATGGATTCAGTAGCCGATTCTGAACAAAGTACTTTCAGGATGTGCATTAAACTTGTTACATGTTGTATATTAAATATATACACGCTGATTTTTTATTGGTTTTGGAGCGAAAGCCATCTTATTACTTATCGTTAATAGAACCTAATCAGCTAATAATATTTGAAATGTAAGCTAAATATATCTTGAGAAATTAATTAATTTAATAGTACGAGAACAAGAAGTATCACTTTGCCGCACACTGGCGAAGTACGAGCGATCGTGTCACATACACACTGGCATTAGTCACTGTTATTCCCGCCCTCCCGCTCTCTGCCATGCGCGCGCGCCACCCTCCGCTGCAGGGCGCGGGGGCGCAGGGGGCGGGTGCGGCCGTGCGGCGCGGGCGCAACTTGACCTTCAGTCTTAAGAAATTAGGTCAATGGGACAGTCGTATATCACGCTCCCGTCACTCTGTGTCCGTGTTACGTAATTAAACTACAATCGTGGATCTTTACAATACTGATGTGTTCGCTAGTGGATTGATAGGCCGCAACCTGACCTGACTCCATAGGGTTTTATTAGTGGATCGAGGTTATAAGATGTGTACAAAGAAGAAACGGAGTCACGAGAACGCGAGAAACATGTGTGTGCAAATGTGTAAATTGATTGTGATGTAAGCAGAAGACTGTAAAGGTAAATGATTTGCTTTACTGATTGTTGTGAATACCTACGTTGATAACATGTTTTAAGCACGCCAGAAATAAGTAAATACCTAAATTCGGCTTTTACTAGTTATTGAAAAAGATTATGTTTCGACGATTAATACGTAAATAATAATAAGTTCTTCTTTTCATCTACTAGTTTATTATGATTGCGTGAACCCACAGCTTATTTCTGTCAACTTACGAAGGAATAGGTAGGTACAGCTATTTAGTTACATGTGTTTATTATTTTAATCATTATTACACATACATACATATCGTCACGCCTTTCATCCCCGAAGGGGTAGGCAGAGGTGTATTTCTACACTAGGCATGGGCGTTTTCGGATTTTTCCGCAAACCGATACAAATTCGATTTCAGATACTGAAATCGATTTCAAAAACCGATTTTAGAAATCGATTTCTGTAGCGGATGTCGGAGCGACGAGCGTAGTTACTAGTTGCGTAGACAAACGCAAACAATCGAATTCCTATTGTATTGTCATGTCATGCGTCCATATTTCGCTTGGTTTGCGTGACATTGAAAAAGAAAACCTACTAACTACCTAAAACTAATTGTTAAAAAACTCAGTCGCCAAACAAACTAAAATTACACAACACGAATTGTTTCTATTTATTTACACTTTACAATCCTAACCTACTAACTACCTAAAACTAATTGTTAAAAAACTCAGTCGCCAAACAAACTAAAATTACACAACACGAATTGTTTCTATTTATTTACACTTTACAATCCTAACCTACTACTTAACTACCTAAAACTAATTGTTAAAAAACTCAGTCGCCAAACAAACTAAAATTACGCAACACCAATTGTTTCTATTTATTTACACTTTACAATCCTAACAACGTAACAATAAAACTTTTTAAATCCTAATAGTATAACTTTCACGAAAACCAAATGTAGGTACTTAATTTTATTATTATTACGCGCGCACCGCACTGCACGTGTCACCTAGGTGAAGGTCAAGTGAACAAATAAACATTGATCAAGTCAAAACTCTCCAAACATAAATCCCTAATAACTATTAAAACTATTTGCAATTTTCAAAACAAACATTAAATAGTTGCAATCTGAATTAGATCTTATCGCCTCGATGTTAAGTTTTATTTTTTCTATTCAATCTGCAATTCATAAAACCGCCAAAATCCATAACGCACTAGGTACTACGACTGGCTTGCTTGGCAACGATCGATATTCGCTTCATCTCTTTTGCTCTTTAAACGGATCACTAAGTAAGAAAGAAAAGGATATGAAATTCGCTCTCTCTCATTCTAACTAAGTAGTCGTTGGGTAGAGTGAAAGAGAACGAATGAATATGAAAACTATCGAAACGTAAGCTTTAGATTTACTTTGTAGTTTGGTTGCGCTTGCACAGTTTCCGTTTGGTTTGGATTAGATTGTTTGCGTAATCGTGGTATTGTTTTACGTTTTCTAAAATCGGTTTTCTCATATTGGAATATCGATACGATACGATTTCTGACTGCAATCGGATTTCAGTTTCGTTTTGATATATCGGTCTCATGCCTATTCTACACCCACTTTTCGCCAGATATACTTTAGTCCCACGTAATAAGGGTCGAGCCTATTGCCGTTCCGGGCACATTTCCAGACTCCGTGCTGCTACTGAGAATTTCGTGACAGAAAAACTCAATAACATTGCCCGACCCAGGAATCGAACCCGGGACCTCCCGATCCCACGCGCACATTTATGCCGCGAGACCAACGAGGCAGTCGTATAGGGTTTGATATCGAGTTTTCCGTCTCTACGCAAAAATGGTATTTGCATCGTGTTATCCCTTAGTCGCCTCTTACGACACCCACGGGAAGATAGGGGGTGGTGACATTTGTATTCTATGCCGTCAACCACACGGCAAATCATTATTATGTGCTTAAAATTATTGAAGTTGTCATCGTAATTAATTTGTATTTTGTAAGTACGTAAATTAGGAAGGCAGCGATAGCCGAGTGAATATACCAACAGACTGCCATGCAGAGGGTATCAGGTTCGAATCCACGGCGTGCACCAATGACTTTTCAGAGTTATGTGCGTATTGAGTTGCGGGGGTCCGACAGGCAGTCGCTCCGTGGAAAAGCTAATATTCAACTAAATTCGGTTAGACTAGAAAGAGGACCCCAAACTGAAACTGGGATTACGCTAAGAGAAAGAAGAAGTACGTAAATTAGGTATCACTATCCATCCGTACTTCTTATGCTGGGGCCTCACTACCGGCTTACGTCAATGTCTGCTAGCGCGATAATTATTGCGATAATTTATAACGCGCTAAAGTAGGTGGCTACACTTGAAACGTCAACGTAAATGCCCATAATTGGCGATAAAAACGCCAAACGCCAATGTTAATGCCGTTGTCAAATTATCGCGTTAAGTCGTGGCTACACCTACGGTAAACGTACATTATCACAATAATTAATGGCATTCCTGGTTAGTATGGCCCCAGCAGAAGTGCTTTGCTGACTGATACGTGTTTTATGTTTAGGTAGTTACCAACTGTTACACGCGCTGTACTGTACCTAAAACAGCTGTTGACCTCGCCGCTCGCCGCGACGTCAACAGCTGTTTTAGGTACCTACAGCGCGCCGACGAGTCGATCGACGATCGAGTGGCGCGTTACTACGTATTTTCTAGAGTTATTGACTTTCAAAACTTTTTTATTTTACGTGGTAGGTAAGTTTTGATTTTGAATATGAAAAGCAGATATGTTTTCCAACGTGAGGTCTATTTTTCCTAAACCAATAAAAAATCAGCGTGTATATGTTAAATATACATAATATACACGTTCATAATATATATGAAAGTACGTGTATTGTGTCTGTTTTTGACATTTCAAAATAATTAAATGTCACCGCGTGGGAGACTACGTTCAGCTTTAATCTTAATGAGTGTACCTAGTCAGATGTGTCTCATCTGACTTACACACTTATTAAAACCGCTGAAGATTATATTACAAACCTACGTGAACGAAATTGAATACGTTAGATGTAAAGAAAATATTTGTGTCTGTAATATCCATCCATAGTTTTTTCCACTGCTAGCCTGTAACTCCTTTGTTATATTGTAAAATAACAAACCAGTTATAAACAAGCGGTACGAACTGTTAGTTTCTAGCTATTTCTGTAATCATTGATTACTACTCTGAAACACAACATGTCCCTACCTAAAACAAAACAACCATATTCCTCGTATCTGTGATTATATGCTCTCAAAATATTGAGTGTTAATTGTTTATTTGCTGATCCCATAACCGCTTGACCGCACACAAGTGACTAATTTCCCTTTTTGCAAAAATAGATAAGCGCGTAAACTGTCATTTTTCCCACGCTTTTCCGCTGCGCACTAATCTGTTAGTGGAACTCGGATAACTTAACCGATTGCGGTATGTTGCATTTCAATAGACGCGTAATTAAATGAGCTTTCCAATGATAGAAATGAAAACAATATAATATGGTTGAAACCCACGCAAGGGCAGTATAAAGTGAAAATTAGAAATTTTTTCCCGCCATTTTTAGCGTGATTATATATTTCTGACATATTCCTTTTTCTCGTCGTTTTTTATTATGGGAAGTATATAAGTATTATACACAGTTAGAAAGGTTTTTTAATTTACTTTTAGAGGAAATTATTATAATGAAAAGAAACATTTTAATATTAAACAAAAAAAAGTTTTTTATTGGCACCCATTTTCATATATTATTTTTTAAAATACCGTTTTATGTTATATATCAGATTCAAACCTAGGTAATTTTCTTTCCAAATAGATTTCCAAGTATAAAAACCAATTCTGATAAGAATCTGATGAGAATTATTTTTATTGGAACCTGCACAGTTGTTTACTTTTTCCCGCCGTAAAAACTGAAGTTCCCGCCAAAATTTTCGATACCTAATATCTCATAAGTAATATGAGTATTACATATTTTATCAAATGTTTCTTTATATACTCATAATAAAAAAATCATACAACGCATAAATGTAACCTTATATACATGAAAACTTTTTTAAATAATAAATATATGTATTAAAACTTTTTTATATAAAATGACGTTTTTACGAAAATTGTTTGTCTGTAATTAAAGTAATACTCATTATTTATTTATTTTTTTGCTGTAACTTCATAATTAATAAGTTAATTTACAATAAAACCATAAAAGTATGATATATAATTACATAATTTGTTTACAATGATGTTTTTAATCCATAATTACGCCCCGCGCGCGGCATGCAAAGTCAGCGAAATATATGTTTTTTTTTCAAATGCTTACATTACATCTAAATAATTTTCTGCAAGTATTGCAATAACTTTATTTTATTATATAGATAATATCACCAGGTACATGCAAATACAACAACCAACTAGATTCAGTTTATACTTTTATTATGATAAACAAAAGTGTCGAGTAAGTCGGTAAAAACGACATTGTTTACGTTACGGCCGCTCGCCTAAAGTAAACATTTCATTCAAACGTAATTTGTTTTGTACCATTAGAACGAGTCATTCATTAGCTTGCAGGAAAATAAATACCACTCCTCTCAAGTTATTAACAATCGCACAAAAACTAATTAATTGAGCGCGCCCGTCTTTAACTGGTGGCGCGTACTTGAAATTTGTCGATGCTGAGTAAGCACTTAAAAATGGTGAACGGTCAAGCGGATAAATATAAATCATGCGTATAGAATTAGCAAATAGGCAATGCCATTGAAATCAGATAGTATTATGTACCAGTAAACATTATCCCACTGTTGTTACAATAATTGGTAGCGCCATCTATCTTTTCTATTGATAATTAATTATGTCAACACCTAGCTAATAAATTCCTTTGCATACCGCAGTGTCAAAACGAGCGATCTTTTATCCCTTTCTTTCCCAAAGGCCTTCCCAAAGGCACGCCTCGCTCTAATTGGTCGCGGAATTCAATGACGCTGCGATCGAGTCAGAGATCAATCGTCACGCTGATCGGTCGCGTGCTTACGCAGCCCCGTGCCGCGCCGAACGTGTGAAATACCGCAATATTTACCGCTTTTATACTATAAACGAGAACTGAACCGCCCGCGGGTGTAGTGGAGTGATCTGTGCAGCTTCGGGCTGGATCCAAGTGGAGTAATCAGCTTGTAGCCCGACTCTCGAAGACGCAGGTGGCCGCCATTTTGTCAAGGTAAGGCGTGCCTCCTATAAATCCCAATAGCTATAAGATCGCCCGTTCACCCATCTTCTAGGCGATTTACCAGCCATCCTTTATACAGTCCACAATTAAAAATATTTTTCCATATCACGAAATCGCCTAGTACATACTTGCGGTGCAACGCCAAACCATTTTTTGGTTCCGTACGAGCCGGATTCATTTGCGTTTATAAGTAACCTCTCGTTTATCTCGCGTAGGTATCTTCTAAAATAATATTCTAATAATATTCTACCACATTCACACAACACCGTCTAGTCCCAAACTAAGCAGAGCTTGTACTATGGGTACTAGATAATGGATTAACATACATATATACTTTTTTTTTGTAAATACATACATATTATACATAGAAACACCCAGAACAAGACAAACATCCATGTTCACGCACACAAATGTTTGACTTGAGCGGGAATCGAACCCGCGACCTTCGGCGTGGCAGTCGCTTACACTCCCGCTGCGCCAACCTACCTACCTAGGTAGTTATAGCACCTAGCTATACTCCTAGTCCATTCACGTACCCATTACGTGGGTACTTCCGCACGCTTCAGTAGGTAATATACTTTAATGTAGCTACCTACAAATCTGATATATCTACCCAATTATTATTACTGGAACAATCATAGTTGTCTTGTAAATTCAATATTTTAAGCACCTTTTAGTTCCACCGCCTTAAAGGTATTGCCTACTTACGAATAACTACCGCATAAACACCTACTTAGGTAAAATAATAGGTACTTTAGGTATTCTTATTTGATTCGGTCTCATTAGCTTATACTTACGTAAACTTGGCGCGACAAAAGAAGCCATGTATGTCGGAAGAAAAAGAGCTGAAAATCTTGGAAGCTAAACGTAATATATTATTTGAGCGTATTCAAAACATTTACGAGCGCTCAAAAACTGCGCTACTTCCGATATTAATAGGGAATCATTTCTTAGTTATTGTATGACAGTAGATAGTATTTGAACAGATTTTCATAAGCTGTTAGACGATTGTAACGCAAGATTGCTTGCTATTAATCCTGATGAACAGCCGAATTATCAAGCGTACACCTCATTCGAAGATCTTTATTGTATCATCAAGCGCATACAATCACAATTGGACGGTAAATATTCAGCACAGCCTGTTCCTGCGGTTTGAGCGCCGAGATTACCGCCAATCGAGCTTATGTCGTTTGACGGAGATATACGAAATTGGCCGTTATTCTATGCGAGTTTTAAGTCTACAGTGCACGATAATGGTTCTCTGACAGATGCTGACAGGTTGTACTATTTAATAGGTAAGCTGTCACCGAAGGCCGAGTCCGTATTTGCAGGTGTCACACCCAGTGCTGAGAACTATCAGGTCATATTTCCGTCACTACTTGATAGGTATCAAGATACTCGTGATCTAGCGTCGACTTACTTTGATCAAGCTTTAAATCTTAAATTGTCCGGTGCCGCGTCTGTTTCAATTTTTTTTTCCAGCTATTTATAGACAACTTTGTTACCGCATTTAGTTCCCTTAAAAACTTAAAATTAAAAGATCTTTCCGACTTTATGTTACTTCAACTCGCTTTAAAAAAGTTTGACACTGAAACAATTCGTGCGTTTGAGATGACTGAGCGTAATCATAAAATACCTACACTAGATAGTTTTATTTCGTTCATCAAATATCAGTGTCGAATATTTCATAATACGCAGCCTAGTTCATCTAGCTCGTCTTATAATAATAATAGTAAACAAAAGTCGAATAAATCGCGAAATAGCAATAATAACTCGGTCCCTAATCCGCAATCTTACGTAGCATGCTCGGAATCTAATAATAATAATTCACAGAAGTGTCTGTGCAGTAATATAGTACACGGCCATTTCTATAAATGCCCCGCTTTTAATAATTTAAATCCGACTGCTCGTTTTAAATGTATAAAAGAAAACAAAGCTTGCGTTAATTGTTTAAGTACAAAACCAGTAACTGTTCTAGTAAGACGAAGTGTCGTTCATGTAATCAACAACATCACTCATTATAACATTTTGATAAAAGTTATCCGTTGTCGGGTCAATCCGGTAACCTTGACCCAATTTCTAGCCTACCTACGTCGCAGGTGCAGGGCGCCTGTGCCACGGTGGCTTCCCCCTCCGCGTCTCAGGACGACGTATCGTTGTGTACGACGTCCATTGCGCTGGCGGCGCACACACGCGGACAACCCTCGCACGCTTGTCGTGCTCAGCGCGATGCTAAACCGCAGTGTACGGCAGCCAAAACGGTTCTATTAGCAACAGCGCAAGTTATCGTTTATGATATTAATAACGCACCGCACATAGTTCGTTGTTTACTCGATAGCGCATCACAGAGTAACTTTATTACTTCTGATTGTTTCATACGCTTCGGACTGTGGGATAACTTTAGAAATACTAACTTAGTAGTCAAGGGGATCGGGGGGTCAGAAAAACATTGCAAGGGTTCCGTAGATATTAAAATACATTCGCGTTTTGATAGGGATATTAATTTAAACATTTCTTCGCTTATCGTGGAGCGTATTACGGACACATTGCCGAACGCTAATCTGAACGTATCGCTACTCACACATCTCGAGACATTGCCGCTAGCAGACGCGGAATTTGCGAATCCGGCAGACATTGATGTTTTGATCGGAGCTTCAATATTTCCGCACTTGTTACTACCTAAAGTTGTACGTAGTGAGCAATATAATTTACCGCCCGCTATAGAGACGGTATTTGGGTATGTGATTATGGGTACCGTACCTACGTTACATACTTCTCAGTATATTACGTCTTGTTGTTGTTCTGTTCTTCAAGAAAATAATATTGATTCTCTTCTCAAGCGATTTTAGGAGCTTGAAGAGATTACCGCAACGCCGCAATCCCGAGTGTGAAAACATTTCCGCGCTACCAATGTTCGTGACGACAGTGGTAGATACGTTGTGGCGTTGCCATTCTATGGTGACCCTTATTTGTTAGGCAACTCGTACGCTGCGCTTAGACGTTTTCATTGTTTAGAACGTAAACTTGATGCATCACTTAAGTTACGCGGCGCCTATAATGACGTCATTCGTGACTACCTAAATAAAGGTTTTTTGAGTGTAGTTGTAAACAACGAGGGCAACTCTCTTCCCTCATATTATATCCCGCATCACGGCGTAGTTCGTGAAGATAAAACCTCTACTAAACTTCGTGTGGTTTTAGATGCTAGTTGTAGGACTACATCGGGTCAGTCGATTAATGACATTTTGCATGCCGGCCCTAATCTACAGGATGATTAATTTAACATCATAATAAAGTTTCTTCTTTTCCAAATCGCTCTGTCAGCTGATTGCCGCCAAATGTTTCTCAATATCGGCGTTAGCGAATCTGACCGTAGATTTCAACGGATTTTTTATCGTTTTGACAATAAGAAACCTTTATCCGTGTATCAGTTCAATCGTGTTTGTTTTGGACTCAAGTCTAGCCCATATCACTCGTTACGAGTTGTTCGCCAGTTGATCGCTGATGAAGGCGATCCCTTTCCCGCTGCAGCAGCTGTTGCTACTTCCGCTTTGTATATGGATGACATCGCCTGTAGTGTCATATCCGTTCCGCTAGCAATTTCGCTTTGTGAAGAGCTTATTCAGCTTTTCAAGCGATGCCAGTTTGATCATGTCAACTGGACAAGCAACTCTAAGGAGGTTCTCGCACGCATACCTGATTCTCATAAAGCTTCCCCAGACATTGAGTTTGAGAAGTCTGTACCGCATAAAGTTCTCGGTTTACGCTGGGACAAATCCTGTGATAGTTTTCGGCTTGACGTCTCACCGCCAGATGATAAGAGCACCAAACGCACTATGCTATCCACCGTGGCTCGACTATGGGACATAATGGGTTTTGTGGCTCCCACAATTTTGTACGCCAAGCTTTTGATCAAAGAACTTTGGTTATCAAAGTGTGAGTGGGATGAAACACCCCCTGACCATATTCTCGCCACTTGGAGCCAGTTTTATATTGAGCTTACCGCGCTCAATCAAATTACTATTCCGCGTCATCTTAGGTTGGTAGATGGATGTACCATCAACTTAATAGGTTTCGCTGACGCCAGTGAGCGCGCTTACGGCGGAGTCGTATATCTGCAAGTCCGCATTGGTTCTAACTACTCGGTGCAGTTAGTTTGTGCCAAGTCCAAGGTCTCGCCTATTAAAACCATTTCGGTTGCGAGACTGGAGTTGTGCGCGGCCCTTCTACCCTATCAATAAAATATACGCATTTTCTGACTCCAAAGTAGTGCTCGCTTGGATTTATTCCAACTTCTCCTCACCGCTGGCAGACTTTTGTCACCAACCGCGTTAGTAAATTAATTGAACTTGTTCCTGCTACTTGTTTCAATCACGTCGCGGGTATTGAGAACCCCGCTGATTGCCTGTCTCGTGGTGTTACTCCACTTAATCTTCTGCATCATCCAATGTGGCATCGTGGACCTTCTTGGATTTCCCATGATCCGACAGAGTGGCCCATGCAACCCTTTGACCACAGTGCAGAGGACGAGGAAGAACCCGAACGGAAGTCTGTTTCTCATCCCGTGATTGTTGAGGTTGCTGAATCTCTGACTCGCCCTACGCATGTCATCGTAGTCTAAGTTACTCCGCGCCATCGTTTATGTTTGTAGGTTTCTTAGGCACCTACCTAATGAGACTTTTGTTTCAAGTACCTTGAATTTGCAGAATATAAGTTACTACGAGCTGTACAGTCTGTTCATTTTAGTAACGACATTCAAAATTTGAAAAATAATGTACCTTGTTCTCCTGCTATTCTTAGGCTCAAGCCGTTTCTCGATGAGCACGGCGTCATACGCGTAGGTGTTTGTCTGTCAAATTCGGATGAACCTTATAACTACAAGCATATTTGCATTCTACCGCGTCATGATCATGTTGACGACCTTCTTGTTGATTTTTATCACAAGAAGCATCTCCATGCTGGTCCAGAGTTGCTTATGTCCTTACTTAGGCATAAATATTGGGTTTTAGCTGCTCGACGAATAATTCGTCACAGAATACATAAATGTAACGTCTGTTTCAAATTCATCCGCGTCCGATTTTCCCTCCCATGGCAGATCTTCCTAGCCAGCGCGTCAATCAGGTTGATAAAGCGTTTACACCTACCGGTTGTGATTACGCAGGACCACTGCAGTATACGCCAGTGCGTGGTCGAGGTGTTAAAGGCCGTAAAGCTTGGCTATGTATTTTTACATGCTTAACGACGCGCGCTACGCACATTGAAATTGCGACGGATTTAAGCACGGTGTCATTCCTGGCAGCCCTTAAACGATTTCTTTCAAGACGCGGCCCTATACAGTGTGTGTACACGGATAACGGCACTTGTTTCGTGGGCGCAAGCTCCTATTTACGCGACATTTATAAGTTTCTCAGGGAAGAATATCGTACTCGTCTTCAGGAAGAACTTTCCATAAATCATATTGACTGGAAGTTTATTCCGCCAGCATCACCACATTTCGGTGGATGTTGGGAAAGCATGGTCAAAGTAATTAAAACGCATCTCTTTAAAGTTATAGGTCAACTGATCCTCTCTTACGGAGAGCTTTTAACTGTCCTTGCACAAGTCGAGGCGCTGATCAACTCGCGTCCGCTCACGGCATTGAGTAGTGACCCTGCAGAACCATCCGCGTTAAGCCCTGCACATTTTCTGAACACAGTGCCATTATCGTCATTTCCGGCTCCTGAAGCAGACTCTTCAAGCTTGCTCCAGAGACATACTCTGCTGGATAAACTCGTGCAGTCGTTCTGGCGGCGCTGGCGTGCGGAATATCTCCACCAGCTTCAGGCTAGATCCAAATGGAATAGTCCTGCATCCCCTATACAGGAGGGTACGTTGGTCGTCATAGTACATGATAATGCTCTGCCGCTTTCATGGCCGTTAGCCATCGTGGAGAAACTGCATATTTCCAAAGACGGTACAACCCGCGTTGTTACCGTGAAAACCTCGAAGGGGAGCTACGTGCGCCCTGTTGTACGTCTCTGTCCACTTCCAACTCAGTGAGATCTAGCCTGAAGTTAGATCTACCTCTTAGTTTAAGTATTTATTTTGTCGTTTTCGTTATTATTGTTTCGCTAAAGTTAATTTAGATTAATTTTAATATAATATCGCTGTCTTAGCCTATTGATGGGTTATGCGGTAGTACATCCAACATAGCTAAGTTCAATTTTATTTCTTTTAAAGGCAACCCTTTAGGGCCGGGGGGATATGGTAGCGCCATCTATCTTTTCTATAGATAATAAATTATGTCAACACCTAGCTAATAAATTCCTTTGCATACCGCAGTGTCAAAACGAGCGATCTTTTATCCCTTTCTTTCCCAAAAGCCTTCCCAAAGGCACGCCTCGCTCTAATTGGTCGCGGAATTCAATGACGCTGCGATCGAGTCAGAGATCAGTCGTCAGGCTGATCGTTCGCGTGCTTACGCAGCCCCGCACCGCGCTGAACATGTGCAATACCGCAATATTTACCGCTTTTATACTATAAACGAGAACTGAACCGCCCGCGGGTGTAGTGGAGTGATCTGTGCAGCTTCGGGCTGGATCCAAGTGGAGTGATCAGCTTGTAGCCCGACTCTCGAAGACGCCGGTGGCCGCCATTTTGTCTAGGTAAGGCGTGCCTCCTATTAATCCCAATAGCCATAAGATCACCCGTTCACCTATCTCCTAGGCGATTTACCAGCCATCCTTTATACAGTCCAATAATCATGATGATAAACGCTTAAAATCACTCTGCCGTGCGATAATAGTAATTTATTCAGCTAAATAAACGTGAAAATTACTTCATAATCGATAAGAGGATGCAGTAAAAATTGTTTTTGTCGATTAAAAAATTTAAAATGGTCGCTCTCTGATAAAATGAAGGCTACACTAATCAAATTAAAGGTTTGTCTGAAATGCTACAATAACCAACAATTACCAATTCATCACAAAGCAACAGTTACAAAAATAAATAACTTCGCCCAGTAGTTTGAGCTTCACACAATCGATCTGAAACTGTAAGTAATATGGAATAAAATATTACAATTTAGACTCAGCCTGAACTGACAATATTCGACGATTTGACAATAACTAACGGCCGTTTTTAAGATCTAACTCTAAATGGATTTGACTTCTAGAGATACATGACATATTTTGTATGGAGCTTATGTCGAATATGTACCTATCTTTAGTAGCCAAATCCATGAATAGATTGAATATTAAATCCTGTAGTAATAATAATAATGAGCTCTCACACCACAACACTTTGCGAGCCTTACAACAAAATTTACTATCAGAACTAACTAGAAGACTTTAATAGTTGGTATACCAATAGCAATGCATAGGTCACAATAATGATGTTGAGCGCTAAACAAAATTATCAGTGACAATTTAGCGCCCGTCCCTCACACAACGCACAGAAAATGTGCCGCATTACTTATACTAAAGCTACTGATTACTAAGCGACTATCGATAAGGCTGCACATATAAAGTTGATTGAGAGCTTCATATTAGTTGTCACTGCAGACGAGGCGATTTTTACCATAGTTTATCTTGTCATGCGTAGTAATTATGGTAATACTTCTTGAAGAGCGGTCGTTACTCCAACGCTGTCCGCGTTTTTTGTAAATACCATTTACCGGCTATTGATGCATCGAAGATTACTTAAAAGAAATATTACTCAAAACGCTACAATCAAGTGTCTCCGTCCTAGATATAAAGAAATTTGTATGTTTCCTCATCCTTGCATCATATTAAAGATACAGTTCATTCAAACAATCCCCTTGCCGAGTAATCAGACAGAAATAAGTGCCACTCTTCCTTGCTTTATTGACGAGCTCGTCGCTTATGAATTTTTGATGTTAACAATTATAGTCGCATGAATGATCATTGGATCAAAGAAGATTATACCAGCTGTAAAAATGTGTTTGCAAGTATATGTGACTAGCAGAATCCGACACTCGGTGTCATGTTCAATCCGGATCGTTGAATCCGGAATAAAACTTAATATATTGCAGACTGTGATGTCATTTGGTGAAAAATATAGCCGTATCACGACTAAATGGACACGCATAAATCTGCGAAGCCTTAACAATAGATGACTTAAATCCAGCCATGATAGTAGAGAAAACTACTGGTATGTTAAAAATGTAAGGAAAATTGATTTAATCACTATCACAACTTCCATATACGCAAACAGAATGAAAACTGAATATTTACGATGGTTAAAATCAAATTACGTTAAATTATAAATAAATGTTCAATTTAATTAAACTTCGTGAAGAGACTGCTACCAAAAGTCCACTAGTAAATATGTCCATCGTTCTACAAAACAAAGTTGTTTTAATTAGTTAGCAAACTATAATTATGCAAGTTATTTCTCACGACGCGTTTTCGAAATGCACTGGAAACTACAACCACCTTTGTTTGTGGAAGTGAAGAATTATTACAAGACATTTATTGCGCAACGGGCTCGACATTATGGCACACATGTACTAATGCGTGGTTCGAACGTGCACCGTCAACAATGAACAAAACGTCGACACACTCGCACCGACCCTAGCGTTTTGCTTTTGCGTTCATACGTCGGCGTCGTTGATTAGTATAGACACGTAGTTTGAAGTTCTGCGTTCAATTAAATGCGAAGGGACAGAAGAACTCTCTCTCTCACTCGCTCCATTGGACGCATCCTGCGCAGGCCTTCGTCAAGCCCACGCGGAGCGTCCACTCCCAGGATCCCGCTTACTGACCTAACCACGGTTGCTGAGCTCCCCCACCATGATAAGGTGGAGATCCCAACTAACTACTAACCCAACCTAACCTAACTAATAACCAACGGTTATTAGTCTCTCTGTAGTAGATTCATCGTTTTAGATTACAGTGCCACTAACCAAGTTTGAACGTAGTTAATAATTGCAAAACATATTTTTAATTCCATAAGAGTAAACGAAAAAATTAAAATTGACAGCGCATCCAAAAACATTAACGATTATAGGCTCGTAACAAACTTACACAAAATGTTATAAAAAGGAATACATTCTTCTAAAACGTAAAGCGTTTAGAGTAACATTAAAAACAATTTTATACTTAGTAACGGTACAATTTAAGAATACGAGATCGGTGAATTCGTAGGCAACTGAGATCAAAGAGTATTGCCATCATGATTATTATGTATTGTTGCTACATATTTACACAGCAATATACAACATTTTATCATTGTCAGAAATGACAGAATTCACATTAATGATGTTCTTTGTGATAAACCTTTGAAGAAATGTATAAAGTACTCCTCAATAATTTTAACTTATAGTCTTTTGAGCCTTTTAATATTATTATATTCTTCCAGAAATATTTCAAGATACGCCAAACTCAGAATTTGTGTTAAACTGCAAAATCAATACCAATTGCAATTATAGCTGACTACGAGTACGTTTTCCATTAGACTGTTACTATATACCTTCTAAACTCGGCTTAGAAAAAAGACGCAATAGCTATACACTCAACTTGACAATTTCCACTACGCGGCGACTTTTGAATTAAAATTGCAATACCGCCTCGCCCGACACTCTTCTTTCATATATAATTTTTTAATTTAATATCTTACTCCACTGCAGATTTCTCCTTAAATAAATCAAGATGATAAATTTATGCTTCGCTGTAGAAGAGCTAAGTAGTTTTTAATTGTCACAAGCGCAAAAATAGTGCGATAATTATGAGCTCACACTGTTTATGCGCATTTATGTGAATAAGCTCACCCGTTCGCAGGAATGTTAATCGAATAACTAACAATATAAATCTACTTAATTTAGCTAGAAACAAGCGACCTGATTCCGCTTTCCCAAACTCAATTTCGGGAAGATCAAAACGGAAAAGAGTTAAAATAGCTGAGTGGCGACATGAATGCTTTCTAAGGGCCATTTCGGCAGATAATGCAATTTGTTACAAGTCGTTCGCTCGTTTGCTTTTATTAGGTATTAGTGGCTATTAAGGAGGGCGTAACTCACAGCGGCGCGCGGTGGCAACTGGCAGTCGCACGTGGACCGAGCGAGCGCTGCCCGCGTCCGCGTCACGCACTCCGCAACCCCATCCAACATCTGGTTATTTAAATTAAGTATTTAAGTTAATTGCCATCATTATAGCGTTGCTATTGAAAGGGTGCCACAAAACGAATTTTACTTTAATTTTATGTTTAAAACAACCATTAAAAATCGAAGGAAATTCAGTTTTCATTACGTTGATAACAAATTGAACCCCATTGTAAGTGGATTTCGATACGACACATGCACGATATTCGGTTTGTTAAGCCGCTAATTTAATATAGTTGGTTATAATTATTAACAAAATATACGCGCATTCCATGTAACATCACTAGGTAATAATATGACTATACAAGATAATATTTAATGTAGTATTATGCCCTTTCAATACAACTATAAACAACGCATACTCAACATTCCAATGGTTCAACATGCATGCAGTTGAACAAAAGCAACAGTTTAATAACAACGGCTTTTGGATAGTACTCAAACAGATAAATTGATTGAATTGTTCCGAATGAAAAGATGAGGTTGTTATTAAGTAAATGTAGAGTGTAAATAGTAGGTACAAATGAGTGTTTACGAAAGCGTCGGCAACAAAAAAGCCGCGCAATTTCGGATTGGAGTGGCCATTACCCGCGCCGACTGCGGAAGGAACGTTCGCAATGGCATTGAAAATGTCGCGTTTAATTTTTCAAAATGCAATTCGTAAATTCGCATTTATGGCTGGCACGATTACTACCAGCCTAAAAGCTCCAGCGATGCAAGCCAGTGTGGCTTTGTTGCTAATACAAAGCGCTCGCTCACATACAGATGTTTGCAAAAACTTTGTCTCATCGCAGTTCCTCTTACATGTTAATAACTCAGCTGTGTGTCGGTGCGGCGGCATTACTTTCAACATTTGAAATAAAAGAAACGGCACTGGACGAGGGCACCACACAATAATACTACGAAGTAGGTGAAGCAAAGTAGTGCGGGACTCGGCCTCGCTCTCCAAGTCTCGGTTCTTCACAACATTCATCTCAATCGTGTAAACGGTGGGCTCACGACAGCTTGGCGTTTTCTTCTCTCGCGAATGCTGCGATGAGTTGGCGGCTCCAGCTTCACTCCTACGTTCTTTATATATTACTAGCTCCACACACTGGCTTGGTAATATGGCTATGATTTATCCATTCGTCGCAGACAATCCTACACCAGAAGATGTGTTGTCAGCGCGCGACGCTACCGCCGTCCTTAGATTAATATTGCGGCGCTAATATTAGACGTGTAGTTTTTCTTCCTTTTGACACAATTTATTACGTCTGCTCGCTATGTATTGGCGTCAGCAATCGAATGGAAAGACTGATAGATGACAGGAAAACTGCAGATATTCTTATGAAATAAAGTTTTGAGTACTCGCTGATTAAAAGAGGAACAAATAGCGAGCAAGATGTATCTTAGTATAGTGCTTTTATTCGACGTCTCCAGATTAAAAAGTGGGACGCGTACAATAAGAGGCACGACGGTGCACTATGGTTCGTCTAGAACAAGCTAGCTAGACAAAAACAACTCTTAAATTCCTGGAAGTTAATTACTATTACGAACTCATTACCCCTATACATTGAGGATTACACCTATTAATTATCAATACTACCCTCATTAAGAGCGTCATTAAGGTATGTTTATAAGATGTTGACTATTTAAAGGGCATTCATTTGCATTTTTACATCATATTTGATAGCATTGTTTATGTCACTAAAAGAAATTTGTGAAAGTGTTTTTGTGATGGATTGTATACGTAAGGGTAAGTAGTTATATTTTATTTCATTTTTAACATGGGAACTTCATTCTTTAGTCTTATAAAATGAAATGTTTGAATTTTCACCCACTTTTTTACTCATTTTTTCAAATTCATCGGTCAAATAATAACATGTCCCCACTTGTCCCCACCGTAGAACCTATCATATACGATTCTCATAAGTGTCTAGTAGTTATACGTAAAAAAATTCATTGCGATATATTTGCACAACTAATTTTTATTTATTTTTTTCTTTCAACAGTTTTTACCGTCTCAAGAATGGATTTTTTCGAAGAATGGCTGAAACACCCGAAGGAAACGCGGAATGAGGAGCTCTTTCGGTTTATATCTTTGAGATATAATTTTGATGGTGTTACGGAGCAGTCTCTGCGAGATATTAAAGTACTAATCTCAAGATATTCAACGAAATTTGCTGAAAAGTGGAGCAGCTGTGGAAGAAATCGAGAGCGATTCCTACAAAAGTATTCGACGTGGCTGGAGGGTCTTGACATATCTTTCGATGTGTCCGTTTATTTATCTCTGCCAACTACATCTGGAGAACCGGGACCCGGAAGACCTACTAAAGATTTTGAACATTCTAGTCTCAAAACGAAGAGACGACGTGTAGACGATCTATTACAGTCCAGAAGTGCTAGTGAATTAATTTACGCCGCTGAAGTGTCAGCTCGAATCTCGGGTCAGAGAAGTGTAGCACGTCAAATTAAAGATGTGACTAGTGATCCTTCAATAACCAAGACCACGAGTGAAGAAAGTGCCCCCAGGAGTTTAACAAGTGAGGAAGCTTTAGCGTACTACGTTGATAGTAAATCAAGTAGCCATAGCTATAAGCAGACTCGGAAGTGGAGTATTAAAGCTGGACATAAGGTGTTTCCGTCAATGTACAGTGTTAGAAAGGCTAAAATAGCCTGCTACCCGTCAGGTGAACAAATTACAGTCAATGAAACGCATGCTGAAATCAAAGTTCAGGCAATTCTTGATAAGACTGCCGAACGTTTAGTTTCAGCACAACAAGAAGTTGTTCATAGTCTGTTACCTTGCACGTCATTCACATTAATCAGTAAATGGGGTTGTGATGGAAGTTCCGGTCATAGTATGTACAAACAAAAATTCACTAATTGTGACGATAGTGACGAGTTTTTATTTGTATTTTCTTTCGTTCCTCTTCAATTGAAAGATGAAAGTGGTAATATTGTGTGGCAGAATCCTCGGCCCTGTTCTACAATGTATTGTCGGCCAATAAAGTTTATATTTTCTAAGGAAACGAAAGATTTTACGATTTCGGAAACCAATAAGGTTTTAGAAGAGATAAACGCTTTATTGCCGACAACCTGCAAGGTGATGGAGACCGAAGTATCTGTCACACATGTTATGCTTTTAACAATGATTGACGGAAAAGTTTGCAATGCTCTGACCGAAACTTCTTCCTCACAAAAATGTTTTATTTGTGGGGCAACTCCAACAATGATGAATGATCTGTCAAAAGAGTGTACTGCGGACAAAGATAATCTTGGTTTTGGTTTGTCTACGTTGCACGCTTGGATAAGGTGCTTTGAATGCTTGCTTCACATTAGCTATCGACTAAATATAAAAAAATGGCAGTTAAGAACAGCCGAAGACAAAGCTAGTGTGAAACAACGTTCAGATGACATTAAAAAACGATTTAAAAGCGAAATGGGCTTGATTGTAGACAAACCAAAACCAGGGTTCGGTAACACTAATGACGGGAACACCGCGCGAAGATTTTTTGGAAATCCCGAGGCTAGTGCCGATATTACAGGGTTAGATGTTTCACTAATACAAAAATTTGGCATACTACTTCGCACTTTATCATCGGGATATGATATAAATATTGAAAAATTCGTTAACTTAGCTCAAGAAACTAGACAACTTTATGTAAATCTCTATTCATGGTATTACATGCCCGCTACTGTCCACAAAATACTTTTGCACAGTGGCGAAGTAATTAGATCGTCCCTTCTACCTATAGGCCAGCTTTCCGAGGAAGCACAGGAAGCTCGGAATAAGGACTGCAGAAGATTTCGTGAGCACAACACACGAAAGCGATCACGGGAGGCTACGAATAGAGATTTACTTAATATGTTATTGATAACATCTGACCCTGTAATAAACGGTTTACGAGAAGTTCCTCGGAAGAAAATAGGTACGCTTCCAACTGAAGTATTAGATTTAATTGTCCCACCTAGCTGTAAGGAACAAAATGTTAATATGATTTCTACTTTTCATAGTTCTGCCCCTCACGATCATGACTATTCAATGGATGATTCATCTGATGATAGTGATGATAATGAGTAATAGATTTAGTTCTTAGATATTTTATGCATCTGTTATTAGATTTTATAGCGACGTCGAGGGATAAATCACTTTATAAAATGTTCAAAAAATATATTATACACATATGCCCGATAAATGTTTTTTTTTTCATGATACCAGCTCAAATGACAAACTGCCTTGAAAAAAGTACCAAAAACCTTATATCTTTGCTTATTAACCGCATCTAGACATAAAAATCAAATAAAATAATTTTGTCTAGCTAGCTTGTTCTAGACGAACCATAGTGCGGTGGCGAGATTTCACGGGGGGGGTGGCGGATGACGTCACTACGCGAATATGATGCCCGGATACTGTCTTGTAGAACTTCTGAATCTGCGTTGAGTCGCGTTGCAACCCGACTTAATCGATGAACAGCTGCAGCATTAATACGTTGGTAATAAACAAATAAATGTCTCTTTCTTTCTGTAATGCAATTAATTTCGATGCAACTGCGCGTTGTTATTGGCCTTATATGTATTACGTATAATAGAGTAAATATGGAGAAGCTTTTGATATTTATTTTCAATTATAAGTATAGAAAAGTTAATTAAATTACCTGCCCATTGCCAAAAAGTATATTCGTCAAATAAATGGAATAAGATCACAGCGGTAGGTAAAAATTGTGGGACAACAAGGGTACATGAGAGAGTCGTTACATATGAAATGTGGTAATTTTAACAATATTTGAAAACATTGCGACGGCGGCAAACGTAACGTTTAAATTGCGGTTATATGACGCTAACAGCCCCTAAATCCTAACCGAATGGATTCCAATAAGTCTCTCCAGTCACCGCTATTATTACTGCGTTGAAAAATTGGGAGTTGCTTGTGGCCAGCAAAGAAAGATTTACTTGCACCGGAATGAACAACGAGACGATGAAACGCTAGCTGACTCCACTGTGACTTATCATTATTTACGCATCTGTAAGCTGATTCTGACTTTTAGGGATTACTTATAAGAATATATGATATCTATCATGTAGGTTGAAGAAAATAATAATATTTCTTTATGGGTGTATGTTTGGCCAAGTCTGGTGACGGAGTTTAAAGGCCGCCTGCAGGCCTTCTACATGGTCGTCAGACGAAAAATTATTTGTAACTGTAACTGCCATAACATGCGGTCACCCATCTAAGTGTGACATCTTCCCACGTTGCTTTACCTTGCCGATCTGTTACGAACGACAAGTAGGTACTCAGTCTGTCTTGAGCGCTGTGAGTGCTTACAAAAATAATAGTGCATATACATACTAGCTAAAGTCTACTAGCTTATTCAAGAACATGTTAGATACTAAAATATTTATTTGTGGTCGGAAGGGAGATTTTGCATTCGAGTTCCGGCTAGAGAAAACCGTTAGTTATAATGTTTTTCTGTTACGAAATTCCCAGTAGCAGCAGGCGCGAACTAATTTGTAGTGCACTTTGATAAACTTATCCTTTGCATCAAGGGATTCAAAACATAGCCGAGCAGGGTGTGCTCTGTTTTCAACGTAGAAATATTTTTACGTATCTGTACTCGTCCGCACTGGGAGTAAATCCTGTAGAGCAGGGGTTGAACCTAAAACGCTCGGTGACGACATGAACTTTAACCACTAGGCTTTCCGTGCAGGTATACACAGACATCGTAGTAGTTTGAGCAAATAGCTATGTCATTATAATAGCTCGAAAATTAATATAGTGTATCGAACCTTCTTGCTTTGCACTGCCGCCAAACTGGAGTGCCAAGCTGTAAGTTCTTATTTTGTGATCATAGCTGTTTTTTGGTATAATTTCAGTTTCTGGCTTCGATGAATTTCAATCCAAATAATCTGCCATTTAGAAATAAAATATTTTTCAGAACTTAAGGATGTGATCATCTACGGCCATTATAAACAAAACTCCATAATAATGTGAAACTGACCCATCAAACGGTATTTTTTATATTCTGAATCTAGTTCTTTTTAATTTTAACAATACGAAGCGCCAATGTGAAACTCACCAAGTTTAAAAAGTTTTAAAATATTGTGTGATTTCCAGAAATTTGGTCTAAGACTGAGTGTTCTTTATGTTTACTTTCAGAGCTTGTGAAGTTTTGGAGACTATTGATCAATTATTTCTAGCTTCGGACATTTTTATATTGAGTTATATTAATGATGCAATGGTTGTAATAATATTTAAATCAGCACAATAATCAAATTTAAGTAATAATATAATATGTATAATTCATAGCTCTCGAATAATATTATGAGCACCGTATATAAACTAACTCACTGCTAGGCATGGGCCTCATCTTACTACAAGATAGATTAGGCCATAGTCACATGTCTTAAGAGAACATTAAAGCGGTATGTAAGCTTAGTCACGATATTTCCCAATAGATTATATGCGCATAGCTTTAAAAAGAAATGGAAATCACTAACAAAAATATAGCTGCAGATAGTATTCTCAGTTGGCCTTGTATTTCTTTTCGTGACTGTTTTAACTTTTTTTTGGATAGGCCACCGCAATAACTAGGTTTTTGTGTGTTAATAGATACCGATAACCTACGCTCAAAAAAAGATAGGTCTTTGCATCGGTATACACAACTTAAAATAAGATATATGTAAAGAGCACGTTACAATCGCGATAAGCAACAAGTTTGTTTGGTGGTGTAAAAATAAAATTATACTGGCTACTACCGAATAAACGCAGTATTTTCTGAGTTCGTATATCTGCAATGTACGGTTGCTATAAATTCATTTCGTATTTTGTTCACGGTTGTGTGTCCCGGTATGTACAAACACTACGTCAGTCAGAAGATGAATGCGAAAGCGTCCACGATACAAACTAAAATTCGAGTTCAAAATTTACATTTCACAAATTATCACTTGTGATGTCGTCTGTTTTATGAACACAGATTAAATTTATTGATATTGCTCAATCGTTTTGGTAAATTATTTGGTTGCTGTATAATATATTGATAACTTCGACGAGTCGGATATTAGTATCAAAGAACTTGCAACTTGCAAGTTTTTAGACTGTTTGACTTTTCTCGAGACGTATTATTTTAAGATGGCTCAGAGCTGAAAATACTCTTATATTTTAATATCTCATGTTTCCAATTTGATTTTATCGCAATGATTTATACATTTTAAAGAAACAAATTGTTTTTAACCGAACTAACGGTGCAATCGTGTACCGCTGTCGCTATCTATGGCTATCTCGCTGTTGTCCAAAATTTGACTGCCTATTTTGAACCGCAGCTTATATACGCCTCGATCCTCGCCAAAACATTTTAATAGAATAGTCTGAACGAACGAACGATGTTTATTGCCTGCTGTAAAAAGAAGTGGGAGAATATTTCAAAACGAACTCAGCTCCTGTATAAAGTTTAGTGTATTTTAATAGTGCTAGGCGGTATGTTATGATCCTTCATTTAATTGGCTAGTGGATAAAACTGAACCATAGTAATCTAATTTTGAAAAAGGCAGCAATAGTCTAGTTGAGAGAGACTGACAGAGTGCCATACGGAGGGACTCACACCATTGACTTTTCAAATTTAATTGTGTATTAAGTTGTTTATTATCGCATGCGTAACAGTGAAGATCAAACATTACGAGGAATACTGAATTTCGGAAAGTTCTTCGTAATGTTCTCGAAACACCTATGAAGTCTGCCAACCCGCACTTGGCTAGCGTCGTGGACTACGGCGTTACCTACTTCACGTAATGAGAACAATCCCGTGCCCAACAAAGGGACAACATACTCGTAATTATATACAGGACTGATGATGATGAATATGATAATATGTCTAGCTATTATCGGTTTTAAAGTGCCGCGATTTGCATACATGATACAACCGATTTCAAACTTTCGCAATTTGTACCCTACAAAATTATTTAACGGGTCTTAATACGGGCGTTTTGTCGAAAACACTTAGGTTGCACCTAGGGTCTTAGTGGCGGCAAATTAAGGTATTTATACCCAAAATAACTGAATTTTACGCCATTACACATCTTAATGGCGTAAAATTACTAAACCAAGATAATGAATAAAAAATATTAAACAGATCTCCGTTTAATATTTTTTATACATTATATTAGTTTATTTATGGTGTAAATTACGTTAACTAGTTAATTGAAACTTCCTCCTAAGTTATTTACCGGCTTTTACCGCGACTACGACCGTCGATGTCGATGTCACCGGTTAATATTAACTATCAATTGAATTTTATAAATAGTAGATAGAGCACTTATATATTCCTATTTGTAGCAGAATATTTAAAAATTATACAAAACGTAGAAAATCATAGCGGTGCTTATTATTCAATAGGCGTTGCAGACTTTCTTTATAAATGACAACCGTATCGTACAAGAACTTTACGGACTGGTGAGCTGGTTTTTGAAACACAAAAAAAACTAAATTTAACAGTAGAAGCACGTATTTAATTACTGGACTTAGTTTATGACATACAAACTGCTGCGAGGCTGCCACGACATTAATTTAAACATACAACTGTATTTCATAAGACAGCCTTAGTTTCGGTACCGACGCCAAACATATGAGAGAACTTGGGAAATCATTCAAAGGAAGTGTAAGTCGCATACGGGAAAATTTGCTACCTCCATGCGTTCCAATGCAACATACACATTTTACATTAGTTAAACTACAAGCGACGGTCTTCAACTTAACTTGATTGCACGTAGTCTTATGGCGTATTCGTAGGTTATTTGTGTTGTTGCGGTGTGTTTTCGTGTGTACTTATGCATAACACATGTACACATTAACGTACGTGACAAGTTGCGTGCCTCTGCATTCAAATAACGTGAGTAGACGTAAATGCATTTTCTATTTCTCTTCGCAGTTTTACTGGTTATCTACCGTTTAACAAAGAATTTAGGATTGTTATGTTCAGGTGGCACCGAAGCACCGCCAAAAGTCTAAGCGAAGGCGAACGTTGCTCGGTAGTACCTACGTGTCGAGATGTTTTCTGTAATCAGGATTTAAATGGTCTGGACAACAAAGTCATTGAAAGTAGCAGCTTATCTGTAGAGGGGTGATAAATTTTCATAACAAGAACTAAAGTACAAAATACCCAGTGACTATAAAGACAAACAACATAACATCACAGCTTAACAACAATAGCCACATCGTGCATATTTTTAATAAAATATGTAAATGCCAATGAAAACAGCCAATAAAAAGTTCAATAAAAAACTGCGAGTATTAAAAAAAGCGATGCATATTCCAATACAAACTCTATGGTTTCGTGAAAATTTTGCATTGTCTGTAATAATGAATAAAAAAATATATGTTACGGGTAATTACTTTTTCGCGTACGTTTGTAAATATGTAATGTGCGTTATAAATTAATGGTTTGGCTTAAATTATTTTCCTTTTCTCCTGCGTCCACTTTTACACGAACATGTAAACATTACCTGTAAACATTTTGATTGATTGATTGATTGATTGATTGATAATTCTTTATTGTGCACTACACTGTTGATACAAATCTGGTATAAATAAATTAAATATAAATACATAGCAAATGCACAAGGGCAGCCTTATGGCAAAGTGCGATTTCTTACAGGCAACCTTACGATGGACAGACTGTAAAAGATAAAAAGTTTTCGATGTGTAGTGATTACATTTGTTTGGACACAATAATGGTTTTAATACAATACACATAAATACATACAAAGTTATACATACATACATAAATAAGGTAGGTATGCATATACGTATACATATAAATAAAAACAATACTATACCATACTTATTAACTAAATAATAATTATACAAATAAAATACTTTAAAATACATATAACTATAGTTACATACCATACATACATATACTAACATAAACACAAAAATACAATGATAAAATTTAGCTTACTATGACAAATAATGCTTGTTTACTGCATTTTCAAATATGTTCGGTGTTTTTGCTTGCCTAATTTCAACCAGCAGCTCATTCCACAAACGGACAGCTTGAAAAGCAAAGGATTTGTCTCGCATGCAGGGCATCTGCAGTCTCAAATCCACCGACGACCTCAAGGTCCTCAAATGTGTGTCATGAAGGAACTTGAAACGTTCTTTGAGATACAAGGGGGTATAAGGATTAAACAACACATTATACAGTAACATAAGAATACATAACATATGAATAATGTAAAAAAATAAACATCTCACATTTCTGAATATTTCAAAATAACAAAACGTGCATGAATAAAATGTAAATATGTTACGTTTAGAACGATATTTTGAAGATTTTATATGGTATAGGGTGTGCAAGCATACAGCCGACCATAAATCAATGTCGAAAAAATGAATTTGCCGCGCTTTACGATGAATATTAATGAAATTTTATGGGCTGGCGCAATATTCTGCGCCCCGAATGGCTAAAGACAGCAACATCCCAATATGAGCAATTACTCGTCCAAAAACATCAATTTATTTAAGGTTTTCGATTACAAATTGTACTCGTGCCTTTTGTATCGCTCGTTCAGTACAGACGGATCGTTCATACGAATGGGAATAAGCACTCAAGTCAACGTAATACGCTTGTCACTTATATGTCATAGGAGCCTCTAAGCGAGCAAGCAAGTGGGGCTCTAGATTGTCCCTTTCTAAATGTGATTGTACTACATGAGCTCTTGCTGATTTATTTTGTGTGTGATAAGTGTCATTACCTTATAAGTAACATGTAAAATCAGACAACACAGGTGTTAGACAGGGATGTGTAGCGTCGCCGTGGCTGTTCAACCTCTTCATGGACAGTTGTTTCCAAGATTTGAAACATAGTGATTGTGGATTAAGGATGAATGAGTTACTTGTCAAATGCCTCCTTTATGCTGATGATCAGGTTATGCTTGCGTCTTCAGCGGAGGAGTTGCAGGAGATGGTAGCAATCATGCATGGTGCGTTAGAGAGGAAAGGAATGAAAGTGAATGTAAGTAAAACGAAAGTAATGGTTTTTGAAAAGGAGGAATGGTTACGGCTTGTAATATTATGATCGATGGACAGCGAGTGGAGCAAGTGAATGAGTTTGTATATTTAGGTACGCTGTTTACAAGAGATGGTAAGAATGTAGAAGATATTGAAAGAAGAGTTAATGCAGGTAATAGAGTGAATGGAGCTCTGAAGGCGTTTATGAATAGCCAAAACGTGTCCAAAAAGGCACGTTTGGCTGTGTTATGTATGGTAGTGATAGTTGGGTATGGCAGAAGAGTCATGAAAGTAGAATAAATGCTGTAGAAATGAGAGCACTGAGAAGTATGTGTGGTGTTTCTCTGACTGACAGAATAAAGAATTGTGTGATAAGAGAGTGTTGTGGGGTAAAAGAAGATATAGTGACAAGCATCGAGAAAGGTATGCTAAGATGGTTTGGGCACGTGGAGAGGATGGATGACGAAAGACTGACCAAGCAGATGTATAAGGCAAGTGTGGAAGGGACAGGACGAAGGGGAAGACCTAGGCGGACGTTCTCTGACCAGATTGGAGACATCCTAAAAACAGGACAGGTGAGAAGTACCCTGAACAGAAGAGCATGCATGAGGAATCTGATGGGAGTGATTGAAGCAAGAGAGATATGTCAGGATCGTTGCAAATGGCGTTCCGTAGTCTCTGCCTACCCCTCCGGGAAACAGGCGTGAGTCTATGTATGTATGTATGTATGTAAAATCAGATTCTTAGTGCTATTCCTAAGATGTTATGAACTCATATTTGTGGGCAGGCTGGCTTTGGAATTTAATGAATAAAGTATTTTCTTTCGAATTTTAATGCAGAAAGTGATTAAATCGTGAAATAAGCCTAGTATGCCTCATGGGATACTATACCATATCAGTAATTACTCCCGTACTATGGGTATTATAAATCTCTACGGGCAGTAATATTAAAGCCAGATAGAGAGAGAGAGAGAGACTAATGACAGTGGACTGTTACACATTTTATGTTATGCTTGACAAGGAATAACTAACTATACATTCGATAACAGAATTTAAATGACAACTAGAAAAAAACTAAAGTAAAATAAGACTAATATTCTTATTTCGTTTTTTGGTTTCTAGTTATTATTGATGAAGATGATCCATATATTACAAAAGTATTATTAAGAGTCTACTTGAATGTAACCCGGAACTTAGAAATTATGCCTAGGAAAGTTTACCAAAGGTGTCAATACGGATAATTTTTACTCTTTGATACAAAAATTACTCTACGGATTTTGATGAAACTGCAGTAATACAGCTTAGACATCCGGATAGTACATGAGTCATCTCTTTTGCTCAGAATCGACTCCTACATGGGCGCAACCGCAGGGCAATAGTTAGACAAACATAGAATTAAACTAGCAATGGCAACATAGCACAAAATCCTGTTCTCAATACGGCCGCACAAACAGCGGCGTAAGTGAATAGGATAATGCGCAACTCAAATTGGTGCCAAAACTCGTAATTGTAGGTCATTAAGCGGCTTTAATGGCCTTATAAAAAGAACAGCTGATCACAATTCAATTCTGAATTTAGTTAATTGAATGATCTTGAAGATATCTTTGGAATTCGTTTTACACGTACATAGAAGGTTTTACGTATAAAAGGCGTTTTCAAAGCAGTGGAAGCCCATCTTTCAGGGATAAATAGTTTTATTTTTACCTGAGATAAGAAGAGGATCTAGGATCCGACATCTTTACAAATGTTGTATCGAGTCGCCAAGGGACGGAATTCTCGTTGTAGTCTCTGAGAGCTCGCAACTTGAATAGGAGATCCAGTTGTGAATATACGATAAACTCTATCGCACGTAGCTGCCGTTATCGACTAGAGCAAATAAAAGCACTTTTTCGATTTGGTTCGTGATAGTTTACATAAAACAGTGCATTAAACTATTTCATGAATAGACAATGTGTTATAATATAACTCATAGTATTTTCTAACTTCTTTATAATAATCTCCGACAAAAACGCCGACATTAGTAACTTATAAAAATATTGTTTTTTAACAATAGCTATAATCATTTAGGTAGTTTCATATCCAAATATAACTAGAGAACAATAAAATTTAAATTATACACAACATTTCTTATATCTCAATAAATACGGAAGGTTGTGAGAAGGGATGAATATCCCTTCTCACAAACTTCCGTATTTATAATATTATATATATATTAGCCTTTGCCCGCGGCTTCGCTCGCGTGAATTCGGGGTTCTCTAGTTATAGTATATCATCTATGTTTGGGATAACACAAAACTCCTATATTATAAATGTCGTTTTAACTGTTTAAGAAATATAACTGCAAAAAGTATTTACACATACAAACTACTTAGTACTAAGACATAATAAAAGGTACTCAAAATGTTATCCGGTATCTGTGACGTTTCGTTTAAGTGGCCAATATGGCGACTGTGATTTGTCTGTCAGAACCATTAGAATTTAACAAAATACTCGACAATCCGAATTTTGCAGATATATGTTGTCGACTCGAAATCTTTATTTTTTAATGTTTTATTATTCAGGTAAAGTTTCGATGTACTCCTTGACGAAATTATTAATATAGGATTTGACACTGCGATAGCAGCGCAGTCCGTCGGTTCCAATGTGAAACATTCCTACATCCACAACTACTTACACATTAAAAATTAAGTAAAAGAACATTTTCCAGTGGACTAAATTGTGAATCTAAACCATTCTCAAGTCTCCTTGAATACACACAAAAAATTTCATCAAGATCGGTCCAGTCGTTTAGGAGGAGTTCAGTGACATACACACGCACACAAGAAATATATATATTAAGATATACATGATCTATGTTCACCTCTGTGCGTTATCTTTTTTGCGAAAATCTTATTATAGTTACATCTATACTAATATAATAAAGCGGAAGAGTTTGTTTGTTTGTTTGTTTGAACGCGCTAATCTCAGGAACTACCGGTCGGATCTGAAAAATTCTTTTTGTATACGATAGCCCAGTTATATCGGACACAACACTATATAACATAACGCTTCGACCCTTTGGGGCTGGGCAAAAGGCTAGAAAAGCTAAAATATAATATCGGCTAATCTCAGGAACTAGCAGTCGGATTTTAAAAATTGTTAGTGCCTATGATAGCCCAATTATTCCGAAAGGCTATATAAAAATACGCCACAACTTTTAGGGGCCAGACAAAAATAATAGAATGGTCAAACGAGAAGGGGGAGGGTTGGGTCAAAGGCAAAAAAAGGCTAAACGAATAGGGTACAATCTATATGGGTATCGTTTTCGAGATTTTCGGTACGCTGATTAATAATATGAAATTTTTTTAGTGATCCAAGATGGCGGACGGGAAATCAAAGATGGCGGATGAGAAAATTTAAAAAATAAATATGGGTATCGCCTTCGATATTTTAAGAGGTGGGGAATCGAAATACAACATCTATTTCGTGATCAAAGATGGCGGATGGGAAATCAAAGATGGCGGATGGGAAAAATTTAAAAATCAATATCGCTATCGTCTCTGATGATTTAAGGGATGGTGAATCCAAATACAACATCTATTTTGTGATCAAAGATGGTGGATAGGAAATCAAAGATGGCGGACGGAATTTTTTTTAAAGTCGATATGGGTATCGTCTCCGATATTTTAAGGAATGGGCAATTCAATATTATATAAAAATCTATGTTTGTTTGTTCATCATTTACAGACTCTGAAACCATAAAGCCTCGTATTCATTAAAACTGTCTTCATTAAATTTGTCCCGCGACCTTGTCGCCCGACACGAATTCTACGTGTTGAGCGACGTCGCCGGGGACATCGCCCGACATCGTAGGCGACATCTACGTGTCGGGGAACAAGTCGCTTGTCGACGCTCCGATAGCGTCGACCTTGCGCGACTTCGTGTCCCTCGACAGTTTCCGACGGCATTTGACTTGTGAGGACGTGTGTTGCTATTTGTCCCGCGACTACACGCGATTATAGCACACTTCGTTGGTCCACACTACCAACGAAACTGTGTTAACACTTAGGCGACATCTTGATCACAATGCCGGTATGTGGACGAGCGAAATGTCGGTCGACATTGTTGCGGGATAGTCGCACGTAAATGTCCTGCGACTGTTAGCGATAAGTCGAGCGACTTTGTCCCCTAGTGAATACATGGCTTAAGAGATTAAGCGCTAAGTCAGTGGTAACTTTGGAAAAAGGACTTGAAAAAAAGGGAATTAAATGAAAACTCTTAAAAAGGCGATACGGAGTTCGTAAATTTCGCAATACGGAGTTTATTCCCGCCCTCCCGCTCTCTGCCATGCGCGCGCGCCACCCTCCGCTGCAGGGCGCCATCAGGGGGCGGAGGCGCGGCGGGGTGCGGCCGTGCGGCGCGGGCGCAACAGTCTTAAGAAATTAGGTCAATGGGACAGTCGTATATCACGCTCCCGTCACTCTGTGTCCGTGTTACGTAATTAAACTACAATCGTGGATCTTTACAATACTGATGTGTTCGCTAGTGGATTGATAGGCCGCAACCTGACCTGACTCCATAGGGTTTTATTAGTGGAGCGAGATTTGTGTACAAAGAAGAAACGGAGTCGCGAGAACGCGAGAAACATGTGTGTGCAAATGTGTAAATTGATTGTGATATAAGCAGAAGACTGTAAAGGTAAGTGATTTGCTTTTGTGAATACCTACGTTGATAACATGTTTTAAACACGCCAGAAATAAGTAAATACCTAAATTCGGCTTTTACTAGTTATTGAAAATGATTATGTACCGACGATTAATACGTAAATAATAATAAGTTCTTCTTTTCCTCTACTAGTTTATTATGATTGCGTGAACCCACAGCTTATTTCTGTTGACTTACAAGGAATAGGCAGGTACAGCTATTTAGTTACATGTGTTTATTATTTTAATCATTATTATGTGCTTAAAATTATTGAAGTTGTCATCGTAATTAATTTGTGTTTTGTAAGTACGTAAATTAGGTATCACTATCCATCCGTACTTCTTATGCTGGGGCCTCACTACCGGCTAACGTCAATGTCTGCTAGCGCGATAATTATTGCGATAATTTTTAACGCGCTAAAGTACGTGGCTACACTTGAAACGTCAACGTGAATGCCCATCATTGGCGATAAAAACGCCAAACGCCAATGTTAATGCCGTTGTCAAATTACCGCGTTAAGGCGTAGCTACACGGGTAACGTACATTACCGCAATAATTAATGGCATTTTTCGTTAGTATGGCCCCAGCAGAAGTGCTTTGCTGACTTATACGTGTTTTATGTGTAGGTAGTTACCTACTGTTACACGCGCTGTACTGTACCTAAAACAGCTGTTGACCTCGCCGCGCGACGTCAACAGCTGTTTTAGGTACCTACATTGCGCTGACGAGTCGATCGACGATCGAGTCGCATGTTACTACGTATTTCCTAGAGTTATTGACTTTTATAACTTTTTTATTTTACGTGGTAGGTAAATTTTGATCTTGAATATGAATAGCAGATATTTTTTCCAACGTGAGGTTCTTTTTTCCTAAACCAATAAAAAATCAGCGTGTATATATATTCTTAAACATGCAACACGAGTGTTTAAAAGTTTCTTTCAATCTGAAACGTGATCATATTTGCGAAGGTCATATATAAATCTTATGCAAAAGTTTTGGAGACGCTCAAGTTTATCCAGCTGCTCCTATTATAGCTGACATTATCCATTAGCATAGTCAATTATGGGGAGAAGCAAAGACTGAGCGAGCGCAATTTTAGTAACAGTTGGAAGGAAGTTGCGTAACCTACGCAACGAACCTGCCTATTCAAAAAGCTTGCTACTTGTTTCTTACACTTGAGATTTCCAGGACATATTTACATCTTAAGTGATCCCCAAATTTTTTACCGTTTTACTGAAAAGGAGAATTTTCCCATCGAAACTGATTTGTGGCTGATCGGACCAACTGATTTTTAAGACCAGTTTGGGGCTGCTATAATAATTAACTGTGTTTTATCGGTATTTATTATGAGTCCATATTTCTTGGTCCACTCACAGATTTTGGTCAGGTCTGCGCTAATAGTAGTGCAAGCTTCTGCCAGTTTATTTAAAGCAGCTTGCGTATATATCTGCAGATCGTCTGTGTAAAGGTGGTAGGATGAAAGTAATTGGTTTGAGATGGTAATAATAAATATAGCGAAGAGTAGAGGAGAAAGCACGCCACCCTGTGGCACACCGGCATTAGTGTTAGACCAAGTGGAATAAGAGTCTTCGATGCGTATACGTTGCCGGTGACCAAACAGGTAAGTATGAAACCAGTCAATTGCCGATGGAGATACGTTAAGAGAGCGTAGAATGCCAAGTATGATGTGGAAATCCACGGTGTTGAAAGCGTTACTAAAATGAAGTAAGGACAAGACTGTTAGATCTCCACTGTCCATGCCAAGCCTAATGTCATCAGTTACGTGAACCAGTGCAGTGGTAGCACTGTGGCCAGGGTGGAAACCGGACTGATATGTATTAAGGAGAGAATTTTCATGCAGGAAGGAACTAAACTGAGCGTGGACTAAGCGTTCTAGGACTTTCGACAAGAAGGGAAGTATGGATTAGGGTCGATAATCTGAGAGGGAACAGGGTTTAGGTTTCTTGGGCAAAGGGATTAAGGTTGCATCTTTCCAATAGGATGGAAAGATGCCACGGCTAATGGAATGATTAAAGATGTGACATAGAGGACGGGAAGGATTTCTTCCAGGATGGGAAGGATCATTTTGCGGCTAATGCTATCACTGCCAACTGCATTAGACGTAACAGCCAGTATGTTCTTCTTAACATCACATGCGGTAAATTGCATGAAGATAAATGGAGAGTAATCCGGAGTTGGTAAAGATAAAAGATGTGCAGAAGGAGTGCAGTTAGGGAAGTGATGTGAAGTGATATATAAAATTTTAGCCGTGTGGTTGACGGCATAGAATACAGTGTCACCACCCCCTATCTTCCCGTGGGTGTCGTAAGAGGCGACTAAGGGATAACACGATGCAAATACCATCTTTGCGTAGAGACGGAAAACTCGACATCAAACCCTATACGACTGCCTCGTTGGTCTCGCGGCATAAATGTGCGCGTGGGATCGGGAGGTCCCGGGTTCGATTCCTGGGTCGGGCAGTGTTATTGGGTTTTTTTCTGTCACGAAATTCTCAGTAGCAGCACGGAGTCTGGAAATGTGCCCGGTACGGCAATAGGCTCGCCCCTTATTACGTGGGACTAAAGTATATCTGGCGAAAAGTGGGTGTAGAAATACACCTCTGCCTGCCTCTTCGGGGTTATAGGCGTGAGACTATGTATGTATGTGTATGTATATATATATATATATATATATATATATATATATATATATATATATATATATATATATATATATATATATATATGTATACGGGAATTAACGCTAACGTGCATTAAGTATTTACATACCTTATTTTGCTTGACGTTTCGAGACGGTTGCACGTCCCGTGGTCGCAAGCTGACTGGTGTAGCGATGTCACGTGGTCGTTGATTTTCGAAGTACCAGCGCAAAACACACTAACCGTATCTGTATATTGAACATTCACCGACTGCGCATTAAAGTGGGGTGTTGTTAGCCGAATCACTGGATTCCACGCCGATGACAATTTGAAGCCCTCTTCCCGATTGAAATTTTTATGTTTTCTGATTTCGATCGCTTCACGCACAACTCTTGGGTAAAAGTGGCATTTCGTGAAGAGGACTTGGAGACGATGAAATTCAATCCAGTGATTGGTGCCCGATTGAAGTAAATGTTCCGCAATTGCCTATTTGTTCGTTTGACGGTTCTTTACAGCTGCGATGTGCTCCTTTATACGTTCAGCGATAGTCCGCTTCGTTTGCCCTATGTAAGAGCTTCCGCAGCTGCAGTTGATTTTATAGACACCTGGGGTTTGTAGCGGTAGAACATCCTTTGGTGGGCCCACCATGTTGTATACTTTGGCCCCTGGTGTAAATACGGTCGGAATGAGGTAGTTTTCTAACTTGGCTCCTATTTTATCCGTAAAACCTCTAATGTAGGGCATGTAGGTCGGTTGCCTATTTACCGCCGGATGTTTTTCTCGCTTGATAGGCCGCGTCATTCGTCGTTGTACCTGGTATCCGTTCTTCCTAAGTACCTCCTGAACTAGGTCTAGCTCTAGCTACAAACAACTCAATGTCCCATTCCATCCTTTTTATTCTTAAATAATTACACGACATCGACCCCCTACTTAATATCAATACACGGTGTACTCGACTGATTATTTAAATTAAATACGTAATGAGTTATAAGTTGCCATCGATGCTGCATCTGAGATTTCATAATAGTCTAAGATCCGTAAAAGAAGGAACTTCAACCATCTGTTGGATAAAACTATTTTATATAAAATACACACATAAAAAAAGTCTAAGCAACACAATATCTGGGGGCACGGCAGTGCCCCCACCAAGTCGAGCTAAAAAGCGACGCAATCGCATTAAACAATCTAATTTATATATGTATTACTTATGAGATATATTGTGTTTCCACGCGATGGCCGAGTCAATCTATTGATTTAAAACATTTAAGATTTTTAATTAACCGACTTGGTATTACATGGATCTCACAACTTTTTACGGTTGCGAGACTTGGTATATTTGACAAGTATTGTTTTTATGGGATACTATTTCAAATTATTAATAAATTATTATATCATTTCTTACCAAGTAGGTAATACCTATGAGAACTTTTTTGATCTTGAGGACATACTGGCTGGTTGTAAAAAAAATCGAGTATCATATTTGTTTTTTTTTTCACAAATTCAAAAGCTAATGCATTTGTTCGAATTTTATAGCGTTTTCTTTGCTTATTACAATTTTATGATTTAAACAGTAATTTGAAAAAGTTTTGAACAAATTTGGATTTTAAGACATGTTTTTAATCATGGAGCGACGTCATTTGAACGCAGATGAAATGCAAAGAGCTGTAGGGATATTGCAAGCGGGAAGAAGTCAATCTTAGGTATCTCGGTATTTTGGTATCAACAGAAGCGTTATTTGCCGTCTTCATCAGCGTTACACTAACACGGGAGATCCTGCTGAGCAGCACCCAGGTCGAGGTAGGTGTACAACCACACGTCAAGATCGATACATACAACTGACTGTAAGACGCCAGCCGATGTTAACCGCCCGAGAGATAGGTTTAAGGCTACAAAATTTAAGTGGTGTTGTTGTTAGCTGCCAAACTGTGAACTGAACAATGGGATAAAATTTTATTTTGCGATGAGTCTCGATTTGGGGCAAGGCAGCGATAGCCGAGTAGATATACCAACAGACTGCCAAGCAGAGGGTATCCTGTTCGAATCCACGGCGCGCACCAATGACTTTTCGGAGTTATGTGCGTATTGAATTGTTAATTATCGCTTGTCCCGTGCCTCGGAGAGCACGTTAAGCCGTCGGTCCCGGTTGTCATGAAGATCTTTGACAGTCGTTACAGGGCGTCAGTACCTTCTAAAAATAAACTGACACTAGTCTAAACCATGGAATATCGCTATCCCTTCGGGTTGCGGAGGTCAGACAGGCAGTTGCTCCGTGGAAAAGCTAATATTCAGCCAAATCCGGTTAGACTAGAAAGCGGACCCCAGACTGAAACTGGGATAACGCTAAGAGAAAGAAGATGAGTCTCGATTTGGGTTCAAGCCTGATACTAGAAGGGTAAGAGTGTACCATCGTCCTGGAAATACTGAAAGACTGAGGTGTGTTCAGGAAGTGCATCTATACAACGGCTCAACAGTTATGGGATGGGCGGATATTATGAAGACCAGACGAACTGAGCTCGTTTTTGTAAATGGTGACATGAACGCTGTAAATTACGTTGAGGATGTTCTAAGGCCTTATGTCCGTCCATTCGCACAAACGCTTGGCTCCGATTTCATGTTGATGCATGACAATGCGCGTTTGCATACAGCTTTGCACACACGGGAGTACTTGGTAAGGGAAAACATCCTGGTATTGCCTTGGCCTGCACAATCGCCAGACCTCAACCCCATCGAGCATGCATGGGACATACTCCAGAGACGTGTTTTAAAGGACTTGGATGGAGTGACAACAACCCAACAACTGATGGTCTTACGAAAATTTCATTGGGAGCGATTGCCGCAGGATAACATTAACAATCTCATCGATTCTATGAATAATCGGTGCCAGCAAGTTCTCAATAACAGAGGAGGCCACACTTTTTATTAAATTGTGCAATTTTTGAACAACCATTTAATTTTAGTTTAAGTTTAGTTGATTAGGCACCTTACTTTGTATTACGTACATATAGTACTTACTCGTAATTATTGTTAATCTTAAGCTTATTAAAAAAATAAATAAAAAAAAAATTGTTTAATATCAAAAAAGCATTAAAAATAATATAAATAAGAAAATACTAAGGATTTAATGCGAAAACACATTGTTAAATTGAAATTTGTATGTGTTGCTTAAACTTTTTTGATGTATAACATGTTAAAAAATATATACCTACCGCGCATTGAACCCATTCGCGGTATATTTTGTATATCAGATGGTTAAAGATCGTTTTTCTACGGATTTACACATGGTCAGCGTGGACTGGTGGACTATGGCCTAGTCCTTTTCATTGTGAGAAGATGCCTGTGCCCAGCGGTGAAAATTCCTAAACAGGACTGTAATTATCTATGGTAACAAAATTTCATCTCTGCCTAGCTTGTTGTCAAAATTGCTTCACTGTGGCTCAGTCTAAGTCGAGATAACTGATCTAGACTATTCCAACCTCTCTGTAACTGATAGAAAGAAACCCGGGATCTGACAGGTTTCATTTTAGTAAAAAAGTAGCGCCGCGTTACCACCGAGCGCTCTAGGCAAGACTTTTATATTTTGTGTTCTTTCAATGTTTCTACGCCACACAGATATTATTTTAACGTGGTAGAAGTCTAATTTTGGGAAATCTCTAAGGTTCAAAAGTTCAAAGGTATGTAACCTTTGAACCTGGGATAATATAATGAGATATAAATCTGCTGTAAAGACTTTCCAAAGTTCAAACAAGATTTTTGGAGTAAACGTACAAATTCTTATTACAAATTAAGGACCAATTATAGAGTATATAATAGAAACAGACTTAGTAATAAGTAATTTAACCTTTTAATGATACTAATTTAGTAAATTAGTTATTTATTACATTTCGACAATTGTTTCAACTAATTTTAGAGACAGATGCTTGACGAATTACGCCTTAATCCCCTGAATTAATGTCTTTTAAAACACAAAGTTTTGTCAAGTGTAAATTAATTAATAATGTACACTATTAACTTTTAATTCAATTATCTGTTTTATAAATAGTCCATTATATCGAGTGCTTTCTCGAAGTATTGAAGAGCAGTATTAAGAAGCTCTGTAAAGGAAATTACGCTAATCTGAATAAATACACCGCAAACCTTTACTTACATTGATTTAAGATAAGCGGGCCCAGGTGATATTCTCATATCTCTCATATCTCTATCTCTCGTATAAGCTTTATTACTGCAAAGTTGCACTAAATTCCCTTCGGTAGTTTATGCGTGAAAAATAAACAAACAGCCATACATACTTTTATTATAATAGTATGACGTTATACCTTCTTGCTGATTCGCTGTATTATGCAAAACTATCGACTTCTTTTCATTAACACTTTTTATAACATGGGATACACTACCTGGTGTTGTATTTATGTGGTAAAATATATTCAAATATTATAATATTATTATTCATACTCATCTTAAATATAATCACATAACAATACAGTACATTTTTAAATATATAGTAAGTAAGTAAGTAAAACATTATACAATACATTTAAAAATATAAAAATTATTATGGAGACCCACCAGTATCGGGAACAGGGTCCAAGCTACTGGTGGTTAGGGCCCCAGAGACAGGAACAACCTCACTATGCGTGCCGTGTCCAAAAGTACCGCCTTCTGTATCAGACCCTTGACCCAAGGATCCAACGCGAGCCTCCTAAGATTGTGGTCGAGGCTCTTGGCTATAAGACCATTGACTGTGACGATTATCGGCACAATAATTGCCGAATCGACATCCCACATGTAGACAATCTCGTGAGCCAAGTCCAGATATTTGATCTGCTTATCTTTCTCAGCCTTCACGAGATTCTCGTCATGAGGAATGGCAACATCCACAATTATTGCGCGGCGCTCTGATCGATCTACCACCACAATATCAGGTTTGTTGGCTACAACAGTCCTGTCTGTGATGATAGATCGATCCCAGTACAATGTGATATTACCATTTTCCAGAACAGGTTCAGCCACATACCTGTAGTACCGCACCTCAACATCTACAAGCCTGTATTTCAGAGCAAGTTGCTGGTGAATGATCCTGGCTACTTGGTTATGCCTGTGCAAGTACTCGCCGTTAGCAAGACGCGAACAGCCGGAAACTATATGCCTGAGGGATTCACCAGGCATATAGTATATTATTATTATTATTGTGAAGACTTACTTACCACTTCTAGGTAAGAATTATTCAAGAGGAATATTAAAAAAAAAGACCGAACAAATTGAGTTTGGTATAACTCTTGTGGCGACGGATTAATAAGAATACTACTGTCACTACCGCATTGCATTCTGTCGATATCATAATAGGCGACTAAGGACAATACACAAAGCTAATAACTTCTTTGGGAAGAGACGACAATCTCGACATAAACCCTATACCTATAACATCTTGGTACCCGTCTGGACAAGTTGATATAGTAGGCCTCTCTCCTAGTGACTCACAATGCTATTGAGGTGCAGTTAGGAGAAGCCTAGCTCCAGCAGTGGACTGCTAAAGGCTGTATGACAATGTCATGCATCATTTTGAACATAATGAGATGCGCCAATAAAAATTAAACAAGTTAACCCCTCAACTGCAATAGAAAACGCTCCAACTGCATTATGCATCTCATAGGTGCATAACGGGACAGTCTATCATTGATCGTTGATATTCAACGGTTTTTGCACTTGTAACACGATTTGGTTATATCATTCGATTTATCGATTTCCGCTTGACCAATTTTAGTACTTTTATAAACTGGAAACGAGCAATATTGGCCATTTTGATATTGAAAGTGTGCACGAGAAAAGAAAAATGTTTGTAATGAGAAAACATTGAGTAATCTTATAAGTATTATATTATACAGAACTACTGGAAAATAAGTGTAGATTTCATATTGAGTTATAGTTTATCGAAAAGTGATAAATATTGCAGTGAAAAAGTAACGAAACTTTTGTAATGCACTTATTACGTTCCCAAAGAATGGCGGCCGTTATTTTTCGACGCGTAAACAAAAACATTTTATGGTGAAATTATGATTCTAAAGTAAAATGTGTTGTATAATCTTTGCACATTGTATATTGTTTTAATGTAATAAAGTGTTCGTTTGGTGACTATCTGTGGATATTCGATAAATTGTGATAAAGTTTAAAAGTTATACCAGTGACATTTCTCAAAATCAAAATATATTTCATCGCTGCGAGAACAGGTCAGTTTTATTTACTTTTTGAAAGATATAACTAGTTAGATAAACTCATAATGAAGCCAGGAAAGTATGATTCATGCCATATAATTATATTTTTATAGACGAATTTTCTAGTCAAGTCTCAAGCCTACGTTAAAATTAAAAAGTATTTGAAATGACGTGGCATTTCCTGCGTTGGGCAAACAGGGCCTTGCGCAGGATAGGGGTTAAAATAAAATTAGCATGAGCTACGAAATTTAGACAACGAGCATTTTAAGGAAAAATATATAGTTGTTTTTGCTTTATAGTCTTGCTAAGGTAGGCTAGGCTCTTATTTCGAGATACCAAACGTCTCGCAAAACTTTACCAATTACTTAACTGTTCAAGTAAAATTACTATAATATTCATGAGTAACTACAGTAAATAATGTAGCAATTTCCATAAAACTATAAACTAATTCAGCGTTTTCTTTGTGACTTAGCTAAGCGGAACGACTTAAAAATAGCTTGGAACGTTGGTGATACAAATTACATTTTATTACAGACGATGGCTACTGTTCGTTAACGTTTTATTTAAACTAGCGGGTGCCTTTATTAGACAGTACAGGTACATTTGATCTTAAATAACAGTTTCATCCAAGGGTGTTCAAGTTTATAAAAGAAAATAAGCCATTATCGAAAGAGACAAGAGACCATAAGTCAAACTTACAGTTTGTGTGGGCAATACGTGAGATATTTTTAATTTAATTATAGGTTAACACAAATTTAGAAGGCAGTTTCCATAAAACTGTAGAGAAGGAAAACTTGATACAAACCCTATACCAACCCGTTTGGCCAGCGTGGTATAGGAGGCCAATTCCTCCTGTCAAAGGAGAGGCCTAGTCCAGCAGTGGACTGTTAAAGGCTGGTGATGATGAGAAGGCGGTTACCCAATGCCCTTCAATGAGTTTAAAGCCTGCTCATGTAAGTAACCAATAACTGACGCTTTCTAACTCTTCACGCGAATCGTATTAAACGTATTTAAAGCGGATGACAGGAATAATTTAGATGGCTAATACAAAGTGCTAATAAAAAAATAAAAATTAAACCTCTCATCATTCCGTGAAATCTCAACAACATTCTTGAAGACAAATGAGATTTTCCAACTTTGCCTACTCATAGCGCGCAAGCTGGATTGAAGTCAAACTAATTCTTGTAGTTTAAAACTTTTTAAAAGCACGTTATCTTGATATTATGTAATACTAATATATTAAGCTGCAGAGTTTGTTTGTTTGCTTGAACGCGTCAATCTCAGGAACTACTGGAACGATTTAAATAGTTATTTGTGCAACAAGAGAGCAAAGTTGTTTTTTGTTTCGAGTGCTGATTTTGAGTCCCGAGCAAGCGAAGGATTCTATGATTGATTCACGAGCGTAGCGAGTGCATCAAAGTTAGAATCCTGAGCGTAGTGAGGGACTCAACAGCACGAGATACAAAAAGCTTTGCTCTCGTGTAGCACACATAACTTTTCACCACAGCAGTGAGAACACATATTACTTAAGAGACGAACGATGAACCGGAATAGATTGAATTCTGCATTAACCACTTGTTGATTTAACTCTTCTGGTGTTAAAGTACAGTCATCATCGCTAGTTTCACTCATCTTTTTAGATTATTTTATATATTAATATAATTTAACACGTTACGCTATACTATAACAGCATCAGCGAAATTTTTATTCCCGCTACTTTTTTAAATCGCCTTTTAATACCGCGTCCCTGATGTTTATTTTTCAAATGTATCATTGTTGTAATTCTAAATAAAAATGTATTGGTTAAATATTAATTTTATACTATTAATTAGACTTATTTTTATTAAAATCCAATAATATATTAAACATGTAAACAATAACATATACAAAAAGTAATTTCTTTATTACAAATATCTTTTTTTTTTTTTGCATTGCCGTAGGTGTTTTCTTTGAGGTCGAATTCCAAAATTGAATTTCGAATTCGAAGGGGTTTGTTTTTTCACTCACTTTTTATATGCATGTGAAAGAGACAGAGCACAGTAAAATTCGAATGTTTCAAATTTATGGCTGAACAATGTCAATTCGTGACACTGAAAATTGAAAAATTAAAAAGCTACTTTTACTCACGCTCGAATCAAAATCGCGTTTTGTTCACTGTTGTCTCGCAGCAAAAGTGGCATGTTTGAGCTGCTGAGGTGAAAAAGTTCTTTCAGTGTTAGACAATCAATTTATCAAGGGAGGCTATAGGCTATATAACATTATGCTATAGGCTTCGGGAGCGGAGCAGTAGCCTTAAATAACGCGGGTGTAACCGCGGGCACATCTAGTCATACATAAACACAAACAATTAGCTTTATAAAAACGGCTTCGCTAGTTCTATTAACCGCCAATGTTTTGCCAACGCACATTCCCTGGCTGGCGGCCGCCGTTACGGTTTTTAAAATCTAGCACATTTTTTTAACACGTGGGATATTTTTTTTCGACAAGAGAATTCAATTAATCTGACTATTTTATTTATATCTCTGTGTTTAGACCTGTTCGTACTTGATTGACGATTGACACAGAAATATTCAATGTTATTTGTAAACATTTTCTTTTTTCTTTTTCCGCCACATAGAGATAAATATTTCAACCCAAATGAATTTGTATAATTCTAATTTGAGGCTTCGACGCGCCATAAGCCATCTATCTGGCATATGGCCAAGCTTGTACTACTCACATTTTCCTAACAGGAAAACTTAATATTGTTGCCGGACCCAGGAGTTGATCGAGGCTGCGCCTAATGATTGGTTTTAAATGTAAACGCATGTGATGTATAACTAACTCGGAATTATAGTTTGCAGCTATGATGTGAATTTTTTGATAAAAAACTCTAGACTCGATGGTTTGCATTTGAGCTATCGCGATCTAATTACTTTTAAAATGTTTTTTGTGCAGGAACCTCTCGAAAATTTTTTTTTTTAGACTTAATATAATAACCAACTTTTTGCTCATCCACACACATCACATACGGTAATAAAAAATAAAGCCTAAGTATTAAGGCAATAAGAGAGCATAGATTCATGACTTCAACATCCTTTTACATCAAGTACCTAGTTAGTGGCATTTTGATTAGACTCGTCTAAAAAAAAAATGTGTTTGTATCGACCAACTTATCGAAAAATAAATCGCGACTGCATTTTCTCCATTATACATTTTACCATAGGTACGCAGTATTTAAATAATATACATATAATGTAAACTATAACTATGTTACATATCATATACCATCCTCACTGAATACAGGGTAAGTATTAATTATTTTAAATCGTCTTTAAAATGATAAGGATATCAGAACGGTAAAAGGAATTTGTTATTGTCAAGTTTTTATCTTTAATGTTTTTCTTCCGCTCTAGAAATCGTTTAAATTTTTGAAGTGTCCGTTAGTCACTCTATCTATTCTCAGTAGAATATTCTCCAACATTTTCTTCAAGCTGATTGTAGTATGAAAAATTCATAGCGAAAACTTTTCCTTGGACGTTTTTTTTCCATTAAAACGACTTGACATATTTTACGACGCTATTATTGGAACTGACATATTGTTTGACGCATTATGGAAACCAAACTGTTTACGGGCTAAGCCCCCCAGGCTGGGCCCCTAAAGAGGCTCAGGCTAGGGAGAGTGTGGGACTCCCCGACGAGAAGCGCCGAAACTACCAACTAAAACCACCATGGTGTTCCTCTATCCGATCCCATTGAATGGCGGGGTCACGGGAACTACGTTAGCATTACTGCCGCGACCCCGCCTGAGCTGACCCGCCGAGGCGGGCCCCGTCCCTCACATGCATCCATCTGCATCCATCATACATCATACATACATCCTCTTTCATACTACGAGCGGAAAAGAACGACGTAGTCTACTAACGCTACGGGAGGCGCACACGGAACACGTGCGCCGCCTCTCGGGCCTCGCGGACGGCGGGCGGTCCAACAGGCCCGCCGCCCGCTGTTGTGTACTCACGGTGGCCGGAGATCGTTGTGCGCCCTCCGGCGACGACGCCCGGTTCTGCGGGTGGAGACAGGTCGCGTGGGCTCCCTATCCCGCTCCGCCGCCTCCTTGATCATGCCACGAAGTCCTAGAATAACATTATTTTAGAACTATCAACGAAATTGATGTAAATTCGATACTTTTCAGACAAATTTTAGAGACATAATACATTTTCTCAGGGACTAATGCTATATACATTAGTTTACGTAAAAAAACTTTTACAAAGACAAGGCTGGACTACATTTAAGGTATATTTTGTCGATGTTTTATACTAATTATATTTATCTGAGAAAATTATTAATCCCTTATAACAGGACCCAAAAGTTATAGATATTATTTTCTATTAAGAAATCTGTAATTATTAATAACGCAAAATATGAAAGAAGAATATTTCGAACTCAAAGGCATGTTCAATTATATGCTTTGTTAATTAAACATTTTGACCATTGCAAGCTATTGCTTGATAGTAAAGTGATTAATAACTACTAACTTTAATAAAAACAAACTAAGCAAACTAGTTTGGCCAACACGTACGTGAAAAAGTTCTGTTTAGAAACTATACAATATTTTCCTAACAGCACTTTTACAGTATATGGATTGCCAATTTTACTGTTCGAGTTTGTATAATGTATATATGTATATTATATATTTCTGTTACGGTTTGCCAAAACATTCCCTTAATTTCTATTTTTGATAATCTAAACACAGTAGCTATAATCACTCTACGATAAGTTCAGTATACGAAAATTATTTGCTAGGTATTTTACAAAAGTTGTTCTATTTTATAATTTCTCTTGATGATAATGCCCAACTGCAATGGCTTCGATCTTAGATTTGAGATGACTATTCTTAAAGGTAATAAGCGGCTGGAATAATGAAATACCGTATACTACACCTTCCACCACCTAAACCTTCCTCAGGAATAACGATATCTATTGTCAAAAACCGCGCAAAAATCCGTTCAGTAGGAACTTCAATTTATAATATGTATTGATTTTTGTACCTTCCTGGTCAAACCCAATCTTTTAATAAAACGTAACGTATCCACATTCGCAATTAACGAATAGAACGCGACAGAAGGCGTGACGTTGTCCTTCATGGTGATCCCATGTTAGTGTAAATATTATGCACGGCGTTTGCACATTTAATTGATTTAATTTATTTGAAAAAAAGAGATTCTCATTTTGTATTGTATTGAACTGAAATTTGGTATAGAGCTTGGATATGTCAGGTACTATATGTGGTTTGAAATAAACCCTTACCGCCTTACCGTCATATCAACCCTGTATATATATATATATATTGGTATATAGACCAAGACAAAACTTGCAATATAGCCTCATAAAAAAATGGGACATAGCTGCCTGACAAGACGACATAAAGAACAGACAGACTCGACACTATAATACCTATGTAAAATATCAGACAAAGTAGTTTCGCATATGAAGATCAAACAATCCGAAAATCTTTTAAACTAGTACACCATCAATGATATAAGTATTCGCCAACTATATTGAACTTCAGAAAACACTAAGGAACTAAAAAACAAAAAATAATTGGTTTTGGCGCAAAATTTTTGGAGTCGGTGCCAAGCCAAGTATTTCTGATCTGACTATAAAACCTCTACACATTTTTATATAACTTTCGTTGTTGATAGAATAGGTAGTTTGTAATTTAATAACTTTTTGCGTAAGGGCTTGGCACCGACTCCAAAAATTTTGCGCCAATACCAATTACTTTTTGTTTTTTAGTTCCTTGGTGTTTTTTGAAGTCGGTTTTTTTTATTTAAAAATAATTTTTATTTTTTACTTTTTAGTGGTATACATTACACACACATACTTTTTACTGCTAGGTACATAGGATAGTGTGGGTACATGTTGGGGAGGCCTTCCTTATGTGCCTCAATTCTGAAATGTAGACCTGTACCTTTCTGACAATTTTAAAGTATTTTTTTTGTTTTCATCTAACTAGCCTAAACACGTTCGTTTCAGTTCCATCATCAGATCCCGGAAATCATCCAATACCAAAGTGTTTGCCAAGACAAAACAAACGAGCCTAAACACGATTAGATTGCGTTATTGTATTACAAAGATCCCATGGCCACCTTCCTGCTCTATCATCAGAGTTTGGTAAACATGCAGCACTAAAGTCCATGTAACAAAGACGAATCAAACGAGCCCAAACTCAATGGGATTGCGTCTTTGTATTACAAAGATCCCATGGCCACCTTCCTGCTCCATCATCAGACCCTGGAAAACATCCAGTACCAAAGTCCATGTATAGACCAATCAAACAACCCTAAACTCGATGAGATTGGGTTACTTTCCAACTCTTTCATCAGACCACGGAAATCATCCAGCATCAAAGTCTATGTAAAGACGACTCAAACGTGCCCAAACTCGATGGGATTGCGTAATTGTAGGTATTACAAATATCCCATGGCTACCTTCCTGCTCCATCTTCAGAGTTTGGTAAACATTCAGCAGTAAAGTCCATGTAAAGACAAATTAAACGAGCCCAAACTCAATGGGATTGCGTCTTTGTATTACAAAGATCCCATGGCCACCATCCTGCTCCATCATCAGACCCTGCAAAACATCCAGTACCAAAGTCTATGTAAAGATGAAACAAACGAACCCTAAACTCGATGAGATTGGGTTATTGTATCACAAAGATCTCATGGTTACCTTCCAACTTTATCATCAGGCCATGGAAATCATCCAGCATCAAAGTCTATGTAAAGACGAGTCAAACGAGCCCAAACTCGACGGCATTGGGTTGTTATCGTCAAATCGCTTCAAGTTTGCTTATAAAATTTGAAGAGTTTCTACGATTTTTCAGGATTCCATGACCAGATCCTGACCTGAAGATCATGGGACTAACTAGGAGGTATACTTTTTCAACCAAATCAAGAATTTTCGAAATCGGTCCAGGCGTCTTAGAGAAATCGGGGAACATACATAAAAAAAGATTCCGACGAATTGAGAACCTCCTCCTTTTTTTGAAGTCGGTTAATAAACATATACCTATATAAAATACAAATAACAAATACTGACAAAAGTTTGCACATAAACAAACATAATGTAATATATAAATTAATATTAAATCATCCTATTTCTAGATGTGTCTGCTCGTAACAGTTTGCTAAGCCATATTATAAGCTAAATTGCTTTCATAAATAATTCAGCTGATATAAAATCTAATATCGTGTTCAACATTAAAGCATTTGCAAAGTGAAATTCTGTCGCTCACAAGAAAGTATAAAGACAATCTCGTGACAAACTTTGGTACTTACATATTTCAATTTCTTTAAATATTTGATTTTACTGAAGATCAGAATGACAATTTATGAGAATTTTTAAAGCTGTCATAAACTTTTGTCGTTTTATATTTAAATTCCAATAATAAAGTTTTTTTATTGAAATATTGCTCACAGAGCTCATACATCGCAGGTCACACACATTGTCTTGGGTCTGAATTCTGTAACCCTGTAAACTTGCACTTGTTTCGCATTAAGTACTGAGTTGTAAAATGCCTCATGCCTGCATTCAGACAAAACATAAAGTTTGACGCCATTTTGATATTTTTTTAACTGATCTTAACTTAGTAATTAAAAACCATGAAATGTACCATATCTTCATTTTTTTAAAGACGTTTTGTTTTGTTACAATTAAAAACCGAAATAATAACATACCAAACAAAAGGTCAACCTAAACAAAACATTATACGAAAAAAATAAGCAGAAAAAAAGGCCACCACACTCGCGTTTGTACGCTAGTGCTTTAATATTTCTAGGCAATCTGGGGGATTTTTTAGAAGAAATTTATGAGATTAATGCGTTCAGATGGTGCACTTGAATGTTTTACTGTTGACTGTTGACTGCTGTGAAGATTTTACCTGTTTGAGAGTCGGTAAGGGGAGTGGTACCCTTGATTTTTTTTTGACCCTGGTCTAAGTCAGATCTAGGTCAGGTAGGTCAGAGAGCAACCACTTTCCAGAAAGCCAAAAATGCCAGCACAACTGGTTAAACTAAAAAGCGGACCTGTTCATAGTCTTGGATGAAACCGGGATACCGCTAGGACGATGATGATCGTCAAAGGGCGATTTTCATTAAAAGCAGATAAAATTTGAATCGTGTAAATTATATACAATTTTGCACCAGGTATTATAAACATGTTTATGCCCAACATACCTGATTGTTATTATAAACAGTTTTCGAAAATAGTCGTCCAAAAATAAACTGCAGACATTTATTTTTTCTAATTTACTGAACTAAAATCATACGGCTCGTGACATTAAGCTGTTGCCTGTTTTCTAATCGGATTGCTTCTAGCTTAAGCAAAGATGTCGCAGTTTTCTCATACTATCCACAATTTTTATGTAAGTCTCTAAAGAAAATTCTTAATTTATATTATAGAAGAAAGAGTGTGGCGCTAAAGAAAACTTGAGTATTTTATTGGAGTTACACATTATAGTTTTGATTTATGATCTTTGTTGTTGTTGGCACTGTATTCTATAGACTGCATAAAAATAATGTATTTATATAAAACACAAAAAAATGTTAGGACATGGAGTCTCAAGTTTTAGGTTTCACGAAATAAAAAAGGAGAGACTTATTCGGCATATGTGGTCACAATTTCCAAGTGCCCTCGAAAAATGCGTACCCGTCCGTCATAATCGTAATCGTCCTAGCGTTATCCATGACTTTTGCCTTGAAGCTTGAGGTCCACTTGCTGGCCTAACGAGTTATAGCAATATATTAGTATTATATATCAATTCAATATATTCATTTAAAGTAATTAAAATTCTTCCGACAACCGTGATAGTAGCAGTCTTCTTCTTTTGTATACGTACCTCGTTGCCTTTAAGGAGTAGGTATGTGGTATTGTAAGTTAGGTCTTATCAATAGTAAGGACATGGCAAGAGATTATGGATAATGAACGATATGTAAAACTAGGTGTAAAGACCTAACAATTATTTGAACTATTGACGTAACCCTGTTCAGAAGTTTAAATTACGTGTGGATTTATTAAACACACATAACATCATATTATGGCGTATAGATACTTACAAGTTAGTGACTGTAGCATTTACAGTTTACAAAGTTCTGTAACATAAGCCATTGATAGTAGCACATTTCACGATCATTTGATCGTTTGGTTCGATGTCGAATGGCGAAAGCGTAGCAAACAAAGAGACAGACAGTCCACATTAAAGTAATAGGCAATAGTAAAAGTTAGAAAATTGCAATTTTACATAAATAATACCTATGGTTTATCATGTAAACATAGACACGTTCACTGCTGGACATAGGCTTCCCTCAGGAAGCCTATGTCCAGCAGTGAACGTCTCGGTTCTCCAAACAGACCGATCTTGAGCCGCCCGTATCCAACCGCTTCCCGAAATCTTTACCAGACTATTTAAATTTATAGTTACTTAAAATTAAACATTAGCTGCAGGTTCAGCCTAGTAACATAACCTAACCAAAATAAAACCTGAAAAGATCTTTAGGTATCTCATTGTATTTCATTTCAGTGGTTTTAATTTGTAAATAACAGAGCGATCAAAAAGCAAATATCATACACTACTTTAAATTTTAATTCACAATATCAAATACTGGACTAAGTTGTAAAGAAATTAAACATACAACCGAAGCTATCGGGATAGGCTTTGTGCACTGACTGTAATTTATATTGGAACGGAGCCAGTTTAAAACTACACTGTAGATTGTATTATGGCTTAATATGGTGTTAGCAGTTTTGTATTTTACTACTCTCGCCTATATTCAGTGACATAAAAATTGTAATTCTCTTACATTTGATGTAAGGGTTTTAAGACTAGTAATTAAATTTAGGACCTCATGAAATCCTAGTTGCGAGTTAATTCTTCGATTTAACGTCATGAACTGCAAAACAACGCAGCGTTTTGATAATAATCAATTACTTGATTTAAATTGTCTTTCGGGATTTATACCACGTACCTTTGTTTGGAGTAACCGATATTTCGGCACTGGCACTTACGTGGTATATATCCCGAAAGACAATTTAAATCAAGTTTAAATGTCCACGAAAGTTTAAATTCCAATAATCAATTATACAAAAATCAAAATAATAATCATCAAAACGCCGTGTTATTATTCAAATAAGGTAAGAGTACATTATTTAACAAGTGAGCTATCACCAAGGCTCTCAATCCATAATTTCTCTCTGAGTCCAAGCTCAGGCTCTCAAACCCGAATCTCTCTGGGTCCAAGACTTCAAGGGGAAAGCCTTGCGGTCTTGAGTCCACTTTCTAGTCTAACCAGATTTTACATAATATTAACTCTTTTACAGAGTGAGTGCCGTACGACTTCTGCAACCCAAAAGAATAAAGATACATAGCTTAAACCAAGGGTACTGAGTCTCCGCAAAGATTGTCAAAGATCTTCATGGCAACGTAGACTACGATAAACGATCTAAAGTAAATAAAATACTATAAATTATGACATGTCAGTAAATGAATTGGACTGAAACACGTACATTGATTAAATAAAACATATGCATAATTAGCCATAGCTTTCAATATTACATTCACGTGCTTGTCTGAATTCACTTCACTTGATGTAATTGACGTTTCCGATACATGGTAGTAGAGCATGGTTCACAGGTAGTAGAGCCTTTCTGATTTCAGCATAAATAGGCCGGATCGACCGGGGAAGTACTACCCTCTCACAGAAAATCGACGCAAAGTTACAGTACTTAAACTGTTGCGTTTCGTTCGGTGAGTGAGATTGCCGGAAGCCCTATCCCCTGTACCTTCTCCCTCATCCCAATCCTAATCCTAGCCCTTTTCCCGACCCCAAGGGGCGGCAACGCACTTGTGACTCCTGTGGTGTTGCTTGTGTTCATGGGCGGCGGTAATTGCTTACCATCAGGCGATCCGTCTGCTCGTTTGCCGCCTATTACAATAAAAAAAAATTACATGTACCTATCATGATGATAAACATACCTAAGTATCGTTAAATAAGGACAACCAGCAACAAGAGTACTTTTATAATTACTTGCTATGACCGCGTCTTTAACTTCCTACTTATATTAACAATACAGTAATAGCCTAGTGGATACCAACAGACTGCCATGTAGAGGGTATTGGGTTGGATTCCACGCAGCACCACTGACTTTTCAAAGTTATTTGCGTGTCTATTTAATTATCGCTTGCTCTGTTCCTCTAAGAGCATGTTAACTTGTCGTTCCTGGATGTAATGCAGATCTTTAGCAGTCGTTATGGGATGTCAGTACCCTCGAATAAACTGATACTGGTTTAAGCCTAATATATGTCATATCATATAATATGTGCCTATTAGGGCGGCGATAGGCGAGTGGATATACCTACCAACAGACTGCCATGCAGAGGGTATCGGGTTCAAATCCACGGCGCGCACCAATGACTTTTCGGAGTTATGTGCGTATTGAATTGTTAATTATCGCTTGTCCCGTGCCTCGGAGAGCACGTTAAGCCGTCGGTCCCGGTTGTCATGAAGATCTTTGACAGTCGTTACAGGGCGTCAGTACCTTCTAAATAAACTGGCACTAGTCTAAACCATGGAATATCGCTATCCCTTTGGGTTGCGGAGGTCAGACAGGCAGTCGCTCTGTGGAAAAGCTAATATTCAGTCAAATCCGGTTAGACTAGAAAGCGGACCCCAGATTGAAACTGGGATAACGCTAAGAGAAAGAGATATGTCATATATGTCCCTTTAGGTTTTGGAGGTCAGATGGCAGACGCTCTTTAGAAAAGCTGATATTCTGTCGTAGACTAGTAAGCGGACCCCAGGTTCCAAGACCGTAGTCACAGCTCACGGGATAACGATAGAAGGATGAACTTATAATATTAACAATGCATTTTGGCATAGGTATACTTTTATTTTTTAAATGTAATAACCTATTTGTTCTGTATTCTGATACATATAACATAATATACATTCAGTCAAAAAAAGTATCGGGAATGGATTATTTGTTTATGGTTCCAAATTCAAATTTTTGATTTGTTAGATTGGCACAACTGTTTCCCATTTTGGCGCGGAGTTTGAGTTGCATCTGTTATTTATATTAAATTCAGTGCTTTTTTTAGTTATATCATATCTAGTGTGTATTGCGAATTTCATAATGGACAAAAACATCGAACAAAGAGTTTCTCTTAAATTTTGCATCAATGGAATTTCAGGTTCGGAGTCAATGAAAATGTTTCAGAAGGTTTATGGTGACTTGACTTTATCAAAAACTCGTGGTTACGAGTGGTACAAAGCGTTCAAAAACGGTTCGAGATGTGATGGAAGATTTGCCTCGCTCTGCTAGGCCATCAACGTCTGCAATTGTTACGTCTACAACAACAAAGTTAACATCGAAAAAGTGAAGGTCACAGTGACTGAGAATCCTCATTCAACTTTGAGAGAGATATCCGTCAAACTTTCTGTATGTCACGAATCGAACCGTACCATTTTAACTAATCATTAATTTAAGTATGAAACATGTTGCCGCGCGGCTAGTCCCAAAATACCTGAATTTTCTCCAAAAACTCAATCGAATGAGAGTCTCTGAGGACATGCTAGAACGAGTCAATTCCGACCCAACATTCATGAAACGCATTCTTACTGGTGACGAGACGTAGGTTTACCAATTTGACATGCAAACTAGTCAACAAGCTTCGGAGTGGCGCCTTCCAACTGAACCGAAACCGAAAAAACCACGCCAAACTCGTTCAAAAGTCGGAGTCATGTTGAGTGTTTCTTTGACTATAGCTGTGTTGTGCACTCGAAATTCTTGCCGGAAGGTCAAACGGTATATAAGGAATATTATTTGAGCGTTATGCGGCGTTTAAGAGAGCAAATTTGACGAAAAAGGCCTGATATGTGGCAAGAAAATTCTGTGGAAAGAAAAATTATCGTGTGCCATCGCACAAGGCCATCATTGTGAACAAATTTTTGACCAAACACTCAACAAATACCATCGAGCAACCACCATATTCACCAGATATGGGTCTAGCCGACATCTTTCTTTTTCCTAAACTCAAATTACCACTTCGTGGCACCAGTTTTCAATCGGTAGAAGACATAAAGGAAAATTCGCGGCGAGAACTGAACTCAATTCTGGAAACAGCGTTTATAAAAAAATAGGTTAAAAACTATAATCCGACTACGTCAAAAAAGGGGTCTAAAAGGAACGAAACAAGAAAATAGCTCATTCAGATATAAATCCAGTAAAGTATAAGTACAGAAATTCTCAAGCTAGAGTCGTAGTGGCATCTCTTGTATACCTAATGTGGGTGCCAGGAACACTTACCTGCATTAAAGAAACACGGCTGGTAACTACATGTACAGTAGTATACAATAGGTGCGACTACGGCTCTACCTTGAGAATTTCTGTACTAATACTTTACTGGACTTATATCTGAATGAGCTATTTTCTTGTTTCGTTCTTTTTAGACCACTTTTTTGACGTATGTAGATGGGTTAAAGTTTTTAAACTAATTTGTTTTATTTATTCCTTTTCCGTATGCCGATGGGACATGGAAAGTAACCGTGCAATATTTACATTGTCATATTTATAGGAAGAAAGAAAGAAAAATAGGTTACACAAAGCGTCTGAACCGCGTGAATTGTAAGTACAACCACGTTTTAAACTTATATTTTGACTGAAGTAGTATAATATTATGTACATATGTATTTGCAATGTGCTCACCAATACCTTTCTTTTAATACCAAACACGTAATGATTATATCAGTATAAGATTTTTTGAGGTTGGAATCTGAGCTATTAATTTCGTTATAGAAAATTTGGATAAAACTTATACACCGCTATTTTTTAATTAGTACAAAAATTTTAACACAGCACTAAGTATCTTTAACTGATCATATTTATGTAGTTAAAAAATAAAAACACTAAGTCCCAAAACTATCCACAAAAAAACGTGATAATTGGTAAATGCAATACTAATACTATGACCGACCCGAGTACTACGAGTATCATAGTAAAATGAACCATTGATAATTCCCCTCCCCCCGCCCCTCTGCGCCTGCGCCACGCCCCGACGATGCGACAAACAGTACTAAATTGCTAGCAAAAGTGAGCGTATCTAATTTCGTTGCAAAAGTTAATTGTTTGTCTAGGTTTGCCCGACGCGATGGCCTATCATATCAGTTCATATCACGGGAGTATGTAACTATGCTTCGTGCGTACTTTTTGAGTGGAAAAATCGCGAGTGCAGCTGTGTACCCATGGACATCTTATTGTGAGTGTACAAAAGTGATCCGGTCAGTGTCAAACAATTAAAACAGTGCATATTGGATGCTTTTGACAATGGTGGTGGACATTTCAAAGGACAATGGAAATACTTGTAAGTTTAGTAAATAATACATACTTAAGTAAATAATAATTTGATGCGGGCGGCTCAAAATCGGTCTGTGTTCTCCACACACCTTGAGGAAGGCCTATGTCCAGCAGTGGACGTCTCTAGGCTGACATGATGATGATAAAATAATATTTGTAAATAGCAGATGATTCTAACTTCATAAATACGCCAAAATGACTCTTTTCTTTTAGTCCAGAACACCTTCTTTTATTTTGATATTTGTTTGCTTTCTAATTACATACCTCCTTATTTAATGACTTGTTAAACGATAAATTTTACCGGTCCTAAGCCCGAATGAAGTATGAAGGAGAGGGAAGAATTAACAAAATTAAAAAATAACTACCTACATTTATTATTTTTCTTCATTTAATTTTCTATGTCTACCTACATCATAAGTGCGACAGAGAGAATGCGAATGAGCAGGATGGAATATTATCAATGAATTAGTGAATGGATTGTAAAATATGACTATGATTTAAGTGAGATTTTCTACAATATACAAATGATAATAACTTTACTCTTTATTGATATTATGAAATTCTTACGTCACATATATGATAATAATATCTTCGCTAATCTGTCCTTAAAGTTTTTGAACTAATTAAAAAATAGCGGTGTATAGCATAAATGTCATCCGAGCCCTTATGACAAATCTATTGACAACCCATTTATAAAATCGGTTCAGTAGTTTAGGCGCTACGGTGCAACATACAAACATACATATAAACATACATAGACTGCCAAAAAAATTACCCTTCCTTTTGGCTTCGCCGTTATCGGGTAAAAACTGTTTTGATGATTGGATTATTCGTTGGCGTAAGTGTACAGTTCCTGAAGGAGCATACTTTGAAGGTTATAAAATAAATTTGGATGAATAACAAACAGTTTGTGTATTATTGATCTTTTCCCGGTACTTTCTTGACGGAGTAGTATATTCATATTTGCTGCTTGCAGAGTGAACATGTTGGTAGCACCTTTATCATCATCAGACTTCCTTTTTCTACCTCCCTGTATGAATACTATAAGAACAAGAAAACAGAAGCAGGACCCAAGTTTTCTTTATCGACCAATTTTCAAGACACTTGCTTGTTTACCAGAATAAGCAGCAGTGAAAACCTAGTGGAGAAAACAATAGACTGCTACGAAGTTTTGGGTTTGAACTTAATCTTACCATAGTGAGTAGAGATGTGTCTAGCAGTTGTACAGTTTAAAATCAGAGCTGATATTTTGATTAACATTTAGAAAAGCTTGATCTACCTGTAAAAGACCTCTAAACAAGTTTGAAATATCGAATGGTTAGGACTTAAATGGTTAATAACATATTTTGACAACATTTGCGTGGGAACCGTACAACATGTATGCGTAATATATACATGTGTTTTGATGTGAAAGTGATAATTAATTAAACGTTGACGTCATCATTTTTATTGCTGTCTCCGCAAAACGTTACGTAACTGACGGCGTGACGAAACCCTCAATTATTCACCATGAATACAGTTACACAGAATTATACTATTTAATAAAATGGCGACAGTTCGACATTTTGGTCTTGTGAAATGAAATGTGAATATATAATATCCGACAAGCGTTTCGTATTAGGTATAGGTACACTACCACTCAAAAGTATTGGCCCACCTTGATTTGAAGATGTTTAAAGAAAATGATTTTATTCTGATTGTACTAATTTTATTATGACAATTCATTGCCGTATGTTATTAAATCTAATATAGACAGTTTCCCTATCATGATTTAACTAAAAAAAACTTAAATAACCAAAAAGCAGGCAGCGATAGCCTAGTGGATAAACCAACAGACTCTGTGCAGAGGGGTTCGAATCCACGGCGCGCACCACTGACTTTTCGTAGTTATGTGGTATTTAATTGTTAATTATCGCTCGCCTCGTGCTTTGGCGAGCATGTTAAACCATCACTCTTAGTTCTCGTGAACAGTTGTTGACAGTTGTTACGCGGAATGAGTACCCTTAAATAAACTGATAGGTACTAGTCTAAACCATGGAATATCGCTATCGCTTTGGGTTGCGGAGGTCAAACGGTAGTCGCTCTGTGGAAAAGCTGATATTTAGTCACATCTGGTTAGACTAGAGGACTAGGAACTGGTACAGGATCGCCGCAAGGCGTTGCACGCCTTGGCGACCGGTGTCCTGTACCAGTACCAGTATCAGCTTATTTAAGGGTACTGATTCCGCGTAACGACTGTCAACAACTCTTCACGAGAGCCAAAGGTGATGGTTTAACATGCTCGCCGAGGCACAAGGCGAGCATGTATGCTTTGGAGTAAAATTTATTATGTTGATCTATTTGACGACGGTATTTTGTTTGTGATGAGTGTTAATACGTACATTATGACTTATTTTTATAAATTTTATACAACGAAGCTTTTAAGATAGAACTCTAGAATGAGGTACGCTATGTCCTTTATTTTATACCTCTCAACATATCTGACAACTTCATGATGATCAATTAGGTCGTTAAAGTATAGCAATGAAACTCATTTATGTTTATAATTGACTAATTATTTATTGTATAGTTATTTTTACGTGCATAATATATTTATTACTTTCGTTACACGACGTCTTCTTTTTGGAAAGTAATTTTGGTGTAAGCAACTACTGAAATTGATTAACTCGGACCAAAGGCTGAAGGATGATCTTTCGTTTACTTAGAACTTATCGTTTCTATGTGTCACACGATAGCCTCTTGATTTTCTTATATCCCCGACACAAAACGACACTAAGAGACATTGCACTTCACAACTAGAAGCATATTGAATCATATCTATACATTTATATCAAGTAAATTAGATTAGGGGTGTTAATCGTCTTCCTGTACCCACTGGATATTAAAAGCTATTGATTATAGTAATCCCTAGCTTAGTAGTCAGAGGAAACTATGAAACTATTTTCGTGGAAGACATTCCCCAAGCGATTGCAGATGTCGTTAGACAGATAAAACGAAGCTTCCTGGCTTGGAAAACTTTAGGGCGTGGACACACAGATCTTGATTTGATAATTACCTGTGAAATCAATTCGATCAAGTCAACACCAACAATATATAACCAATAGAACTAAAGGAAACTGAAAATTGAATGAAGTCAGTTTATAATTTTTACAGTTTTTTTTTTTTTGTTTTACGAGGTGGAAAATCCCTTCGGATCTCCGACTCTTGGGGGACATAAGAGCCGGAGTATGTGGTGTTTCCACTAAAAACCACCTCGATTTCCGCCATGTACCCGTGTGTCGGAGGGTGGGGCATCACCAAAGTACTCGTCGCCACCCTCCGACGGGTATTGGCCCGCCAGATGGTCAGGCGGGCCCCGAACAAAACCGCCTTGGCGACGGATTAAGGTGTTGGACTCCGCCGCCAAAACGCCCAGCGGCCGCAGAGGATAGGGAGGACGGCAACGCAACACCGCATCTCCTCTTCCTCTGCGGCCCCACCGCGACGCATCGAATGGTGCGCCCCCATTTGGTCGCGGGAGATAGGGCGCGCGGCAACGCAACACCGACACGACTCTCCTCCCGCGACCGCACCCGACTGCGAGGGACAGACAGAACTGTCCCCCGCACCCGCACCGTTGGACGCATCCTGCGCAGGCCCCTCCAAGCCCACGCGGAGCGTCCCCTCCTGGATCCCTCTTAGCTTCACCGCGGGTGAACAATCCACGGTTACTGAGCCCCCCCACCACGACAAGGTGGAGATCCCACGGGGGGGAATATTTACAGTCTTAATATTTAGATTTTTACTCGTCTATGGGCTAATAATACCAAATACAGGCTAGCATGTACTCGAAGCAAACCAGTTTCAATTTTATCATAATTATAGAAATTTATTTGAAAATGCCTCAAACTATTTGAACTAGAATTACTATATTCGTGTGCAATATTGATATGTCATCTTATTTTTTATTGCTTTTAGGGATTCAACCTTATAACACGTTCAAAGACATAGTTGAGTTCAATAGTCCCTTCTCACTACCGAAACTTATGAGCCTACCCTACAATAGTGAGCCTAGTAAGGGAACCAAATGGCTTTCCTACCCTTCAATCGTTACGAAAACCCGCATGGCAATTGGTATTGGCACTTTGTCAGCAGCTACCTAAGCGACACTTGTGAAATCAAAGAGATGTGACACGAATGTCACGGATGGAACGGAATATGCGATGTTAATGGTTTGATAAGCCAACCGTTACAGAGCCGACCTTATCACAACCAAACAGGGAATAGTTATCAGCATATAACATTGCTGTCTTATAAACGCAAGGACAGCAAGATATTTCCAGGTTGCATAAGAACATTTTTATGTATTGTCATAAGTATAAGAATAGTATGAGTTGTAGTTCATTTCAATTTCTTTAATTATTCACGTTCTTTACTCTAATGTTACATTATTAGAGATATTTATTAGAAATAGCTTATTATGTGAAGAAGGTGGGCAAATCGCTCAGAACAACTCATGGCAGGGTAACACAGACCAATTTACATAAGTGCCTGCTACGCGTACGCCCGTACATATGATGTTCTTGAATAACGCACAGAGTACTAAATCCTGTGCTGTGCTGAACTGTCTCGCTTCCCTGGCTTTACTCTGTGCATCCTTAACCTTCACTCAATTAAATTAATTACAAAGTTTATTTTTAAAACAATCAAGATTAGATTTAAGTATCTAGACGAATAAGAAGATATTATTGAGACGTGCGAGAATTAAGGAAAATAAATAATTTATTCGGCTACAAATATGAGAAATTCTTAACCTACTTTGTTTCACAAGTAAAATAAATTTATGTCTCTTTTAGGGAGCACAAAATCACGATATTAATAGGATATGATAATAGGATTGGATCATGATGAGTACTTCAAATTGTTACTTTAAAATTGCTGAAAACTGATAACTTATTAATTCGACTACGAGTACACTATGTATGTATGAAGGGAACGCTTTACGTGTGTGTGCCTATATGTTTCATTAAATTATCATTAAATGTAAATCAATATAACATTAAGAAGATTTTCAAAGGGGAACTGTTCAGTTAATTTTCTTCTTGTCATCTTTTTAACAATATCTCACAATACGAATAAAATTCAGAGTAATCTTTAAAGTAAATAAATACACTTAAATCTCTCTGTAAATTGTTCGATTCCCTGACCAAGAGGTAATGTCATAAGCTTATTCTGTTAGCGAACTCTCAGTGGTAATATACTCTCACCGGGTGCATTGCCAGACTGGCAATGCACCCGGTACACGGAAATGAGCTAGCTCACACTCGACAACATCGTTGCAATGTACGAATACAGCAGACGTGTTCATTGTTTAGCAGGTCACTTAGGACTGATCTCTGATTTTACAGGAACTATATATGTAGAAATCCATTCGTTACTTAAATGTCCAAAATCTAATGAAGATGATCGTGCCCTTATTAAAAGGCATTAGTCTGGACTCAGCCACCCGTTAATAACGTTGAGATGTTTCACGGAAAAGCAACATTTCTTTTTTAATGCTAAGCAGCAATTCTAAATTATTTCGTCATAATTTTCTAGCTTTTACCCACATCTGTCGTGTGCAGAAATTTGTACCGAGCGCGCAAGTGCATGAAAAATCTCCTCACATCGTACATTGGAATAGGATATGACGATTGAGGAAAGGACATCTGAAAGACTTCATCCAAATTCATTGAACCGTCACTTGCGTCAAAGGGCTACTATGACGTTTTGATGTTTTAGTAAGTATTGCTATTTCCGTACTGTTATAACCCGAGATAATTCCTTAATAACGCTAGATCAGCATTTCACGTATTCTAGTACATTTCCATTCTATTGTTTCTACTTGGTCAGCATTTTCATTTACTTGTATGATTTAATTCTTATTGAAAGTCAGTTAGATTCTGTCCGTCGCGAAAAGCGGTTCGCTCCCGGAACTCGGAAATCGGTACCAGTAGAACTGTATCTGTAAAGTGTTGCCTTGAACAATAAATATCAGTGCAGTTTAAAAATTAGTTTTTAAAAAGACAAACAGGGACGGCCTCCTAACAATTTTGGTGTCAGAAGTGGGATCTCGTAAATGGTGTCCGTTGATGCCTAGAGATCCGAATTCCAGAAACCCCCAGTTTGCGTGATCGACGGTAAGACAGAACCCAAGGTTCTGCCCGCGTCACACTTCAAGGTCGACGGTAAGACTCTGTGCAGCAGCCAGAGCCCGCACCATACTGGTCACCGTAAAACCAAGATTGGTCGACGGTCAGCCTCCACCGCAACGTGAGAGCCCGCACCATCCGGGTAGCAGCAGATCTAACTCACCAACATCATCATAACGAGTAGAGGACTCGTTATCTCCGAAACACTTCCACCGCGCCTAGTATCACCAGCACGTGGACGCCAGCGCCGCCCTCACCTGTCGTCGAGCACGCGGTCGCCCTGCCGCGCTATCCGAGCGTGTCAGATTCCGTTCCCACGAGTGATGGTTTGTGCAGTGAACGTGTTTATGTGAGTCTTTTAAATTACTTACCATATTTTCACCGTTTCTACTATTTTTCGTCAACGTTACCATTTCCACTGTTTCTACAATTTTCGTGAACTATAATTTTCTACTACGTATCATATTTTTGTGTGTCGTTACTGTATACTTACCATAATTTTGTGTGTCTATTTTATAGCTATATTTTCTATATCTATACAATTGTCCAATGTCACTTAAAACAGAATCTAAGGCAATACCTGAAATGGCTGAAAAAAATACACTTTCTGTACTTACCAAATTCATTAAACCTTATAATGGGGACCAAGACTCCCTCCCCGCGTTCCTCACAAATTGTGATAACGCGATGTCGTTATCTACAGCAGATCAACAAAATGTGCTCTGCAAATATATAGTTTCGCAACTTGAAGGCAAAGCCCAAGTGGCCTGTAGTTTAAAATCGTTTTCCACATGGGACGAGATAAAATCATTTTTAGGATCTACATTCGGCGAGAAAAAGCATGCGACTCATTTATTAGTGGATTTGCAAAATTGCAAACAAATTAGTAGCGAAGACGTCACGAAGTACTCTTTGCGGATCGAGCAAATACTAACGCGAATATTATCAGATATTCACTATAGTTGTAAAGATGAAAAGGAACTACCAGGCAGAATAGCTGCTATGAAAGATTTAGCCTTAAATACGTTTATGTTAGGGTTAAATAACTCTATAAGCAATGTTGTTAGGTGTAGAAACCCCTCGACCTTGAACGAGGCGGTTCAGCACGCAATTGAGGAAGAAAAATTATATAATCTATCTAATTCTAAGACCCACTTGCACAACGATTCTTAAATTGAATTAAGATGTATTTAATGAGAAAAAACATATTAAACACCACTAACGTCTTGCACAACGAAAAATTTGTCGAGTAATATGATTTAAGAGCTGTCAAAATTAATTACCGAAAATCGGCTGTTTAGTGGCTAATTTCATTTAAGAACTGTCACACTGATGTTGGCATCTTGTCATTAGCGACGAAAATTATCAATAATTATATAACTGGACCGGACGACGCAGCAGGGGAAGGCCTATGTCCAGCAGTGGACGTCCCTAGGCTGACATGATGATGATGATGATATAATTGATAACAATGTACCTACTTGTGTTATTGTTAACCCTAGAATCCTACACTATTTGGCGCACATGTCATTCCTACACTGGGGTGCTGGAACACCCCGTATTAAAATGAATGTAATCCTTAAAATAAAAAAAACAATTCATGAAAATACGTTTTATTAAACATAATCGGTAACTTGAGATCACAAATCAGCCTTATTACACAAAGTTAAATGTAGTTTGAGCAACAGCGCTAGTAGGATTTGGTCCTTTTTTGAGGATCACTGCAATGGACTAAGTTGGCATCCGGTGACGGTCTTCCAAATGTTCATGTATCAGTTCCAAACCTAATTTCGAAACTGTCTGCTGAATCTTTATATTTGGCTTCTGGTCCCAACTTCTATTTCTTCCTCGCCAGATTTGTGGTCTAGAATAGAGGTTATTTCTTCGTAATTCAAACCTCTGACAGCCATCCGAAACAAAATAAATAAATTTCATTGAATTTTACCTTCATAATATCTAAAAATATCTGTATTTAATTCATATAAGACTATTGTTTTAATAAATAATCAAATTTAATAACTTATTACATATAAATGCATCAATCGTAATAAATAAATAATCTTACGATTTTACTACACTGGGGTACTGGCGTACCCCACAGCACTTATACAGGCGACCACACAACGCGGTCACTCGTCACGGTATTGACGTAACGCGAGCAGTTGACAGCAAACTAAAATACTCCGACGCGCGAATTCGTGGATATTAAAGAAATTGAGATATTTAGAAAACAAATCGGTGTGGGGTGCACCTGCACCCCATGTAGGGTTCTACGGTTAATGCTTAAAAGTTTCTAGTTATTATTTGTCAATTGTCATTTCGTTGCTAGGCGACGTCAATGCGTTTTGTTTTATGCTCAAAGTATATATAGTCTAAGGTTTTATGCGAAACCATACGCATAACATCGTTAAAATCGTAACAAAAAAGCTTCATGCCATGAAACAAAACGTAGAAACTACTTTCATCATCATCATCATCATCAGCCTTTAACACTCCACTGCTGGACTAGGCCTCTCCTTTGAAAGGAGGAATTGGCCTACTATACCACGCTGGCCAAACGGGTTGGTATAGGGTTTGTATCAAGTTTTCCTTCTCTTACAGTGCTGTTCTCTGCATAATATACTCCCTCTGTTGGCTCTTACGACACCCATGGGATGATATGGGGTGGTGACATTCCGTATTCTTAATCCGTCACCACACGGAAGAAAAAAAAACTACTTTACCGACCTCATAAAATGTTTAACTAAATCTAAGCGTTGTTGTCGTTGTGCAAGAGGACGCTAAATACTTTTAAGTTAAATTATTTTATGCTGTTAATTCTGTTCAAAAAATTAAATTAAGGAGTGACTTAAATCTAACGTTACGCAAGTGGGCCTAAGTCTAATCCTAAATTTCAGCGTATTTGCACCACGTGTAATAAACCTGGGCATAATGCTTCAGAGTGCTATAAGAATAAAAAACCTTCTAGTTCAAATCGTAATAACTATCAAAAATCTTTCCATATTCCTTCTAATAACTATCCTAATACTAACTATCCTAATAATATACGGTGTAGTTACTGTAAAAATATAGGTCACACGATAGACCAATGTCGCAAACGCCAGTACAATATGCAACGCCGTGAGAACGCGAACCAGGCGCAACATGATCAACCGCCGCGCGATAACAACGGTCGCGCAGTTAAATTCTACGAAACCGACGAGTCCGGGTTCGATTCCCGCGACAAAAATTTAAACTAAATAAGATTTCGGTGTCGTGTCTCCCGAAATCGACTAGCGTAAAGGACACGAAACGTTTTTATCCTAAATCTTTTACTAAACCTACATCTCAGTTAAATCAACTGAGTCCTACTAAATCGTTTACTAAATCTACATCTCAGTCAAAGCAACTGAGTCATACTAAATCTTTTACCAAATCTACATCTCAGTTGAATCAACTGAGTCCTACTAAACCTTGTACTAAATCTACATCTAAGTTAATCCAACTGAGTCCTACTAAATCTTTTACCAAATCTGCATCTCAGTTGAATCAACTGAGTCCTACTTAGCCTACATCTCAGGTAAATCTGAGTCATTCTAAATCTTATAACTATACTAACTCTAAGATTATATCTCGAGACGTCATCTCGAGTCATCAAAATACTACATCTTATTCTAATTCAATAATGCTAAATCCTACTAATACTTACCAAAATAATACTTACCAAAATGATGCTAACCTGAAAAATAAATTAGGCATCCCAATCTCTAACTCTAATTCTATATCTACTAAATCTTGTGATGTTATTAAATCTACTCCAATTTATGAAACTAATATAAAAATCAAGAAAATATCTTTGCCATATGTTTATTTAGTTTCTAGTTATTCTAAAGAGCCTTTAAAGATGCTTATCGAAACGGGTGCCGCTATTAGCCTTGTGAAACAGGCAGTACTATGTATATCACCCGACTTGTCTCGCGAAGTCATGAAATTAAAAGGAATTAATAGTGTAGAAAGTTGTTCTCAAACATTGGGCACATTTCAAATGGATTTTTCTATATCTAATGATCAATTCAGTTACAAATTTCATATGATCAATGAGCAAGTCAGTCTCGAGTATGACGGCTTACTCGGTAGCGATTTTTTTGGTTATTTTAAAACTAACATTAACTACGATTCTAAATCATTAAATATTTGTGGTCATATCTTACCTATAAACTACATTCAACCAACTTACATTATTCCTTCGCGATCCGAAGCAGTAATTGAATGCGCGATATCTAATTACAATCCTGAACTTTATTCTCATAACGAAGCCCTTGTCCTAGATCATACCGTATGTAGTGGTGTTTATGTCGCAAATTGTATTGTCTCAATCAAATCGAATAAAAAAAAAATATTACGGTTTTAAACACGACCGACTCTGACGTTGAGATCAAAGATTATTACGCAGAGTTGACACCTCTCGAGCAAAACGATCTGAAATCTGAATCATGCCTATTAAAACTTAATCTATTTCTATTTCCAAATCTGTTCGTGTTCAAAAAGTTTTAGATCTTATTCGATGCTCTCATTTAAATTCGGAAGAGCAAAAAGCTTTATTAGAGTGTTGTTCGGAATATACCGATATTTTCCACATGGAAGGCGAGCCCTTATCTTTTACTAATGCCGTTGAGCATTCAATTATCTCTGGTGATACGCCGCCTATCCACGTTAAATCATATCGCTTTCCCGAATGCCACAAGGAGGAAGTTGATTCCCAAATCCGAAAAATGTTAAACCAAAATATTTTCGCCCTTCTATTTCACCATGGAGTGCCCCTGTATGGGTGGTCCCCAAAAAAATGGACGCGTCTGGCAAAAAGAAATGGAGAATCGTAATCGATTACCGCCGTCTTAACGATGCGACGGTCTCCGAAAGTTATCCACTGCCTCTGATCACTGACTTCTTAGACCAATTGGGTCATTCCAAATATTTTAGTACTTTAGACCTATCTGGCGGTTTTCATCAAATTAAAATGAGTTCCAAGGACGCGCCGAAAACCGGATTCACCGTTAACACTAATTCTAGCACTTCCGGGCATTATGAATTTACTAGGATGCCATTTGGCTTGAAAAATGCTCCCACAACATTCCAAAGGCTTATGAATACGGCTTTTTCTGGACTTCAAGGTCTCCATGCCTACGTTTACTTGGATGATTGTATTATTTACTCGCATAACTTGCTTGACCATATTAAAAAGCTTAAATTAGTTTTTGACAGAATGCGAAAATTATATAACAGATAAGTGCGAGTTTTTACGTCGCGAGGTTTCTTATCTTGGCCACATTATCACCGACAAAGGTGTATCGCCGAACCCTGATAAGGACAAGGCCGTCAGCGAATTTCCAACCCCTACTAATGCCAAACAAATCAAATCTTTTCTAGGCCTTGTTGGCTATTATCGGCGATTTATTGAAAACTTTTCGAAGTTAACTAAACCTCTCACATCCTTGTTGAAAAAGGACGTCACTTTTAATTGGACTGTTGAACAAGAAACAGCTTTCCAAATCCTTAAAAATAAACTTACCACGGCTCCTTTATTACAATACCCTGATTTTAGTGCTCCGTTTATAACCACAACAGACGCCTCAAACTACGCCGTAGGCGCTGTGTTGTCTCAAGGCGATATAGGCAAGGATAAACCTATAGCGTACGCCTCTAGAACGCTTAACAAAGCCGAAGGTAATTATTCGACAACGGAGAAAGAACTCCTTGCCATTATTTTTGCTGTTAAAACCTTCCGCCCTTATGTATTTAGGGCGCAAATTTAAGATCTTTACAGATCATCGACCTTTAGTTTGGCTTTTTAGTAATAAAGATCCAGGCAGTCGACTCATCAGATGGCGCTTAAAGCTTGAGGAGTACGACTACGAAATTGTATATAAGCAAGGTCGTCTTAATTCAAACGCAGATGCGTTATCTTGACATCCAGTAAATGTCACTGACTCAAATCGTCTTAATAATTCTACCTATGAAAAATATTTTAAGAACCAATTTACAAATAAGTTACCTACTTCTAATACTATTATCGAAGAGTGTAGTCAGGCTCTACATTTATCTAAAATAAAATCAATCGCTTGTAAAGTCTCTTTAGACTTTGATTACTCTATGCCTCACTGCGAAGAAATACTATGCAGCTCGAGAATTCTGCTGAATTGCTTAGTACGGAACGCGAGCCGTTCACTGTCCATAAGGTTATTAATAAACACAATATATATTTTTTTCTATATTCTAAGGTACATCATTATGAAGAAACAAAATACAAAGATATTTACAATTTATTAATTAAATTAAGAGATATGCTCTTACTAGATAATATAACTGATCTTGCGATATCTGATTTTACAGATCCTTTTTCTAAAATTGTATATACTAAATTATATAATATGATATCTTACGTTTTTCATAACACAAATATTAAAGTACATATCTATAAAAATCAATTCATTTACCCAACTCCTGCCGAGGTCCCTACAATTTTGAAGGAAAATCATAACTCTACCATTGCTGGTCATCCAGGTGCGCGCCGCATGTACAATCGAATCAAGGCCGCATATTACTGGAAAGGCATGCATGCCGATATTGAACGGTATGTCAAACAGTAAGTTGTGTCAAATAAATAAGCCATTAAGGCATTCAAATAAAGCTCCTATGGAGATAATTTCTACATCTACTAAACCATTTGAACGTTTAGCTCTAGACATCGTTGGTCAATTACCCGATGCTGGTTTCCAAAATTTTAAGTACATATTAATTCTACAAGATGACTTAACTAAATTTTCAAGCGCTTATCCTATGGTTACCGCTACAAGTGAAGAGATAGCTCGAAATCTCGTACACTTTATGTCGTTGTTTGGGTTTCCTAAAACTATTTTAACCAACCTAGGTATATGCTTTACTTCAGATCTATTTAAACAACTTACCGAAATCCTTAAGATAAAATCTCTTTTTACCACTCCTTACCATCCGCAAACGAATGGTGCATTAGAAAGGTCACATGCTACTCTTAAGGAGTACTTTAAGTCCTTCGTTAATGACAATCAAAATGATTGGCATTGTTACCTATTTACTGCTATATTAGCCTATAATACTACCCCTCACTGTACAACTGAATTTACCCCTTACGAACTTTTATATGGTTACAAACCTACTATTCCTAATTCTTTATATGATACTTCTAACAGTTCTACCTATAATGAATACATTCGCGCACTGCAATATCGAATGCGGCTTAGCCGAGAGAAAGCTATACAAAATATCATTAATAGTAAAGAACGGTCAAAGCAATACTATGATTCTAAATCACGCGATGTTACATATAAAACCGGCGATATGGTGTATCTTAAACCATAACAGGCTAAGAAAAGCACTGTCCCCTGTTTGGAAAGGCCCTTACAAGATAATTAAAGTACATAATAAACATAACGTTACGTTACAGGTGGGCCGCAAGCATATCAAATATCATACAAATGAAATCAAACACGCTGTATCTTGAACTATCTTATTTTCAGAGCCTTGTGCTACGGCTGCCACGCCGAATCAAAGATAACTCCGATAACTCATAGTCCCGGCATCTACTTCGAACCTGTTACTAATATTCGTTTCTATAACGACTACTGTAATGTCGTAACTCATATTGATATTGTATCACTAGAACCCTACTTAACTAACATTGAATCATTATTACGTAAAACTCAAAATATCTGCAGTAAGATACAATCACAAGATATTATGCAATGTAAGGACTATTCTAGCCCTATAAAAATACTAATTCAGTCTAACCTTCTTAAAGTACAATCGTTATCTCATTTAACTATAAATCAAACACCGACCAAGGTCGGTGTTTGATTGTTGTTGACGGTGTTCTTTTTCGGTACATTAGATGCTGACGACGCCAAAAAATACGACGCCGCCATCGAATCTTGCCAAAAGAGTGAGACCAAACTATATCGGCTCATGAAAGATAATATACATATTGTTAAGTCGACAATTAATAATTTTAATTCTACCATATATAAACTAAATCAAAACGAGATTAAGTTAAACTCTCAAATAGATGTTATGAATGATATCTTATCTCAAGTTACTATGACGGATAACTTGTTATACAATATTTCGCGTGTAAATAGTTTATTAAATATAATAGAAAGCTCTTTGCTTACTATTTCTAATCTATTAGATACTACTTTAAACTCTATTTTATTTTCTAAGGTAAACGTTCTACACCCTAGTATTATAAATCCTATTAGCCTTTACGATGAACTACGCAAACAAAGTGGTCATATTAATAAGAGGCTAGATTGCCCAGTACAATTAAATATTAATAATATTCACTCTATTATAGATGTTTCGCAATTAAGCTCTTATTACTATAATAACAAAATCGTTTTTGTGTTGCGAATTCCACTAATAAGTGACGACAAGTTCGTTATCTATAAGAATATACCTTTACCGACTCCCCATAAAGGATCTAATATCAAAACATTTGCGCTCATTCAACCTTCCAATGCCTACACTGCATTAAGTGACGATAGAATGCACTATACTATGTTTGATAACTTAGATAAGTGTAAAGTAATTAATAACCAATATTCTATTTGCGAAATGCAAACAATTTATTCATGTATTCTAAATCCTAATTGTGAATCTAGATTACTAACGGAAGTGACCTTGTCACTGCCCACTGAGTGTAACGCTAAATTATTATTTGGCGATATTGATATTTGGCAAAAGTTGCGAAATAATGAATGGATTTTTGTCCAATCCAATATTATTAAATTAACTATAAAATGTGATGAAGATATTGTCGATTATTCTATTGTTGGCACTGGTTCTGTAAAGTTAACCGAAAATTGTGTTGGTTACTCTAAAACTATTCAGTTAACTCCAACTACTGTTAAATCTTTCCAAATGAATTCAACCTTAGATATAACTTTTGATATTACATTAGATGATTGTTGTGATAGAAGAAAAGTCAATAAAACTTTGCCATATTTGTCTCCTATATCTTTAAGTAAAATTAACCTAGATTCATTCAAATACGCATCACATCAGATGGATGATTTGGAAAATGAGATCAATAATTTGTTAAACCAATCTCATTTTATTAAATACGGAACCTATTACTCTACTTTTACTTATATCTTAATTGTGTCGTTATTTCTATTTCTATTTTATAAGCTATACAATTGTTTCAAAAATCGTAATCATAGTTCCAGATGCTGTATACAAATCTTTAACCAATGTCATAATAAGAAGTCAGTTAAACATAAATCAAAAGTTTCTAACTCCATAAAGATGTCCGATATCTCTACGTCGTCAGAGGAAGATAAAAAGTCAGTTAAATCTTTACCAGCTTTACAGCATCATAACTCTCATGACGCTATTCGTAAAGTCGATTTTTATAATTCTAGTAAACGAAACTTAAACTTTTAAGTTACGTTAAACTGTCTTCTATTTTACTATGCTATAAGTATGTAAGTCGTTAATATTATATAGATTCACTATGTTGTTTATCTTAAATAATAATAAGATAAAGTATCTGATAAGCTGAAATTGTCTTATTTGATTTTGGGTATGAATTTAATATACACCATATTGTACTATGTTTAATTTCTATGTTTTAAAACTATACTTTACTATAATTTTAATGTAAACCGATTTCCAAGCTTCCAATCGATTTCCATATTTTCTATTTCCTTTAATTTCGCTTCATCTTAAAATTGATAAAGCTTCATCTTAAGGGGGGAGATGTTATAACCCGAGATAGTTCCTTAATAACGCTAGATCAGCATTTCACGTATTCTAGTACATTTCCATTCTATTGTTTCTACTTGGTCAGCATTTTCATTTACTTGTATGATTTAATTCTTATTGAAAGTCAGTTAGATCCTGTCCGTCGCGAAAAGCGGTTCGCTCCCGGAACTCCGAAATCGGTACCAGTAGAACTGTATCTGTAAAGAGTTGCCTTGAACAATAGATATCAGTGCAGTTTAAAAATTAGTTTTTTTAAAAAGACAAACAGGGACGACCTCCTAACAGTACGAATTGAATTGACTGACTCTACCGTATCAGTTTAGAATTTCGGTACAAGGTTGTTGAGTATTCGTATAATTGCATCACAATTGGTAGGTACGTCCCGGCTTCACGGAAAACGTATCTACAGGTTTGAGCTGGCACTCTGCCGCTTAGCACTGCGGTTCAATCCACACGATTCAAGCGTCTGCGTATTTACAGTGTTCGTGTGTTGTATGTTTATTAAGTCACCCGCTATATAGTTGATATATTAAAACGAAAGTTGTAGTTGTAAAATTGTGTCGTAAAGGCAGTATAACCATTTAAAAACACTGACTGCCAGCACATCACTCATCTACTGGTATAAAAACAGAAAATATAAAACTATGTAGCTTCTAAAATATTTTAGGTTTAATGGTAGATTTAGTATATTTTTATCATATTTCACTCGACTTCAGAACAGTTGGTCTGTTGTGATAAAAAATGAAACGAATGTGAATATTCCGACGCATTTATTTCAATTATTCGCATATTTATTTCACATACATAGATATATGTGTGCGTCAGTGTCATACGTTCATAATATATATGAAAGTACGGATATTGTGTCTGTTTTTGACATTTCAAAATAATTTAATGTCACTGAGTGGAAGACTACGTTCCGCTTTAATCTTAATGAGTGTACCTAGTTAGATGTGTCTCATCTGACTTACACACTTATTATAACCGCTGAAGGTTACATTACAAACCTACGTGAACGAAATTGAATACGTTAGATGGAAAATATTTGTGCCTGTAATATCCATCCATAGTTTTTCCCCTGCTGCCTGTAACTTCTTTGTCATATTGTAAAATAAAAAAAAACTAGTTATAAACTAGCGGTACGAACTGTTACTTTTTAGCTATTTCTGAAGTAATTTATTACTATTCCGTGATATACACACTATTTCTGAAACACAATATGTCCCTACCTAAAACAAAACAACCATATACCTCGTATCTGTGCATATGCTCACAATATATTGAGTGTTAATTGTTTATTTGCTGATCCCATAAATATAAATCATGCGTATAGAATTAGCAAATAGGCAATGCCATTGAAAATCAGATAGTATTATGCACCAGTAAACATTATCCCACTGTTGTTACAATAATCATGATGATAAACGCTTAAAATCACGCTGCCGTGCGATAATAGTAATTTATTCAGCTAAAGAAATGTGAAAATTACTTCATAATCGATAAGAGTTTGTGTCGATTAAGAAATTTAAAATGGTCGCTCTCTGAAAAAATGAAGGCAATCAAATTAAAGGCTTTCCTGAAATGCTACATACCTATATTACCAATTCATCACATAACAACAGTAACAAAAATAAATAATTTCGGACCAGTATTTTGAGGTTCACACAATCGATCTGAAACTGTAAGTAATATGGAATCAAATATTACAATTTAGACTCAAACTGAACTCACAATATTCGACGATTTGACAGTAGCTAATGGCCGATTTCAATATCTATCTCTCCATAGATTTGAGTTCCAGAGATACATGACATATTTTGTATGGAGCTTATGTCGAATATGTACCCATCTCTAGTAGCCAAATCTATGGATAGATCGAATATTAAATCCTGCCGTTATAATAATAATGAGCTCTCAGCACTTTGCGTGCATTACAACAAAATTTACTATCAGAACTAACAAGAAGACGTTTTGGTTGATATACCAATAACAATGCATAGGTCACGATACTAATGTTGAGCACTAAACAAAATCAGTGGCAATTTAGCGCCCGTCCCTCACACAACGCACAGAAAACCTGCCGCTTTACTTAAACTAAAGCTACTGATTACTAAGCGACTATCGATAAGGCTGCACATACGTTGTTGCAAGCTTCATATTAGTTGTCACTGCCGACGAGGCGATTTTTTACCATCGTTGTCATGCGTAGTAATTCTGGTAATACTTCTCGAAGAGCGGTCGTTACTCCGGAGCTGTCCGCGTTTCTTGTAAAGACCATTTACCGGCTATTGATGGATCGAAGATACTTAAAAGGAATATTACTCAAAGCGCTACAATCAAGTAGTCCTAGATATAAAGAAATTTGTATATTTCCTTATCCTTGCGTAATATTAAATATACCTACAGTACATTTAAACAATCCCCTTGCAGTGTAATCAAAGGGAAATAAGTGCCACTTTTCCCTGCTTTATGTTCGAGCTCGTTGCTTATGAATTTTTGATGTTAACAATTATAGTCGCATGAATGACCATTACATCAAAGAAGATTATCTCAGCTGTGAAAATGTGTTTGCTAGTATATATTATATATAGCGGTGCGGATTGCGGCGGACATGGGTTTTCGAGCGTCTCGAATATTCCATTCTTTTCTTTCGTCGCCGTTGAGCAGGGCGGCCAATAGCGAGGCGTTTTTGGGAGGGGATTCATTAAAGGATCGCTCGGATTAGTATTTGCATACTCTTTTAAATATTTTAGAATAATTCCTAACATACTCAGTGAAGTTTAAATCAGAATTGTATTTTTTCATACCATACAACTCGTACATTTTTGCTCTGCTTTTGTAAATACCTACAGTAGCCCACTCATTAAAAGTTTGAGATTCCTTAATTACTTTCTCCTTAGTCTTAAAAGTATTCTGAAATGTGTTGTTAACTATATTAAATAAATTGTTAAAATTCTTATATGTGCGAATCTATTTCTATTAAGTCAGGATTCATAGTATTGATTCCAATCAATATTTTATTCCAAAATTCATTAAAGTTATGCCTAGGTAATGGCCTAACCAACACTCTCTGTACGATGCTATCATTATAATATGGAAACCTAGGCAATTGACCACAGTGATCCAAAGTTAATTCAGAAGGAACTACTCTATCTAAAACAATACAATGACTAAATATGTTACCAAGACAGATTGTTCTAATTCAACGCACAAAAATAATTGTATAAAATGATTTCTTTTTAAATGACGTTTCGTAAGTACTTGCAAAGTTTACACGAAATAAAGAATTATTTAATTTTATTTAATTGAAGGCACATTCAAAAACTTAAACGATTATAAGCTCGTAACAAACTTACACAAAATGTTATAAAAAGAAAATATATTCTCCTAAAAAGTAAAGCGTTTAGAGTACCATTAAAAACAATTTTATCCTTAGTAACGGTACAATTTAAGAATACGAGATTGGCGAATTCGCAGGCAACTGAGATCAAAGAGTAATGCCATCATGATTATTATGTACTGTTGCCACATATTTATACAGAAATATAGAATATTTTAACATTGATAGAAATAACAGAGTTCACATTAATGATGTTCTTTGTGATAAACCTTTGAAGTGATGTATAAAGTACTCCTCAATAATTTTAACTTTAACTCTTTTGAGCCTTTTAATATTATTATATTCTTCCATAAATATTTCAAGATATGCCAAACCCAGAATTGGTGCTAAAGTGCAAAATCAATACCAATTGCAATTACAGCTTGGTGCTTAAGCTGACTTCGAGTAAGTTTTTCATTAGGCTTAGGGATGCGCTGCGCGTCTGATCGCGCGCATTCATGTAGGTACTAACCTGCTCGCCCGCTCGAATTGTTTATATACATTCAGTTTTGTAACAAACGTTATCTTAATATATAAAATCCTTGCGTTACTGACTGACTGACAGACACGCTACAGCCAAAACTATTGGGCGCAGGAAGCTGAAATTTGGCATGCATGTTCCTTGGGGACCGTAGGGGTGCACTAAGAAGGGATTTCCCGAAATTCCCACGGGATCGGGCAAAATGGGTAAAACTAAATAAAATGCGGGCGTAGCTGCGGGCGTCCTCTAGTTAATATTATAAAATGTGTTAAACGACAGTAAATTAAACTTGTTACTTTTTTCTCGTTATAAAAGGCATTTAGATAGTTATATAACGCATAGGTAGTCAGTAGGTATTCGATAAAAATATATTCAAGCTTAAATTGTGAAGTATTCAGCGCGATCACTTAAAAAAGCGGCGAAAAAGCGCGCGCGCCGACAAAGCCGGCGCCGCGCACTATGGTTCGTCTAGAACAAGCTAGCTAGACAAAAACAACTCTTAAATTCCTGGAAGTTAATTACTATTACGAACTCATTACCCCTATACATTGAGGATTACACCTATTAATTATCAATACTACCCTCATTAAGAGCGTCATTAAGGTATGTTTATAAGATGTTGACTATTTAAAGGGCATTCATTTGCATTTTTACATCATATTTGATAGCATTGTTTATGTCACTAAAAGAAATTTGTGAAAGTGTTTTTGTGATGGATTGTATACGTAAGGGTAAGTAGTTATATTTTATTTCATTTTCAACATGGGAACTTCATTCTTTAGTCTTATAAAATGAAATGTTTGAATTTTCACCCACTTTTTTACTCATTTTTTCAAATTCATCGGTCAAATAATAACATGTCCCTACTTGTCCCCACCGTAGAACCTATCATATACGATTCTCATAAGTGTCTAGTAGTTATACGTAAAAAAAATCATTGCGATATATTTGCACAACTAATTTTTATTTATTTTTTTCTTTCAACAGTTTTTACCGTCTCAAGAATGGATTTTTTCGAAGAATGGCTGAAACACCCGAAGGAAACGCGGAATGAGGAGCTCTTTCGGTTTATATCTTTGAGATATAATTTTGATGGTGTTACGGAGCAGTCTCTGCGAGATATTAAAGTACTAATCTCAAGATATTCAACGAAATTTGCTGAAAAGTGGAGCAGCTGTGGAAGAAATCGAGAGCGATTCCTACAAAAGTATTCGACGTGGCTGGAGGGTCTTGACATATCTTTCGATGTGTCCGTTTATTTATCTCTGCCAACTACATCTGGAGAACCGGGACCCGGAAGACCTACTAAAGATTTTGAACATTCTAGTCTCAAAACGAAGAGACGACGTGTAGACGATCTATTACAGTCCAGAAGTGCTAGTGAATTAATTTACGCCGCTGAAGTGTCAGCTCGAATCTCGGGTCAGAGAAGTGTAGCACGTCAAATTAAAGATGTGACTAGTGATCCTTCAATAACCAAGACCACGAGTGAAGAAAGTGCCCCCAGGAGTTTAACAAGTGAGGAAGCTTAAGCGTACTACGTTGATAGTAAATCAAGTAGCCATAGCTATAAGCAGACTCGGAAGTGGAGTATTAAAGCTGGACATAAGGTGTTTCCGTCAATGTACAGTGTTAGAAAGGCTAAAATAGCCTGCTACCCGTCAGGTGAACAAATTACAGTCAATGAAACGCATGCTGAAATCAAAGTTCAGGCAATTCTTGATAAGACTGCCGAACGTTTAGTTTCAGCACAACAAGAAGTTGTTCATAGTCTGTTACCTTGCACGTCATTCACATTAATCAGTAAATGGGGTTGTGATGGAAGTTCCGGTCATAGTATGTACAAACAAAAATTCACTAATTGTGACGATAGTGACGAGTTTTTATTTGTATTTTCTTTCGTTCCTCTTCAATTGAAAGATGAAAGTGGTAATATTGTGTGGCAGAATCCTCGGCCCTGTTCTACAATGTATTGTCGGCCAATAAAGTTTATCTTTTCTAAGGAAACGAAAGATTTTACGATTTCGGAAACCAATAAGGTTTTAGAAGAGATAAACGCTTTATTGCCGACAACCTGCAAGGTGATGGAGACCGAAGTATCTGTCACACATGTTATGCTTTTAACAATGATTGACGGAAAAGTTTGCAATGCTCTGACCGAAACTTCTTCCTCACAAAAATGTTTTATTTGTGGGGCAACTCCAACAATGATGAATGATCTGTCAAAAGAGTTTGCTGCGGACAAAGATAATCTTGGTTTTGGTTTGTCTACGTTGCACGCTTGGATAAGGTGCTTTGAATGCTTGCTTCACATTAGCTATCGACTAAATATAAAAAAATGGCAGTTAAGAACAGCCGAAGACAAAGCTAGTGTGAAACAACGTTCAGATGACATTAAAAAACGATTTAAAAGCGAAATGGGCTTGATTGTAGACAAACCAAAACCAGGGTTCGGTAACACTAATGACGGGAACACCGCGCGAAGATTTTTTGGAAATCCCGAGGCTAGTGCCGATATTACAGGGTTAGATGTTTCACTAATACAAAAATTTGGCATACTACTTCGCACTTTATCATCGGGATATGATATAAATATTGAAAAATTCGTTAACTTAGCTCAAGAAACTAGACAACTTTATGTAAATCTCTATTCATGGTATTACATGCCCGCTACTGTCCACAAAATACTTTTGCACAGTGGCGAAGTAATTAGATCGTCCCTTCTACCTATAGGCCAGCTTTCCGAGGAAGCACAGGAAGCTCGGAATAAGGACTGCAGAAGATTTCGTGAGCACAACACACGAAAGCGATCACGGGAGGCTACGAATAGAGATTTACTTAATATGTTATTGATAACATCTGACCCTGTAATAAACGGTTTACGAGAAGTTCCTCGGAAGAAAATAGGTACGCTTCCAACTGAAGTATTAGATTTAATTGTCCCACCTAGCTGTAAGGAACAAAATGTTAATATGATTTCTACTTTTCATAGTTCTGCCCCTCACGATCATGACTATTCAATGGATGATTCATCTGATGATAGTGATGATAATGAGTAATAGATTTAGTTCTTAGATATTTTATGCATCTGTTATTAGATTTTATAGCGACGTCGAGGGATAAATCACTTTATAAAATGTTCAAAAAATATATTATACACATATGCCCGATAAATGTTTTTTTTTTTCATGATACCAGCTCAAATGACAAACTGCCTTGAAAAAAGTACCAAAAACCTTATATCTTTGCTTATTAACCGCATCTAGACATGAAAATCAAATAAAATAATTTTGTCTAGCTAGCTTGTTCTAGACGAACCATAGTGCCGCGGTGTAAACAAGTGACAACCCGTGCGTCAACGCAAGAGTAGGCAATTAACTCGCCGAGCGGTCTTAGCTAACCTACTATTCTTATTTTAGGGGAGAGTAACCTATATTGTACCAGCTCCTAAATTGTACCACGTCTTTATTTCCTACTAAATATTAATTTAAACGCTGGACAGATTGTATCTGTCCGGCGTGCTAAACAAATGGCGGAGTGTTGGTGGCGTTTTAGTCGAGTTGTTTTATATTGCCATTGTAAAATAACATTAATAATTAGTAGGAAATAAAGTCATGGTACAATTTTGGAGGCGGTACAATATAGGTTACTCTCCCCTACTATGCTATTAAGGAGGGCGTAACTCACAGCGCCGCGCGGTGGCAACTGGCAGTCGCACGTGGACCGAGCGAGCGCTGCCCGCGCCCGCGTCCGCGCCCACGCCCACGCCCGCGCCCGCTGCCGCGACCCCACCCGCGCCGCTTAGGCACTCCGCAACTCCATCCAACATCTGGTTATTTAAATTACGTTGTTAGGGAGCACAGCAACCTGCGACACCTGCCTATGTACATATTATAGTTATAAGACATAGAGCGTAAGATTAATAGTGTTAGGTAAATGTTATATACTCGTAGTGTAAACTTAGAAATAAGTTTATCATGTCTATATTGTTTGGTTTTTACTGTGTTGAATAAATGACGATTATTAGAATTAGTTTAGAGATATTTGTGTAATGTGTAAAGCTTATGTCACAAGAATAATGCATATAATGTGTAAAATAATGATAATTTGTATGTGTAAACGTCGGTCGTAGAATGGACCACGCGAGTTTTGTAGCGGGCGCGCACCACCAACACACTCCACCTACGACCGCGCGTATAAATATTGCGCAATTGAGCGCAGCAATTGAGTATCGCACCGACCGCCGCCGACTAGTAAACAACTTGTGATTTGTACCGTGTAGTGTTCAAGAATTATATTGAAGAAATTGTTGCAAGAACTCTGCTGTTTTTCTTTCTGCTTCAACGAACCCTGCGCCTGAATCCTGTCTCCAATATACGTATTTAAGCTAATTGCCATCATTATAGCGCTGCTATTGAAAGGGTGACTCAAAACAAATTTTACTTTAATTTAATGTTTATATCAACCATTAAAAATCGAAGGAAACTCAGTTTACATTACGTTGATAACGAATTGAACCCCGTAAGTGGATTTCGATACAGTCTGCACGATATTCGGTTTTTTAAGCCGCTAATTAATATAGTTACTTGGTTATAATTGTTTATTAACAAAATATAGGCTCATTCCATGTAACATCACTAGGTAATAACATGACTATACAAAATAATATTGAATGTAGTATTATACCCTTTCAATATAAATATCCCATAAAAAATAATACATGTCAAAAAACTAAGTCTCGCTACCGTAAAAAGTTGTGAGATCCATGTAATACCAAGTCGTTTCATTAAAAATCTTTAATGTTTTAAACAAATAGATTGACTCGGCCATCGCATGAAAACACAATATATCTCATAAGTAATACATAAGTACATATATTAATTAGTTTGTTTAGTGAGATTGCCATGTCAAGCTATTTATTTAAAACATTAAAGATTTTTCATGAAACGACTTGGTATTATATGGATCTCACAACTTTTTACGGTAGCGAGACTTGGTTTTTTGACAAGTATTGTTTTTATGGGATCTCATTCCTTTTTGTAGATAGTCCTACTTTTTCCCTTTCCGGTACCTTCTACTTCTTGTACACCAACAACAAATTTTCTTAATTAAAGCCCTAACTGCAAACGTAATTTTGTAATCTTATATGTTAACTAGAGGACGCCAGCAGCTACGCCTGCATTTTTTTTAATTTACTCGGTTTGGCCGATCCCGTGGGAATTTCGGGCACCCCTACGGTCCCCAAGGAACATACATGCTGAATTACAGCTTCCTGCGCCCAATAGTTTCGGCTGTAGCGTGTCTGTCAGTCAGTCAGTAACGCAAGGATTTTATATATTAAGATATGGGATTATATGTTTATATGGGATTACAAAGTTATTTATGCAGTTGATGTATGTCGAAAACTGGACCGAAATTGAAAAATGTTTTAGTTTTTCCTTGATTCATACACTGAACACTAATTGTGTTCTAAATTTGAAGCTTCTATGTCTGCTAGAAGTGCCTTAGACTTTTGATGATCAGTCAGTGAGTGACAAAATCACGAAAATTGACTTGTTATAATTCTTAAACTACTGATTCAAATTAAATGAAATTTGAAATATACCATATTTGAACAATGCTTGCTTGGGTACAAAAAAAAACAGGCTACTAGTTTTAGCCACAACGAAGTTATAGGGGGTCGAAAATAGCCTGAATTGCTTCGAGAAAAGGATGATACGGCCGTGCCGCTTTTTTGCTCGACTTGGCGGGGGCACTCCCATGCCCCCAGATAAACAACGCAACATTCCAATGTTTCAACATTCATACAGTTGAACAAAACCACCAGTTTAATAACAACAGCTTTTGGAAAGTACTCAAACGGATTTATTGATTGAATTGTTCAGAAAGAAAAGATTTTGTTGTAATTAAGTAAATGTAGAGTGTAAATAGTGGGTACAAATGAGTGTTTACGAAAGCGTCGGCAACAAAAAAGCCGTGCAATTTTGGATTGGAGTGGCCATTACCCGCGCCGACTGCGGCAAGAACGTTCACAATTGTATTGAAAATGACGCTTTTAATTTTTCAAAATGCAAAGCGTAAATTCGCATTTGTGGCTGGCACGATAACTACCCGCCTAAAAGCTCCAGCGATGCAAGCCCCGGTGTGGCTTTGCTGCTAATACAAAGCGCTCGCTCACATACAGATTTTTGCAAAAACTTTGTCTTATCGCAGTTCCTCTTACATGTTAACAACTCAGCTGTGTGTCAGCGCGGCGGCATTACTATCAACATTTGAAATAAAGGAAACGGCACTGGACGACGGCCACAAAACAATAATACTACGAAGTAGGTGAAGCAAAGTAGTGCGGGACTCGGCCTCGCTCACCAAGTCTCGGTTCTTCACAACATTCATCTCAATTGTGTGAACAGTGGGCTCACGGCAGCTTGGCGTTTTCTTCTCTCGCGAATGCTGCGATGAGGTGGCGGCTCCAGCTTTACTCCTACGTCGGCGAGCCTGCTCTTTTATGCCTCTTGATATTACTAGCTCCACACACTGGCTTGGTAATATGGCTATGATTTATCCTCCCGTCGCAAACAATCCTACACCAATTGTGTTGTCGGCGCGCGACGCTACCGCCGTCCTTAGATTAATATTGCAGCGCTAATATTAGACGTGTTGTTTTTCTTCCTTTTGACATCATTTGTTACGTCCGCTCGCTATGAATCGGCGACAGCAATCGAATGGAAAGACTCTGATGTAACTGCCGTAACATGCGGTCACCCATCTAAGTGTGACATCTTCCCACGTTGCTTTACCTTGCCGATCTATTACGAACGACAAGTAAGCACTTACAGAATGTCTTGAGCGCTGTGAGTGTTTACAAAAATAATAGTGCATATACGTACTGGCTACACTCTACTAGCTTATTCATGAACATGTTAGATACTAAAATATTATATTTGTGGTCGGAAGTTAGATTTTGCATTCGAGTTCCGACTAGAGAAAACCATTAGTTATAGTAGTAGCAGGCGCGAACTAATATGTAGTGCACTTTGATAAACTTACCCCTTGCATCAAGGGATTCAAAACATATCCGAGCGGGGAGTGTAAATCTAATTTCAACGTAGAAATATTTTTGAGTATCTGTGCAAGAGGTCAAAGAAAAGGCAGAAAACCGAAGCAAATGGCAGTTGCTCCACCGAAAAGAGCTACCTAGCTCTTAAATGGAAGAAGAAGAAGAAGAATATATGTATGCTTCAGTAGCACTGACCTTTTACGTGTGCTAATATCGAAATACAGTCATGTCTTAACTGACATAGAGCCACCGCCGACAAGCTTCTTTTAGCATCGGCGACCGGCGATTTTGCAACTGTATCGATGCTGCATCGCGTTTTAGCGACTCCCTGCGTTCGGACGCGGCGACCGTAGTGCTGTAGTGTATTGTTGGTGATCGGCCGAGTCGAATATCGATAAATTCAATTATTTTTTCAACATTGTACTCAATACTCAATACTCAATGTTTTATTGCACTCCATAAGTTACATAAGGTGTTACAATATGACAATATAAGATACATTATGGACCCTGTAGGGCACGGCAACATATCGATAATGTACAATTATTGTAATACAATACTTGTACAATATCAGTAATATAGGTTTCTATAAGAAAAACATAAATATACCAGTATAATTAAATGATGTTCGTTACAATGATGTTAAATTATGTTCTATTATTAATAGACTTATACTATCGAAAACTGGCAAGTACCTAGTACTTGCCAGTTTTCATGCTCTACATGCTCTACATTTTATGCTCTAAACAATAGATGGCATGGACAGTACTGCACTCATTTCTTCGTATTAATATTAACGTATGAATTGATAGGTGATGCTCACTGAAAGTAATACGAGAACTGGATTTTGGATGTAGGTAAAAAATACTTTAGCTTGCTTAATATTTTCATCGGCATAAAGAAAGCAGTAGGTAATGTAGCTTTATCATAACCTATGATAAGAATCGCGTCGTCAAATCTAGTACATCACCCTAGGTCGTGTACTGCCAAATGAAAACTTACATATTTATTATAAGCGCTGTCATATTTTTATCGACATTTATTCTGTTTAAGCCAGTCACTAGACAAACCCTATAATAACATCCTTATTTTCAGTTACAGAATTATAAATAAACTTTGGGGTAAATTACCCCAAACGGCTATTAAAAGTTGTAGTGTACAAAATAAATTATTTTTGTAGTTTACATGGGGCTATTTTTAACAAAGAATCAAAAATTTTAAATAACACTAAAGTGCGTTACATTAAAACACTTCATTCTTTCATTAAATTACTAATAGTACACCAAATTAACGATCGTTCTACAAATATCATTTAATATGAAAAGTCTCGTCCGTTCCGGAAACTTATCCACTCAGAAAACTTAATAGGTTATCTTAGGTTTTCTTGTGACGCTGCACCCAAAAAAGGAGCTTTGAAGGCCCTGTAAACTTAGTTTATCAAACATTTGACTGAATTGATGAGAAATTAATGCATGCGTAACTGACACCCTGGGGCAATTTTCTCACATAGCTAAGCAGACTAGATGGAAGATTTTTTTAACGCCACGTGACTGACAACTTTAGGAGATGATACATCGCAAAAAAAATACAAGTTGTGCCCCTGGGGTGAAGAATTTTAATACCCACGGTGTTATTTAAGGGTTAACAAATAAGTGACAACCTATAATAAGGAGTCGTCCTTTAATCACGTGAGTCTTGATAGGTGGAAGGGACAAATAAGTGTAGACAGATATCAAGTGTCCTTGTTTTTCATGAGCCAGAGATTTTTATCCTATACGCATCATAAAACAACGGTCGTTCGTTCGATGGGCAGGGATTCAGAAAAGTCCTGTATTAAGATCTTTCGTTGCTTTTGGATGCTCTAGGATGCTTTAATCAACCCACTTCAAAAAGGAGGATGTCCTCAGTTTGGTCTGGATATTTTCTTTTTATATAGGTACAGCGGTCTCTGAATTATCTGATCCATTTCTGGAATTCTTTATGTGTGATATGCTTTTATATTTTGCAAGATCGAATTGCAATTATTGCGAGTTAAGACTTAAATGAGCCAGTATACTTTTTAAATAGCGTTCTTAAAGGACCTTTAAGAACGCTATTTTAAAAGTATGCATGATATATTTATAATTTTTTACCATGCCAAAATAGAGAAAATACCTATCAAAGTAGTCTGCAAGTAGCGTCCATGGATGAAAAGATTTGCATTTTAGAAACATTTTCTGAGAAGAGTGGATAATTATGTATTTAGGTAAACAAGTGGTAAATAGGAGGGTAGAGAGATAAAGGGAGGGGGCGACCAAATAAAAGATGGAATAACTGTGTGAGAATAGATATGTAAGAAAAGGGGGAAGTGATCGGATGACTGGTGACATAGAAGTATGGAAGAGAATGTATGTCCATACAGCGCCGACCCAAACAAATTGAAGTCGGGTAATAGATGAAGAGAATAATGAGTGTAATATTTTTTTATTTTAGCTTCAATTTTGACAACAGTAGCTCGCAATGTCTTTTTTGGATAAAATTTGGATAATATTTATTTACTTTGTATAAAAAATACTTTTGAAACTGACTTTTGAAAGAATGAGGAGAGGTGGTAAAGCCTCAAACCTACCCAGGTATCATCATCACAGAGTAAGTTTAAAATTGAAAAGACATAAAATCACGTTTTTAATGGACGATCCCTTCGTTATTATTTTAAGTGACAGTCGCCGCGATCGGCATCTTCCAGTGTGCAGTGTAAGAATTCGGACGCAGCATCTGGATGCTAAAAAGCGACTGAATCGCCGGTCGCCGATGCTAAAAGAAGCTAGTATGCGGAGGCCCATATCCGCGTAGAGCCTACACTACTGAAGCTACAAATATGATATTTGGTCTATTGGAAATGTTGAAACTTGAATTGTTTTTAGGTCTCTCTTACGACGACGGACGGACACTCTGTTCAACATCACCAATCGTCATCAGCCTTGTGGGCTCTTCTAGATTTGAGAAGAGTTGGTGCAGGATGTCAGAATTCACATATCTTTCGCGAACATTATAAAGAACTTTCTGACATCCAGATTTTCTCACGATGCTTCCCACCACCAATTGCTAAACGCAAGCGATAATTAACCATTTTTGATACACTTGACTTCGAAAATGTAAAAGTCTTGTCTCTATATAAAATATAAATATAATATAATAAAAATAAATTATTATTAGAATGGTTTCGCAGCTCTCCGGGAAACCCGTCCGAGCCTCTCGTATGGGCTCCCGGTTCTGAAACACGCGTAAGGCGTTTCAATCGTTTCACAGCAACACAGGCACTACCTGTATGGGTTTCTTATGCACGGACGGTCGGTAAGGCACGGACGGTCGGTAAGGCACGCACGGTCTGTAAGGCTCTCTCGGTCAGCTGTGTAACGGGTGGCAGAGTATCGTTTTACTGCGTCGCGGGCGCTACCTGAAAGCGTACCTCTTGCACGGATGGCTCAGCGCGGCGCATGGCGATATGGCGTACGGTCACGGACAGCTTTGTAAGAAAACTGGAACTTCGTTAGTCAGTACCACAGTGAAATTTTAGGTACGTTGGTGTGGTTGTGTGTGCCCACTACCAGGTAGCCGGTTTGCTGTCCTTATTTTACAACATCATACATTTTAAACATAATATTTGCTATAACTCTGTAACAACAACGCTGATTTTTTATCAAGGAAACTTAAGCAAATACTTACAACATAAAGCATGTATCGTCGAAAATACACAGATTAACGTTTTAATAATGATACATTAACGAAATTGATTATATTTTTTTATTTTATTTATAGACCCAGGCCTGTATTCCCAAAGGGGTAGGCAGAGGTATAATATTACACCCACGTTTCGACATGAAGTTTTAGGTCCCACTTAAATACGGGGCGAGCCTATTGCCGTTACCGGGCACATCACCAGACTCCATGCTGCTACTGAGAATATGAAAAAACCCAGTAACACTGCCCGACCCGGGAATCGAACCCGGGACCTCCGATCAGCAGTCGAATTCGCTATCCACTGGACCACGGAGGCAGTCTTACATACATACATAACATTACTTCACGCCTTTTATCACCGAAGGGGATAAGAGGCGTGTATTATACACCCACTTTTCGCCAGTTATGTTTCGATCCCAATGTAATGGGGGGCGAGCCTATTGCCATCTACTGGGCACATTTATTAACCGAGCGATAATTAACATTTATAATACATACATAACTCCGAAAAGTCAGGGGTGTGTGCCCAGGGTACCTGGGGATCGAACCCGAGACCATCGTCTCGGCAGTCCGTTACGTACACCACTGGGCTACCGCCACTTCAGGCAGTCTTAGTATATTACTATAATATACTGCTAATAGGTACTATTATTGTACTATTCTTCTACATATATTTGTCGCAAGTTTAAGAGTTTTTTTTTTATTTAAGGGCACATACCCAACCAGCAAAAACTAGGCTTACAACAATCTCAAGACTAATGTTTTTTTGCTCTTACATCACTCCTATATAATGATATAAGCCTGGGTTTGGGCACCAATTATAAGCATATTTAATTTAATATCGTTCTAATATCAGTCTAATTGAATGCTGTTTGCACTTACAGAAATCTAGCCAAAATTAATTTAAGTCGACTTAGGCTAATACTGCTTTTACGTAAGTATCTTGTACGCCTGCATAGGCTTATATTGGTCTAAGGTTAGAATATTTTGAGAATTTTACGTCAGATCTAACTTAAAAGTTCGTGTGAGTGTTGGTTTGAAATTAAATGTAAACAAATTAAAGTTGCGTAAAGTTAATGTTTATACTAAAGTGCCGTTATTATAAAGTGCGCGTATTAAAGTATTACGCTAAGTAATCGTATTGGAATTTATTATTTACTGTTAATTAGACCACGTCTTGCGCTTCAAAATTCATGCGCCTTGTTAAAAAAGGTACTTCATGTTCTCGTTTAATTATTTTATTTGTTAATTTGTATTGATAGTGTCGCCATTAGTATAGCTGCATTTCACAAGCGCACTATTAGACTAATGTAAGATTGTTTACTCTAATTTTAGCATTCGGTATACTAAAGATAACTCCATATGCAAACGCTCTTATATGGGTCTTGTCTTTTGTATTGTAAGTATGTTGATCCAAAATTACTCTAATATCATACTTATCCAGTGCTATTGATCTTATATTAGTTTCAAATAAGATCAGAAATGCACGTACTCACAGTGCTCTTATTCTATGCTGATATTAGTCTGACATCTTACAATAGCATCTAGTAAGTTTAATATAAAATCAAACAAGCTTAGAAAATACCCATATAAGAGCAAGATTTTCTCAAGTGCAACTAGTCTTAGTAAATGCTCTTATATACATATATGAGACTTGGTTATAAGACTGAGCGTTCGTGAGGCCATACCGGCCGTTCGTGAGGCCATGTCTAAAAGTAATATACGATCGATAGTATGTTCTAAAACAAATATAAGAACGCTTTAAGCCTACCACTCTTAAAAAGTGCGAGTTATGAGACTGTTTTGCTGGTTGGCATTTATCCATCTTGTAAGCCAATCGTTGGCAAGCAGATCCAGTAAAGGCAAACAGATTTGACACATTTACAAAAGCCTAATGGAAAACTTTGTGGTAAACAGCCTTTATCAACTTCTTTTTCGCATAATAAATTATCACCAATACCAATTTACTACTATAAGTAAATACGAGTATAATGTTTTTACTTTCAAATTATGTACAATAATTTGTACTAGGTTTTCGTTTTAAAAAACATTAATTATGTTATAACTGCAAATGCCTACTGCTTAATGAATTACCCACTGATTGAAATACCAGTATAAAATTATAATTACCTATATCAATAGCGGACCATGATCTTGTATAAACAGAAGAAGATCGGAATTATGTATTATACAAGGAAACAAAAAATCTGTGCGACGACGCATTTGGAGCGTATAGTGAATAAATCACTTTGATTTACATAGACGAGTGAACTCGCCGAAGAGGTTCTGCGGGCATTCCGCAAGGCGCAGCACAGTCATCACTGTGTCTGAAATGACAAACATGTAGGCGAGTGAGCGTCACGCTCGCCCAACTCTGTCCGTGCTATTTACCGAGAGGCTCCACACTTGACTCGCGTTTGGCCTCCGCAACGTTCAAGTTTTGCATTTCGTTCTCAAGTTAGCGTAATTTGTGTTGCGCACGTCTGCATATTTCATGGAGCTCGCTTTCTTTGTTAAATTATTTTTCATTTCTCACTTACGCCATCACTGTTCACGTAGACACATCCACGTCAAACTCATGATTTTGTAAAACAAACTCCGTGTGTACATCATACAATATTACATTATATCACGCTTCAGCTCACCCCTTCGTTAAATTTGTATTTACAATACAACGTTGGGAATAACATGTTTATTGAAAATACTAATTAACATTCCACTTAAACACAAAATTAATTGAAAAGCACCGAAACAAAAGCTGTCCATTTACTCATTGATGTTTATCTTTATTTATTTATTTCTGCTTACTGGTATAAAAGTTAAACGTGTATTTGAGAACAATAGACCAAGTAGTATCATTAATACATAATATATACTGACCAAGCGGCGAATGCTGTCCATCTACACTGTAATACAATTCAGTATTTGTCTTCTGCAGGAAATGATGAGTTGACTGACTGAGTTCACTAGTGGGAAATATATGCCGAAACTGCACGTTTGATTCCATTATTAGCATTGAATTTATTGCTTTCTTTGAGTACAAAATAATTTTACTAGCGCTATAGATAACATAGGTGCATAGGGTTCCCACCAAGAACTTAGGGTCCCAAGCCAACCTCACCCGCAAGTGGTGCACCTGCCGATCAACGGACGAGGCTCTGGCAAACAAAATATCCCGATAAGCGTCAATAGGCTCGCCACCTATTACGTGGAATCAAAACACTGGCGAAAAGTGGGCGTTTAATATGCCTCTGCCTACCCCTTCGGGGAAACAGGCGTGAGCCTATGTATGTATGTATGTATAGATAACATATATCGTAATGAAGTGATCCGACAGAGAACCAAGGTAATCGACATAGCTTAAAGAATAAGCAAGCTGAAGTGGCAGTGGGCCGGCTACATTTGTCGAAGAACCGATAACCCTTGGAGTAGTCGTGTTCTAGAGTGGAGACCGCGCCTTGGCAAACTTAGTGTAGGACGCCCGCCAGCTAGGTGGAGTGACGATATAAGCGAAGTGGCTGGCAGCAGCTGGACACGAAAAGCCGAAAATCGGGCTTAGTGGCCTGCCATTGGAGAGGCCTATATCCAGCAGTGGACTCTTGCAGGCTGATGATGATGATAGATAACAATTAATTATATTAGGTTTTAAATACTATATACTTATTAATATCATTATTAGGTCTCCATGCCTTCGTGGTCCAATGGATAGCGTATGTGTCTTCAGATCGCAGGTGTCAGGTTCGACTCCCGGGTCAAGTGTCGGAAAAAGTGTTACTGAGTTTTCCAAATTCTTAGCAGCAGCACGGAGTCTGGCAATGTGCCCAGTAACGGCAATAGGCTTTCCACCTATTAGGTGGGACCTAAAATCCATAGCATAACGAAATGTGAGTGTAATATTACACCTCTGCCTACCCCTTCGGGGATACAGGGAAGAGTCTATAAAAAAATATAAGGTCTATCATTTGCAATAATTTAAAAGTACCCTTTGCTCAATAACACATACTAAAGAGATGTGGCCGATAGCCTGTGAGTGTAGTTCTCTCACATGACGTATCCAAAACGTGAATCACCACGATGTGTTCTCTCCTCGCTATTGTAGAACTTAGTCATCAATGAACTCATAGGCAAACTCAACGCGAGATACTTCTACACAATAGGATACGCAGATGATCTGACTATTCTCACTTCAGGTAAGGTAGTAAGTACAGTGTACGACCTCACCCAACAAGCCCTACGTATAGTAGAGCGGTGGTGTAATGAGTAAACCCGACCAAGACTGAACTAGTCATGTTCACACACAAACGCGCTCTGGGTCCCTACCAACTGCCCAGACTATTTAATATAGAGCTTTAGCTGTCAACCGTGGTCAAGTACTTGGGCGTCATTCTCGACAGCAAATTGTCTTGGAACAACCACATACAAAATAAGCTCAACAAAGCCAGCGTCGTCTTCTGGCAGTGCAAGAAGATGATAGGCAAACGCTGGGGCTTATCCCCCAAAATTGTCTTATGGCTCTATAAGACAATAATACGTCCGATGGTAAGCTACGGCGCAGTAGTGTGGTGGCCTTGGACCAATCTAACATAGGCCGCCAACAAGCTTCAAAGGCTTCAAAGACTTGCTTGCCTAGCGGTCACGGGCTGCATAAAAACCACACCTACAGCGGCACTTGAAGTGTTGCTGGACCTGCCTCCGTTGCACCTGTTCATACAACAGGAAGCAACGATGTCGGCGGTTCGGTTAAGAGCTCTGAAGCTCTGGAAAGACACCAATACACCGCACACTAGCAACTTAAATACACTCTTCAAAGAAGTTCCCCTAACACAGGCTATCGGCGACCAGATACCAAAACAATTTGTGTTTGACAAGAAATACAAAATCCAAATGTGCGAGGATCTACACGTAGTAGCAGTTGACCACAACGAGCTCACGATCTTCACAGATGGGTCTAAGACGGATACAGGTACGGGTTCAGGAGTATTCTCCGAGGACCTAAACATCAGCACCGCTGAGAGCCAAAACACGGTCTACCAGGCCGAATGTTTTGGCATAATCCTAGCTGCCATAGCAAACATGGCACCTGAGGTATGGGAACAATCCATTAGGATCCTCTCAGATACTATGGCTGTCCTTTCAGCCCTCAAAAACCATACTATCACCTCAGTACTCACACTTGAATGCCACCAGAAACTAACAGAGGTAGGTAAACTAAACAAATTAACACTGCAGTGGATCAAGGGACACAGTGGCTCAAGAGGGAATGACGCAGCCGACGTACTTGCCAGAAGAGGGGCCACCTTAGAGATGGTGGGACCCGAGCCCATTATTCCCCTCCCTTCTGGTTTTTATCGCAACCTGGTAAGAAATAGAACCAGGACTCAGCACAACCAGTCCTGGATTGGTATTGAAACGTGTAGGCAGGCCAAGGAGGCTCTTCCTGCAGTAGACGGTAAGATAGCCAAACAAGTCCTCCGGCTGTCCAAGCAACAATTGCGGACAGTCACGGCCGCCTACACAGGACACGGATTCTTTAATAAACACCTATTTACTATAGGTATCACCGACAGCCCGCTGTGCAGGGCCTGTATGGCAGCAGTACCTGACCAGATACAGCACCCTGAGCGAAGCAGTGGGCCACATCAAGAGTCTGCTGGCCTTACTCGAAGAGCTGGGGTGGCTCGAGTGACAAGACCATTTCCACCCGCACAAAATATACACGCCAGGACGTCGAGTAGCGGAAACAGCCTGTGCTACCAAATACCTACCAAGTACCAAGAATCACCACGATAACAGCCTAGCATGATAACTGTAAAAAGTAACCAATGAAATTTATCGTTTACATACTTACCCTTCCAACAATTAATTTCAAATGAATACCGAGCGAGCATAGTTTTAAAAAAACCAGCATGTCTTGTAAGTATTTCTTCCGTACGTTTGCAAGCAGGTATCTGTGCAATATAAGTTTATAGCAGTTTTTATATTACGTACGTACACAGAATATGTTATCAACTATTCCTGTACAGCTACAAATAGTTGGTTAACAGTAGCGCAGGTTAGATGTTGGACAGTAGCTGGCGGCGCGCCCGCAGCCACGTCGCACCGCACCACTCCGCTCCGCACTACTCCGCACCGCAACGTACCGTACCCCTCGTGTATTGCCGACTCGCGCCCGGATGCATACTGGTTGATTTATAAAGGTGAATGCACACTCATCCGAGCCGAACGCGTCGAACGAGTCGAACGAAACCCGGGTACAACATCTCTAGAAACTGTTGGCTATCGAAATAAATGATATCCTAGTTTAAACCGTTCAACTAAGATTGGGTAGCATTCGCTAAACCTATTTTACTGGACATAAATAGCGCTGTTTCTATTTTACGCGTATCCCACTTTTGATCTCGTGTTTACGTACGTGTGTCCTTTTTACTATCTTATTAACTCCACTATATGTCAACGTAACAACAAAAGAAGAACATTTTCTTTTCACTTAAATGTTCGAATTAGTTTTTAACTTGAACGCGTTTTACGTAAAATCTAATTTAGGTACTTACCAATAAATCGGAACTTGTCTTAAGAAGGGCAGACACTTCTGTAACAAGAAAGCAGAAAAAATAAGTACAAAAGTTTGACTAACTTTTAATTTAATTGAAAGTTGAAATCTTAATGAACGGATCATGGTTAGTTTCTTTGAGAGGGCCGTTTCGATATTATGTGGTGAAGATTTCCAATTACTAGAGTGTGCAATTAAGAGGATTCACTTTGCCTGCTGTGCGCTCCCGACAGATAAGTGCCTCCGCCGGACTGTGGTCATTTATTTATTTTAATTAAATCTACACTAGTCCCACTCCACGCCCACTTTTTAAAGTTTATAAGCAAGATACAATGTCTTAAGAAAAGCCATCTTGTTCGCGCTTTGGGTAACTACTTTGCTTAATAATGTCACTACCAGTATACTATACAAGTAGGCACAAACGAAGTAATGCAATGTTGAATATACTTTTATGATTAAATGCCATATATGAGTGATCTAAGGGTGACAATAATGGTATAAATGTGCATAACTTTTACATTTTAGAGCCAAATAATAAACTAAGAATTAAGATTAAAGTTCAAATTTTCACACAACAAAGCGGATTGAAGCCGTTAATTATTGCAACAAAATTACAACAGAATAAAAAAGTATTTATAATAAATTGTTCATCTAAAATACATATAAAAGACAACAGTATTCCAAATATAAATGGCAATGTCCAAAATGCCCAATGCCCTATTGGAATAAACCTAGTCAAAAACGGCAACTTAATGAAAGCAATATCCAATATAATATATTCAAATAAAAATAGTAAAAAAGTCTTGATCAAAAAGGAACGGAAAAGGAAATGTACGATATTATTGAATTCTACTTTTCCATGGTTCATAGATTATTAATGTTCCTTTTTAAAAGACTAAGCTTATTAATTATCCATATTTTCTAGTTCATAACAAATAGAAAGACAGAAAACATGAAGTTTACTTTACAACCCAGTATATCTATGGCCCTTTTTGTTATAAACAGATTTATTTATTTTCTCATGCTATGATTTTTTATTGTTGTTCACTTAGAGATGAATTATTTTAATGCATGTAATTTAAATGAATACGTATATTTAATGATAACATTGTAGAGCGAAAATATTTTTATCGATTTTGCGAATCATCATCATCAGGCCTATATACTATACTGGGACAATAAATGTTAATAAAAATACAATTTCAGACACAACATATTTGGAGCATTTAAATTTATGTAATTTATGTATGTAATGATTTTTCTACGACATTAATAAATTAATTTGTGTATTTTAAAGCTCGAAGACATAATAACAGCTACAGCGTTTAACAGAGTACCTTTGTGCGACAACCCTGTAACAACGTAGCACCTGCAAGGATCGTAGGTAAGTTATCTACGAGCTCTCTGACTCCTAATCTCGCTGGGTATCTATTTCTAAACGCTTAAAATCCGATCAATCGGATTTCAGTTCAGCAGGCTGCTGTGACTTGGAATCTCAATATGTATTTTGGTTACGTAAATGTATTTCGATAAGGTAATACAATTTGAGAGGTTGCCTTACACCGTGCTCTGTGAGCTAATATTATGACTAAACGCAATTAGGTACGCTTAAATATAATATGGTTTGTGTTAAAATAAGTGGTACCACTCAAAACACATTAATAATTAGCCCTTTATATATTTAGTCCCATTGCTAGGCACAGGCCTCTTCTCACTATGAGAAGCATAAGGCCATAGTCCACCACGCTGGTTAAGTGCGGGTTGGCAGACTTCACATGTCTTTCGAGAGCATAATGGAGAATTCTTAGACATGCTGGTTGCCTTACGATATTTATCTTCACCGATAAGCTAGCGATAATTAACAATTTAATTCGAACCCGAAACCCTCTGTGTAGCAGTCTGTTGATCTCTCCACTCGGCTATCGCTGCTTTTTTTACAAAAAACATTACTACAATAAATTACACCAGTCTGAAAAACCAAGCATTAGAATTATCTAAGGAAACCTACAGTGAAAAATCGCTGGATGTTAAGGAAGCTGATAAATTAATTAACAGTGAATTTTTATTTTAATCAGCCACGTAATTACACTGTCTAAAACTGCTGCAGGCTTAGCGAAATTATCTTGATTGACTTTAAGAAATAATTAACAACAAGTAAAAGAACTGGTTAAGAGACTATCCGATTTTCAAAAGAGTCAAAAGGTCCGATTGACTATTTAACTTGGCGGTAACAATGTGATATTTTATTTAGATTGGCGGGATGTATATCTATTTGAGTTACGTACATAAATGAAGAACAGATATTGGTATTAGCTCATATTAACGTGAAATTCGCTGATACTTGTTAAGAATAAATACCCCAAAACCAGCTGACATGAATTCCATATAATGATTAAACATTTTTTGGGTTTTAGGTTCATTTAGTGACCTAAGCCTTTTCATAATAAGATGAGGCTTGGGCCCAGCAGTCGCACAGATTATAAGCAAGTCTGATGACGCCAAAAGCGTTATTATAATATTGTGATGTGTCTCCAAACATAAAGTGATGTATGTATGATATAGTTAGGCAGTTCTTAATTCTAGACAAAGTATTTAGCTTCAGTAGCATAATGCAGAGACCAACAGACTGCTACGCCGAAGGTATTGGCTTCAAACCTACGGCTTGCACCACTGACTTTCAAATGGACTTTTTTACTTATTAAATTATGAACTGCACGCGCTAAACGGTGAGTAAGGAAACCAACATGTCTGAGAGTTCTCCATAATGTTTTCGAAAGACATGAAAAGTCTGCCAACCAGTCGGTAATTGGTCAGCGTCGTGGAGTATGAACTAACCCTTCTCATAAAGAGAAGAGGCCTGTGGTCGGCAGTGGGACAAATCAAAAATTGGTCTAATATTATGAAGAATATCTCTATACTTTCCCCTATGACCCGACACTAAATTTCGCTTTTACTTATAAACTTTATGGTTCTATAAAGAGCAAAGCCCCGATAGCCTAGTGGAGATACCAATAGACTGTCATGCAGAGGATATCGGGTTGTAATCCACGGAGCGCAACAATGACTTTTCGGAGCTACGTATGTGCGTACTATATTGTAAATTATCGCTTGCCCCGTTCCTCGGAGGTCACGTTTGGTTGGTCTTGAAGATCTTCGACAGTAGTATGGGTTGTCAGTATCTTAAATATACTGACTACGGCCAAAGCCATGAAGTGGCAGATGCTCTGTCAGACATAGCAATTATTCTGTCATATGTGTGAACCTATACTAAGACCGAATCCTGGTCTCCAATGCGAAAGTCTGGTTAAGTATGAGTGTTGTATTGTTTTTTATAAAATATTTTATTTGTAAGCGATGTGCCGACTTAGGAGGAGGGATGAATGATGATGCGTCAAACTCAAAGCTTGCATTGTGTAACATATATCGCAGAAATATCTTTAAAGCGATACGCTAACATAGACGTATCATGTTAACAAGCAGTATTTTCGCAAGTTATTATTCTATATCTCGATAGGTGAAAAACGTAGTAGTATATTGTATTCAGAAATGTATATAACATAAGATACAGAGAGGTGCATTATATTGTAAAATGTATATAATAATTTACCTAATACTCATTCTTGTATTATTAACATCGTATGAACATCACAAGTTTCTCGATAAATATATATATATATATATATATATATATATATATATATATATATATATATATATATATATATATATATATATATATATATATATATATATATATATATATATACGTTTCTTAATCCGTCACCACTCGGACAGGACACACTGTCCGAGTGGTGACACAGAGAACAGCACTGTAAGAGAAGAGTTCATTATTTCAAGAGGCAATTTGTTGAAAAATCGTATACCAATCCCGGCAAATGAGTTTTGAGTTTATGAGGTTTAGAACTCATTTGCGGGGATTGGTATACGATTTTTCGATGAATTTACCCATGCACAAAACAAACGGACAATTAGGAACTTTCTTTTACAAAGGGGTTATTACACTATTAAGGAATTTTTAAATGATAAGACACCGTGGGGATAGGCTTAGGCTTGTTTAACTCACGATTATTTTATTTACATGTTAAGTAGAGGTGCCTCGTGAACACATGATTTTTGCAGGATTTGGATATTTTTATGACTTGTTGAATGTAGTTTAACATTATTTATCCCTGATCATATCATTGTTCACTTGTCACCTTCACAAAATTCTTTCTACATTTGCTTTCTTTCACGCGTTCCACTAACTTATGTTAATAATAACGATCTGGAAAATGGAGGTAATTGGCGGTCATGGTCAGTATACCAATAGATTGTTTCTTACTGCTGGTTCGTATACCGTTGTCATCATGGTCACTAAAATGTCATTTCTTGTGGTGGCGTTGTGTCTCGGGTCATCCCTGTCCCTCTAATATGGCGAGAGGGATGATGGCTGGCACATGCGTCATACTCGTGAACGGGTGCTACTTGCGATGACTTGTCGATGACGGTCTTGCAGGCTGGTATTAGATTTTAATATTTAACTGCATCATTTCCATCATGGTTCTGATCACTTTCGCGGATTGCCTGCATTCTTAGGTATATATAATGTAAGTGGATGCTCCTGTTTCACCATGTCTATTCTGAGGAGGCTAACCAAAAGTATTATGCTTGAGTATTATTATGTACAGTAAATATATACAAGTGATATAGAAGGTGTAACAGATGCAGCACCTTACAAAATGTAAATTGTGTATAATACAAAACCTGGCGATGAAAAAGAGTGACCGTGAGTTTTATTGCCCGTTCTTTCTCATGGTTCTACCTATTGCTTTGCGAACGTGGCAGTAAATGTAAATGTAGAAGCATATAGTAATAATGTTTTAAATTTGAGTATAAGTAATTATTTTATAAATTTATTATTTTGATGTTCATAAGCGTCACATTGTGATCCAAATGAATAAAGGATTTTCAATTTGAATTAGAAAATTTGAATTATGTATATTGAAAATAAATATTTTTATTTACTATAAAGAAAGCGAAAACAGTATTCAATGCGGTCTTACTGACAAAAGGCATGCCTTCATTCTGATCAATAATTATTTATAGTAATATTTTATGAACCACTTTCGAATGCCTATCCACGTCTAAAATCCAATACATCTAAAACCTTCCTGTGATATCATCATCATCAGCCTTTAACAGTCCACTGCTGGACTAGGGCTCTCCTTTACTCTCCTTTAAAAGGAGGAATTGGCCTACAATACCACGCTGGCCAAACGGGTTGGTATATGGTTTGTATCAAGTTTTCCTTCTCTTACAGTGCTGTTCTCTGTGTCACCACTCGGACAGTGTGTCCTGTCCGAGTGGTGACGGATTAAGAAACGTATATATATATATATATATATATATATATATATATATATATATATATATATATATATATTTATCGAGAAACTTGTGATGTTCATACGATGTTAATAATACAAGAATGAGTATTAGGTAAATTATTATATACATTTTACAATATAATGCACCTCTCTGTATCTTATGTTATATACATTTCTGAATACAATATACTACTACGTTTTTCACCTATCGAGATATAGAATAATAACTTGCGAAAATACTGCTTGTTAACATGATACGTCTATGTTAGCGTATCGCTTTAAAGATATTTCTGCGATATATGTTACACAATGCAAGCTTTGAGTTTGACGCATCATCATTCATCCCTCCTCCTAAGTCGGCACATCGCTTACAAATAAAATATTTTATAAAAAACAATACAACACTCATACTTAACCAGACTTTCGCATTGGAGACCAGGATTCGGTCTTAGTATAGGTTCACACATATGACAGAATAATTGCTATGTCTGACAGAGCATCTGCCACTTCATGGCTTTGGCCGTAGTCAGTATATTTAAGATACTGACAACCCATACTACTGTCGAAGATCTTCAAGACCAACCAAACGTGACCTCCGAGGAACGGGGCAAGCGATAATTTACAATATAGTACGCACATACGTAGCTCGTAGCTCCGAAAAGTCATTGTTGCGCTCCGTGGATTACAACCCGATATCCTCTGCATGACAGTCTATTGGTATCTCCACTAGGCTATCGCGGGCTTTGCTCTTTATAGAACCATAAAGTTTATAAGTAAAAGCGAAATTTAGTGTCGGGTCATAGGGGAAAGTATAGAGATATTCTTCATAATATTAGACCAATTTTTGATTTGTCCCACTGCCGACCACAGGCCTCTTCTCTTTATGAGAAGGGTTAGTTCATACTCCACGACGCTGACCAATTACCGACTGGTTGGCAGACTTTACATGTCTTTCGAAAACATTATGGAGAACTCTCAGACATGTTGGTTTCCTTACTCACCGTTTAGCGCGTGCAGTTCATAATTTAATAAGTAAAAAAGTCCATTCGAAAGTCAGTGGTGCAAGCCGTAGGTTTGAAGCCAATACCTTCGGCGTAGCAGTCTGTTGGTCTCTGCATTATGCTACTGAAGCTAAATACTTTGTCTAGAATTAAGAACTGCCTAACTATATCATACATACATCACTTTATGTTTGGAGACACATCACAATATTATAATATCGCTTTTGGCGTCATCAGACTTGCTTATAATCTGTGCGACTGCTGGGCCCAAGCCTCATCTTATTATGAAAAGGCTTAGGTCACTAAATGAACCTAAAACCCAAAAAATGTTTAATCATTATATGGAATTCATGTCAGCTGGTTTTGGGGTATTTATTCTTAACAAGTATCAGCGAATTTCACGTTAATATGAGCTAATACCAATATCTGTTCTTCATTTCAATAACATTTTGACCCGACTTTACAACATTTTATTACAAGCAGGGCTTTTATATTAGTCCATATTATTATTTAAAATGAGTATGCAAGAAAATAATTAAGTTTTTACGAACCATTTTTATAAAACACAGCGAGATTACAATTATGTTCATTAAAACAATAATCGCACTCTGGTACCTTTTTAATACAACGCCAGCTGTCTTACGTAACAGACAGTAATTTTATTAACTGACACCATATGTGGAGCCTGCGAATGATCGAGCTATAAGTATCTACTTATAATATCTTATTAGCGCCACAAGGGATTTGCCTAAAGTATGAGCCCATTTTCTTTATTTTATATCACTATAAAAGTGACCATTTCGCTGTATAACGACACTCGACCCATGGTGGTAAAATGTTGTTAATACTTGCAAATGTTGCTGAGAGTGCCTGCATTCATGTATTTTACCGCACCTTATGGTTCTACGAACGGTAATAAATGTTGGCTTATTTTTATACACCCTATTTTCTTATAAATTGTAATAAGGTAGTTTGATAAAATAATATAACTTGTAAAGAACATAGAAAATCAAATATGGGCGAATATTTGCGTTTTATCACTACATGCTACATAGTATAAAACAAAATCTATCTTCTAAACTACACAACGCATTTTAATGCGTTTTTATAATAGATAGAATGATTCAAGGGGAAGGTTTTTATGTATAATTGACGCGGGCGAAGCCGCTGGCGACGTCTAGTTTCCTTTAAATCTACTAAATACTGAGAAAATAAGAAGCATTACGCGCAATAATTTAATATTCAATGTCAGGTACGAGTAGGTAATAAGATTCACGCATACCGATATCCACGCCACTTGACTGCTAATTAATGGTCAGTGAATGATTTGTACGCAATAAATTTATAAAGTGCATAATGCGTAACGATTTAATAGTTTAGCAAGTTCCATAACTTATTTATTAGCTTCCAGTCGTCACTTTGAGATAAATGTCAGTAATCGTGTCAAACTAAACTATGTTCGCGTTGTACCATAATTATAAAATCTGTGGTCGCGTAAACCCGCGCGGATATTCGAAGTGAAAGGACGGTACCGCGTGTAACAATGTATTATGTTCTCATTCGACAGGACTATCCATGAAAACCCTTCAAGGTTACCTCAGAACTAGCGATTCTGCGTAAATCCGGGCATTCGCGCCGCGTTTGCACGAAACATAAAGAGCGGTTTCAGACTAGCGTTTTACACGCGCGTATAACCCCGTTTTGGAAGCGCATGTAGGCGCGTATAGGCGCGCCTTCTGGCACACGCGCAACTCATGCGTGCGTTGACGCACTTCTTAGCTCGTATAAGCGCGAGCCGGGAGAGACACCTTATAGGCATTTTCACACGAAATACGGGGAGTTTCAAGCAAACACGCCGAAATATGCCCCTATGTTTACGCGAGTCCAGTTTCTTGAAGCGCGTAATGTAGCGCGCGTGTAAGCGCGTATGCTGAAACGACCGCTTACGTGCAGAAAAATACGTTAATCTGAGACCGCCTTTACACGATATGTGACGGTTGCTCATCGCGAGGTAATGCAATTTCATGCGACCAACACCATCACATAACACTATGTGAAGGAAATCATAACATTTAGTTATTATTTTTAATAGAACTTATACAAATGTTTTTTCTTCTCCAGGTGTCATAATATCTAAGCCAAAATGTCATTAATTCCGTTTGAACGACTTTACCTGTTAGTTGTCAAAGTTATTGAACATACAATACTTGTCCTTTATCCTATTGATTATGAAAAAAAAACTACAATTTTTACACCAAATTACCTGCTGTTAAAGATGTTAGTCACAAATAAAAAAATCCATACGCATCTTTTTTATTACACATAAATAAAATCAAACCTTTTGGCTACAATATATTACGAATCTGCGTACAAAAATATGGATCCAATATAACAAAACAACCCTTCATCATTGAAACCGTACCAGAATACGTATTAGAACCCAATCTAAATATGAAATACTAGTCGACGCCAGCGGCTTCGCACGCACATATTTTCGAAATGCCCGTTTTGCCCGATCCCGTGTAAATTTCGGTAAATCCCGTCTTAGTGCACCCCTACGGTCACCAAGAAACACACTTGCTAAATTTCAGCTTGTTGAGCCGATTAGTTTCGGCTGTAGCGTGTCTGTCAGTCAGTAAATAACGCAAGGATTTTATATATTAAGATTTCAGGTATCTATCGTATACAATATATTTAGATAAGTATATGGAAATCGGGATCCCAGACCGTAATAATTTCAACGTTTGTTTGTATACATCTGCTACCTCTTACGCAATATACCCAACACTAACATGTAGACAAATTAGATTTCACGCACAGCCTCATTTACAAATAAGCAATTCATTGATAGGTTCAACAAATACTATGGGCGACAATATATCTCTTAGGTAATTTTATTTGCAGTCACGCAGATTGTTTAGACACAAATGTGTTGTATTTTATCGAATTACGTATATATCTGCACTTATATTAGATTTTTTCGTGGCTCCACCTGCGCGAGTGACGGCTGTCAAGACATCACAACTAAAAGTTGTCTATTGGGCTCCAAAAACCGAAAATCAGGCTCAGTAGCATACCATTGAAGCTGGCCTGTATCCAGCGGTGGACTATGGCAGGCTGATGATACCTATTGTTGATAAAAATATAAAACTATTGTCTATAGCGCTAAGTGATAATAATTAAGGTTTATCATCTCTGGTTAATGTAGATATAAGTAGCTGTATTTCCCAATTCGGATCAGTAGTACTGGAGATGCCGCCAAACGTACAAACTCACAAAATGTATCGCTTTATAATATAAGGACAGATTTATGCAAAATTATGTGATCGACTTGCCACGAAATTATAAGTATCTATATTTTGTATTTTAAAGCTGGACTCTCTGATTATGGTGTGTAAATGTATGTGTTATGGATTTATTAAAACTTCAGAGTAATTTAAAATACCAAGTATTTCTGATCTGACTATAAAACCTCTACACTTTTTTATATAACTTTCGTTGTTGATTGAATAGGTAGTTTGTAGTTTAGTAACATTTTGCGTAAGGGCTTGGCACCGACTCCAAAAAGTTTTGCTCCAAAACCAATTATTTTTTGCTTTTTAGTTCCTTAGTGATTTTTGAAGGCGGTTTTCTTTTTTATTTAAAAATAATTTTTATTTTTTGCTTTTTAGTGATATCATCATATCAGCCAAACGACGTCCACTGCTGGACATAGGCTGGTTTCAGAGTGACGCGCGCGGCACGCGCAGGCGGCCAGCGCGTCTCAACAGCGCGTTTGGCGTGCGGACCACTGTGAAACGAGTTCACGTTTCTCATTGCAATGTATGAAGCTTCGGCAGCGCGGTCGGCGCGCTCGTCTCATACGCGGTGCGTTTGAACTGCGTGACTATGAAACGCTACTACTAATCTAGTGTAATTGAAAGCGCGCGCGTGTGGCCAGCGCCGGTCAAACGCGTGACTCTGAAACCAGTCATAGGCCTCCCCCATAGTTCTCCACTCAGACCGGTCTTGAGCCGCCCGCATCCAACCGCCTCCCGCGATCTTGACGAGATCGTCGGTCCACCTTGCGGGGGGCCTACCTATGGTAGTGGTATACTAATTAAAAAATAGTAATAGGTGGTAAGTAGCTACATAGGATAGTGTAAGTGGTACGTGATGTGGAGGCCTTCCTTACGTGCCTCAATTCTGAAATGTAGACCTGTACCTTTCTGGCAATTTCAAGTATTTTTTTTTTGTTTTCAACTTACTAGCCTAAACACGTTCGTTTTAGTTCTATCATCAGATCCCGGCAATCATCCAGTACTAAAGTGTTTGCCAAGACAAAACAAACGAGCCTAAACTCGATGAGATTGCGTTATTGTATTACAAAGATCCCATGGGCACCTTCCTGCTCTATCATCAGACTTCGGAAAACATTCAGCACTAAAGTCCATGTAAATACGAATCAAACGAGACCAAACTCAATGAGATTGCGTGATTTTATTACAAATATCCCATGGCTACCTTCCTGCTCCATCATCAGAGTTTGGTAAATATTCAGCACTAAAGTCCATGCAAAGACGAATCAATAGAGCCCAAACTCAATGGGTTTGCATCTTTGTATTACAAAGATCCCATGACCACCTTCCTGCTCCATCATCAGTGTTTGGTAAACATTCAGCATTAAAGTCTATGTATAGACGAATCAAACGAGCCCAAGCTCAATGGGATTGCGTCTTTGTATTACAAAGATCCCATGGCCACCTTCCTGCTCCATCATCAGACCCTGGAAAACATCCAGTACCAAAGACCATATAAAGACGAATCAAACGACCCTAAACTCGATGAGATTGGGTTGTTGTATCACAAAGATCTCATGGTTACCATGGTATGTAAAGACAACTCAAACGAGCCAAAACTCGACGGCATTAGGTTGTTATCGTCAAATCGCTTCAAATCTGCTTATAAAATTTGAAGAGTTCCTCCGAATTTTTCAGGATTCCATGATCAGATCCTGACATGATGATCATGGGACCAACTAGGAGGTATACTCTTTCAATCAAAATAATAATTTTTGAAATCGGTCCAGGCGTCTTAGAGAAATCGGGGAACATACATAAAAAAAAGATTCCGACGAATTGAGAACCTCCTCCTTTTTTTTAAGTCGGTTAAAAGTAAGAGGCTAAGCCATAATCTAACACAAAGCGTACTTGTCATTATGGGCTGACGTAAAGCGTTAATAACTTGGCTTAATTCCTTTGACTCCCCGTCATGGCAGCCCTCAGAGACTTTCGCTGCTTTACTTAACACGTTTATCTTTGTATATTATAACGTAAAACAAAATCGACGACTTATAGCTTGTTTGAAGTTGAAAAGTACGTTAATGTAATGACGCGACAGGTACGCAGTACTTCAATGTACCTAGTAATAAGATGCTCGGTTAATGTTGACATTATAAGCGTACGCCTGACTCGGGCACCCGAGCTCTCTGTAAGTATTTCCTACATCGGTACTTTTAAAGTATACGTATGCGTACGGTACGATAAAGTGGTGAGGAATGACATGTGGTCGGTGCTGTCAATGAATGAGGTGGACAGCAGCCTCATTCGAGCTCTGAAGTCCCTTTATGAGGATTCTAGAGCTGGTGTGAGGATAAACGGGGCATACACTGACTGGTTTACCATCTAGAAAGGTGTTAGACAAGGATGTGTAGCGTCGCCGTGGCTGTTTAGCCTCTTCATGGACAGTTGTTTGCGAGATTTAAAATATAGTGACTGCGGATTAAGGATGAATGGGTTGCTTGTCAAATGCCTCATTTATGCTGATGATCAGGTAATACTTGCGTCTTCAGCGGAGGAGTTGCAGGAGATGGCAACAATCATGCATGGTGCGTTAGAGAGGAAAGGAATGAAAGTAAAACGAAAGTTATGGTTTTTGAAAAGGAGGAATGCGTAACGGCTTGTAATGTTTTGATCGATGAAGAGTGAGTGGAACAAGTGAATGAGTTTGTATAAACGATTTTAAACTTTCGCGATAAGTATACATTATACAAGGTTATCCAGCGGGTCTAACTCGCGATAAATAATATATTTAAGGCATAATAAATACATCGGTTTTTGCCAACGTTTCGATTGAGCTCACCAGTCCCGCCACGACCACGGCAGAAGCAAGCACACCACACGCACACCACACACACACTTATCCGAACATATTTCTTTATTTAGTTTTTACTTTGTTAATATTAGACGGTGACGGCATAACATGCGGTATTGATCAGATAAATATAAAATCGTTTGGCACGTGAAATTTCGATCAAAATGTTTGCTCTGGATACCCTGCGCCCAACGATTTAATATTTATCTGAACAGTAAATCCAAGATGGCCGCCGATACAACATGGCGGATCACATATTACTTCACAACAACCTCAATATGGGTATCACATGAAAGGGCTTGATAGGTAGTTTGAAGAAAACACCAAGTGCAGTATAAATCACTCCTTGTTTATTTCAATTATTACTGATGGTACACTTTTATACAATCACACATTGTTACAATAATTCCCACTAGTTACTTCGTTACGTCCGTTACATCCGAGAGTTGTTATAAGACTGACTGACTCTTCATAATAATCAAAAAGAGCGGGTAGTTAGTGAAGTGAGGTGCGCGCTTACGTATAGCCCATAAATCATTTGAGTGTTTATAAAATAATTCCCGTAATTAATATTTAACTAAACCAAAAATATGACAGTAGAATAGAGCAGGCTCACTATGAAAAATCCAAGATGGCTCAAGCCACAAAATAGCGGATTACATATTTTTCACAAATACCTCAACATGGGTATTCAATGAAAGGACTTGACTGGTAGAATAGAGTTCACTATGAAAAATCCACGATGGCCGCCGCAACAAAATGGCGGATTACATATTTTTCACAAATACCTCAATATGGGTATCGAATGAAAGGGCTTGATTGGTAGAATAGGGCTCACTATGAACTAACAACAAAACGAAAAACTTGAAAATAAAATAAAAATATTTTTATGTTAAACGGTTTTTTTACAATAAATTAAATAAAATTATTTACTAAAGTTGAATAAAATTGTTAGGCGTATCCAGAGTAAACATTATGATAGAAATTTCACATGCCCACCGATTTTATATTTGTCTGATCAATACCTCGGGTTGATGAGAAGATTGGTGCGATCTGGTAGCTAGGACTAACCGAATTTTTTTTTAGCTTTTAGTACATAACCTACCTACATCATTTTTATTGTAATAAAACCGTTTAACATAAAATATTTTTATTTGTTTATGTATCGATAATTTTTATGCTTATAATGTTAGGGAAGAGCGGAGCCTCCAACTACAAACATTTTTCTGCCTAAATAGAGATTTCATATCATAATTGACTTACATATTATGTCGATGTAAGTCAATTATGATATGAAATAAAGTTTTTATTTTATAAATTTGGCTAGTAAAAAGACTCACAAACTGATGGGCTGTGTCGCAAAAATAATTGAAATTGCAAGTAAAGGACAAAGAGTGCTAAACTTATATACTTTCACCGCAAATAGATAGTTTCAATAGCAATGCACATATAATAATTATATCAATCGGTATGTATGTGTTATGTAAGTCTATTAATGGCGATTGCCACTATATTACCAAAACGAGTTTAAGGGTACAATCTTCGTAGGCATACTCTAAATTACTTTTTTGATTCATCTTGCCGGCAAATGCGCTCATCCCGACTTTATTACTGCCCTCATTGCCGCGGGAAACCGATTTTCTGAAACTAGGTGCATAGATTCTTTGAAAATATTAAATCACATTTCGATTTCATGCAAGGTCACATATGATGTCGCTAGCGAACTTAGTCAAGAATTTAGTATATCTAGAAATCAAGTATTGGCATAAGATCATGCAATGTAATTAATATAAAATCACCTACCATTCTTATAGGCATTAGAGTTTAACTATTGTAAATAACGGATTACTCAGAATAATAAAACAATTCATGAGCATGATATGTGATACTACAGATCATTTCTTAGCTAAACATCACTTTTCTATATAAAATCTAACCCCTAGAGCTAATCTAATAAAAAATCTCTATTCCTCTTCTCACCGTCCGCCGTCGAACAGTTGTGAGTGATCTGAATCTTGCAATATGATGTACTGAACGTCTTTCAAAACTACGTTATCGGTAACATCAGATATTATACCTTTATCTATCATATGTTAAGCTCTTCATTTAGGAAGACATGTACGATAATAGTTCGTGTATGTAACTCAATCGGCTGTGGTATCAAACGTAAAGTGATGTTGTAGTTTGTATTTTTTAACTACAAAGGAGTCCTCTTTGTCCTGTCACTGCGTCCAGTTGAAATCGCGAAACGTCTCATTTTTGTAAATAATCAATTATGTCGGCAAACTGAAGTGGTTTTATTCGAATTAAATACAGTTACGGTTCGTCACAGGCGGTGGTGTTTGAAAGTGATTATTGTTATAATTGGAACTGTGAGTGTTTATCTGATCATTCGCTTGCTGAATACAAATTAATGAAAATAATATGATTAAATTCATGATTCATATACAGCTTTTAATTAAAGCTTGTTGTATTAAATATAATTTCAAAGTTCCGCTTTCATACAAGTATTAGTTTGAAACTAAAATGAAACTAATGTATCACGTTCACTGCAATATATATATGAGAGCTGGAGTGATTATCTAGTTGAAATTGTTTTTATCACAATATGCGATGTATGATTTTGAAGATATTTTGAACTCAGGAGATTTGATAACTTGCTAAATCACTAGCTCATTTCATCATTAATTTGGCAATAATTAATTATTGCCACCTTCAAACATAACGTAGCCGTCTATAGTTTTCATATTTTTGGCAATGATCTGAATTTTGGCTTAAAGATGTAGCATAAAATTTATGCGTAGGTTGTTTGGTGGTATACTTAATTACTAAAGAGTTCTTGAATATGCATAGAAAAAGCATTTAAACATTATAAATCGGACAATATTATTCAGGCAGTTAAATTATGGCCTGATATTTGAACTCTTAAGGAAAAGGTACTATTATATAAATATATTTCCTTAAAAATAATCAGAAGAATTCATTCAAAATTACTTTATTTAGCACGTATGCTTTGAAATCTATCGACAAAATATTAATAACATCATCGATTCTCGTTATAAGCAATATTTTTTAAATCTGCTCTCGAATATTAATTCTTCTTGATTAATTCAACAAATATTAATTGTTGATGGCCGCGCGCGAGTTTTATACACGCAATCAGTTGTAAAATTGAGTTATTACTATTATTTTTATATAACTGCCATGTTTTTGAACTACTTATTTATTTCTGTAGTTGAAGTTCTTCCTTACGGACTTTGTCATATTATCCTAAAACTATAAATAGGTGCTCAAGGTCGTTATTTGTTACCCAATTTTGGCCTAGTTACTTAAAGATAGCTTTTTATACCCAGAAAATAAAATGAATACAACTTATATTTGACGGCTTATTTTTATTAAATTTTGTTTATACTGCTCACCATTGTAGCACTTCATAAAGCTCAGGTGGTTATACTTGTCAAGACTAGGGAAACATTAAGGAATTGGTATAATATGGATATCTTAAATGGAGATACTTCTGAAAAATTCGTAGTGCAGTAATGCTCATAGAGTCATTTGAGTTTCCTTTCGTAATAGATCCGCAGAGTTGAGAAACGCTTGCACAGGTCATCACTTAGAAAGGTGACCGCTTGTGGCAGTATCGCACATACATCAGAGCGATACTGTGCTTGGGGAGCACGTAGCTTTCGGTTCATTGTCTTACACATGTTGGTGCCCTTCGGGCGATTTGAAGGCCGCCCTCACATTGGGCGTCAGCGTCAACGCAGCGGCACCTCGGCGTCGATGCCGCATAAACGCTGCGGTGCCGCCGCGTCAGCCGAGCGTTCTTCAAAAGACGAAAGTGTTCTCAAACAATGTTCCACTAACGCGACGTAGACGCGGCGGCACCGCAGCATCTACGCGGCGCCGGCGTCGAAGCCGCGTCGACGCCGAGGTGCCGCTGCATTGACGCTGACGTCCAATGTGCCTAAGACTCATTCGAAAACATACTCACACCAAAAAAGAAAATTCATTTACGCATAAAGCCCTCGGAGCTGATACTTATAAAAAACATAAAACAAACACATATTTAAAATTTAAAACTAAAACGTTGTATGATATTTCACATGAGTGAGCTACAAAGTAACGCAATATTATGATGCTTGTGTCTCCCCAAAGGGTTAGTCAGGTACGTTACACCTACACATTTTCAGGTATTTCCAAGTACTATATACCTACGCAATTCTAACTAAATTAACTTGACACCGAATTGAAATATATTTCTGAACACTGTTTTCAGAAATACAATACACCTTTTGTAAGTTGGCTTTTAAATAAAAGTATTATTTTATACAAAGTTATTCTTAGTATAGGCTAACTTTTTTTGTTTTGGCACATTCCTGTAATCGCGTAAAACAATCTAGTGTTCCTTATAAAATTGAACTTTAACCTTGACAAAACATTTTGTCCTGTTTTTGGAACAGTTAAATTTTTTGACAGCAATATTCAGAAGTTCGCACACGAATTTTCTTATTTGAATTTACAATACTTATTCAGCATCATGCTTCAAAACATTTTTCTAAATTTGTATAAAAACACACATTTATTTTTATAGACGTAATATTTTCATAATGCTTTCTGCATAATATTACATACAAGTGCTAAAAATATAAGAAAGTCTTCTATAATTACGTCTCATAGTAAAATGGAGCCTTTGTTTGGTCATTCTCATCGACCGGAACTAGACTTAAAACCTAATTAAATGAAGATAGTTCCTTATAGCAAGTATCAAGAGCTCTTTGTCTTTGTCAGTTAACAAAACTGAGAAAACACGTGAGCCGCTTCCGGAAACTATTCCGGAGCCTTTACGTAATAATCTGAGTCGGTGTAGTACAAACTGTAGTCTGAGTTTAATATCCTATGTTTAATTTCCTATATAAATATATTTTGCTTATTTTAAGCGTAAAGCGGTCATGTTCTGACATTTAGGAAACAGAAATGAAAAAGCACGAATGAAATTCTAAGCTACTTGACGCAATTCTTGAACATGCAGTCACAATACTGCGTCCGATATGAAAGATGAAGTCATTTTAACACGCTTTTATTAGGTCGTAACTACGTAACGTGCCTGAATGTAAGTAACTACATATGAAGTGGAATCTAAGCTAACTAATTTAACGTTCTTCCAAGGATCGTAGCGTATTGAAAATTGGTAGCTATATGTAGTTCTGATGACAATACAATAATATGGTACTGTCGAACTGATCTGATGATGGGCCGAAAGATATACACTGGAACTCAACATGTATGTGACTAAATATGTAAAGGAATCTAAGGTAACTAATTTAAACATCTTCCAAGGGTCGGCATCATATCAGCCAAACGACATCCACTGCTGGACATAGGCCTCCCTCAAGGTTCTCCACACAGACCGGTCTTGAGCCGCCCGCATCCAACCGCCTCCCGCGATCTTGACGAGATCGTCGGTCCACCTTGCGGGGAGCCTACCTCTGCTGCGTCGTCCGGCATGTGGCCGCCACTCCAGAACCTTTTTGCCCCAACGGCTATCGGTTCTTCGAGCTATGTGCCCTGCCCACTGCCACTTCAGCTTGGCTATCCGGAGAGCTATGTCGGCGACTTTGGTTCTACTGCGGATCTCCTCATTTCTGATTCGATCTCGCAGGGAAACTCCAAGCATATCTCTCTCCATCGCCCTCTGAGTGACCTTGAGCCTTCTGATAAGGCCCATAGTGAGCGACCACGTCTCTGATCCGTAAGTCATCACTGGCAACACACACTGGTCAAAGACTTTCGTCTTGAGACACTGCGGGATATCGGACGAGAAGATATGTCGTAGCTTCCCGAACGCTGCCCAACCGAGTTGGATTCGACAATTGACCTCCTTCTCGAAGTTGGACCTACCTAATTGGACTACTTGTCCCAGGTATATACTTGTCGACAACTTCGAGCGTAGAGTTCCCAACCTGAATAGGAGCAGGTACAACATGGACGTTCGACATGATTTTCGTCTTGTCCATGTTCATCTTAAGACCTACTTGTTGGGAGACTCTACAGCGGCCATCGAGCATTATGCCTAGGTCTTCCATGGTCTCAGCCATGACTACGATATCGTCTGCGAAACGAAGGTGAGTGATATACTCGCCGTTGATGTTGATACCGAGTCTATTCCAGTCCAGAAGCTTGAAAACATCCTCCAGCGCAGTGGTAAACAGTTTCGGGGATATGACATCTCCCTGTCTCACTCCTCGCTGGAGTTGAATAGGTTTTGAAATCTGGTCCTGGAGGCGGACTGACATAGTGGCGTTTTCATACAAACACTTCAGCACTTCGATATATAGATATACACTTCGATATATAGATATACAAAAATTTACGGTTTTCGCATTTTTCCTTCATATGTGATATAAGACGTTACTTCGTACCAAATTTCAAGATTCTGAGTTCACGGGAAGTACTCTGTAGGTTTTGATTCATTTGCGAGTAGGCGCGAGTTTAAAAATATGCTGCAATTTGCAGCATATACAGCTGTATCTTTTGATTGCGTTGGATTAGAAGTTTGACGTTTTTACAGCTCTATGGAACCGTAGATTGGAGTATTTAGTATAAATTTCAGTTTGATACATCCACGCATTCCTGAGAAAAAGGGTCTTGACAGACCATTTTTTCCTTTCGACGTACGGAACCCTAAAAACATAAATTGTTGGGAATAAAGGCAAAAAAAAAGTAATTGTCGAGCTTTAAAACTCTTAAAAATGAAGTAATGAGTGCAAAATACGAAATTCTAAATTAATTATAAAAAAAAAACTAACAGCTCTTTTGAACATCGATTACTTTAAAAAAATTTGTTCTTCATACCCTTTCTAACTATGTATGACATGGCCTTAAAATCTTTCAATATGTAATCACAAAACTAAAAAGACTACCTAGCCAGTGTCAGGATAATGAAATAACAGTTTAGGTTTCAAAACGTTTTTATTGAATATGGTTACAAATTCTTTTCGAACTGACTTCCTCCGTTGCGAATGCATGCACGACATCTTTTTCTGATTTCGACAGTCGTCATCCTTAGCCGCATTTCTTCTTTCATTATTTGAAAAGCGCTATTTATTCTTTCTACTAAAATTTCCCTTGTAGGTACTTCGGTTGCGTATACTATTTGTTTAGCGCGTCCCCACACATAAAAATCCAGGGATGTCAGGTCTGGTGACCGTGCAGGCCAAAGAATTGGGCCATATCTACCAATCCAAGCATTTGGAAAACAATTGTCCAAATGCTTGGATCGGTAGAGGTGGCAGGTAGTCAGTTCGAACAAAATTTGTAACCATATTCAATAAAAACATTTTGAAACCTAAACTATTATTTCATTATTCTGACACTGGCTAGGTAGTCTTTTTTGTTTTGTGATTACATATTGAAAGATTTTAAGGCCATGTCATACATCGTTAGAAAGGGTATTAAGTATAATTTTTTTTTAAAGTAATCGAAGTTCAAAAGAGCTTTTTGTTTTTTTTATAATTAATTTAGAATTTCATATTTTGCACTCATTACTTAATTTTTAAGAGTTTTGAAGCTCGAAAAATACTTTTTTTGCATTTATTCCCAACAATTCATGTTTTTTTAAGAAAATAATACATTTGGGCATCCAATAAAATTTATCTAGTGCAAATATGACTACAAACTAAAAAGTTATATAGTTTTAAATGTGAAAATTCAGAAAAAAAATAAAAATGAAAAAAAAATCGTATCTCGAGTTCAGGTACACTTAGGACCAGGATTTCTTGGGGTGAAAACTAGGATATGCCCTCCCCTAATCCCCAAAAAATTGTGTCCGTCCAATCGCCAAACACCCTGTATAATTGGTTTGTTATAACCTTGAAACCCGATCGTGTTCAAAGTCCATTAAGTGGCTTTTCTCACAATTGCAAACACGACTATGATACGATATTCCATCATGGAATGCCAGTGCCTATCTTTCAGCTCCATCATCAGACCTTGAAACAAACATACACACACACCTTGGAACACAACTGTGGTCAAAGTTCATTATAAGACTTTTCTAAGAAATCCAAAACAGCTATAATACGATTTTCCATCATGAAGTTCCAGTTTATATCCTCCGGCTCCATCATCAGATCAGTTCGGCAGTACCATGTTATTGTATTGTCATCAGAACTACATACATCTGCCAATTTTCATTACGCTACGACCCTTGGAAAGTCGAAAGATGGCGGTCAAACCATCCGAACTTGGCGGAAGTAAATCCCAAGATGCTAGATGGGCAGCAGCGTCCAGCACTAAAAACTTGCGCCACTGCGATCGCCAATACGCCTGCCAAGCGTGGCGATTATGGCAAATCCCCGCATAAATGAACCACACCAATAAAAACCGACCCCTAGTCCCCGGTGGCCCCGCTAGTCCTGGTTATGGTAGCGGCCATGGTAACGGCGGGGCAAGGGGTGCGAAGAATCTCCGGAAGAGATCGGGCTACCACCACCAACGACAATTGGCCCTGGCAACACTGAACACGCGCACTCTGCGGACCGACGAGAAGATTGTCGAGCTGGAAGAAGAATTGAGCAATGGGATATCATAGGCCTATCTGAAGTCCGAAGACAGGGGGAGGACTCGATAGTTCTCAATTCCGGCAACTTGCTCTTCTACCGGAAGGGCGACCAACAGTCCCAAGGTGGTGTCGGGTTCATCGTTCACAAATCTCTCGTGACCAACGTGGTAAATATCGGGAGGGTGTCGAGCAGGGTAGCGTACCTTATACTCAGAATATCCAAGCGGTATTCGCTGAAGGTCATACAGGTATGCGCTCCGACCTCGACGCACCCCGATGAGGAGGTGAAAGCCATGTACGAGGACATATCTCGGGCTATACATGGCTTCAAAGCCCATTACACCGTGGTCATGGGAGATTTTAACGCGAAACTGGGCAAACGAGACGGTGATGAGCTGAGAGTGGGGCAATATGGATATGGGCATCGGAATTCCCGGGGTCACTTGCTGACTAGCTTCATGGAGAAGGAAGAACTCTATGATGAACTCCTTCTTCAAGAACCGAGAATGCTGCAAGTGGACCTGGGTAAGTCCAGACGGTGCCACCAAAAATGAGATTGACTTTATCATGTCGACGAAGAGGCAGATATTCAATGATGTCTCCGTGATCAATTCGCTTAAAGCGGGGAGCGATCACCGAATGGTAAGAGGCAAATTGAATATCTGTACAAGCCTTGAAAGGTCGGGTTTGATAAAGTCCGAGCTCCGACCGGCACCGGTTCATATCCGAAACCCCGAGAGTTTTCAGCTCGAACTCAAGATCCGTTTCGAATGCCTGGGCGAATGCGTAGATGTGGACGAGTATAGTAACGGGTTCGTGGATGCTGTCCATACAACAGGGGCTAAATTCTTTAAGCTCCAGAAGAGCAAGAGAACCAGCAAGATCTCGGGTCCGACCCTCGAGCTGTTAGAGGAAAGGCGCAAGATGGTTTTGCTATCCTCCGACGACATGCCGAAATATCGGCACCTCAACAGACAGATCTCTAAGTCTCTGACTCGCGATCTCCGCCAATACAACACAAAATGTGTTCGTGAGGCGATCGAGCAGAATAAGGGATCCAAAGTGTTCCAGAGGGATCTGTCTGTTGGGCAGAGTCAGCTGACAAAGCTGAAGACGGAAGATGGCAGAATCGTATCATCCAAGCCTGAGCTCTTGGAGGAGATCGAAATGTTCTATGGACAGCTATACACGCCAACGCAACAACCCGCAAGTACTCCAGCGTCAGACCCTAGAGCTGGATTGACCCGACACTATACCGATGATATCCCGGACGTCAGCATGCACGAGATTAGTGTGGCTCTCAAACAGCTCAAAAACAACAAGGCGCCGGGTGATGACGGAATTACGAGCGAGCTTCTGATGGCTGGCGGTGCACCCGCTAGAGAAACCCTTCGAAAGCTATTTAATTCCGTCATTCTCGAGGGTAAAACGCGACAGACGTGGCACAGAGATGTGTTGGTGCTTTTCTTTAAGAAAGGGGATAAAACCCTCTTAAAGAACTACAGACCCATCACACTTCTGAGCCACGTCTACAAGCTGTTTTCGAGGGTCATCACGAATCGTCTCGAGAGCAAGCTAGACGACTTCCAGCCTCCCGAACAAGCCGGTTGGCGTAAAAGCTATAGTACCATAGACCACATACATACGCTGCGGCAGGTTATACAGAAGTCCGAGGAGTATAACCAGCCCCTATGCTTGGTGTTTGGGGACTATGAGAAAGCCTTCGATTCGATCGAAACCTGGGCGGTGCTACAGTCTCTCCAACGGTGCCGGATTTACTACCTATACCTACTACCTATATATACAGAGTACTTCCCGTGAACTCAGAATCTTGAAATTTGGTACGAAGTAACGTCTTATATCACATATGAAGGAAAAATGCGAAAACCGTAAATTTTTAGTTACAGCATATAAAAAAATATTTCTAATAAATTTAAAGTTACTACCCCTTTCTCTTGAACGCGTGGAGGTATTAAATTGAAATTCATATCAAATACACAGGTATATAACACCGTTAAGCTGCAACAAAATCAAGCTTCTGTGTCAACGCAATCAAAAGAAAGAGCAATATAAGCATATTTTCAAACTCGCGCGTACTCACAAGTGAATCAAAACCTACAGGGTACTTCCGGTGAACTCAAAATCTTGAAATTTGGTACGAAGTAACGTCTTATATCACATATATAAAGGAAAAATTGCGAAAACCGTAAATTTTTAGTTACAGCATATAAAAAATATTTCTAATAAATTTTAAGTTACTACCCCTTTCTCTTGAACGCGTGGAGGTATTGAATTGAAATTCATATCAAATACTCAGGTATATAACACCGTTAAGCTGCAACAAAATCAAGCTTCTATGTCAACGCAATCAAAAGAAAGAGCAATATAAGCATATGTTCAAACTCGCGCCTACTCGCAAGTGAATCAAAACCTACAGGGTACTTCCGGTGAACTCAAAATCTTGAAATTTGGTACGAAGAAACGTCTTATATTACATATGAAGGAAACATTGCGAAAACCGTAAATTTTTAGTTACAGCATATAAAAAAATATTTTTAATAAATTTAAAGTTACTACCCCTTTCTCTTGAACGCGTGGAGGTATTAAATTAAAATTCATATCAAATACTTAAGTATATAACACCGTTAAGCTGCAACAAAATCAAGCTTCTATGTCAACGCAATCAAAAGAAAGAGCAATATAAGCATATTTTCAAACTAGCGCCTACTCGCAAGTGAATCAAAACCTACAGGGTACTTCTGGTGAACTCAGAATCTTGAAATTTGGTACGAAGAAACGTCTTATATCACATATGAAGGAAAAATTGCGAAAACAGTAAAATTTTTAGTTACATCATATAATAAAAATATTTTTTATAAATTTAAATTTACTACCCCTTACTGTTGAACGCGTAGAAGTATTAAATTAAAATTCATAGCAAAAACTCAGATATATAACACAGTTAGGCTGTAATAAAATCAAATTTCTATGTCTACGCAATTAAAATAAAGAGCAATTTAATCATATTTTCAAACTCGCGACTATTCGCAAGGGAATCAAAACCTACAGGGTTCTTTCCGTGAACTCAAAATCTTGAAATTTGGTACAAAGCAACGTCTTATATCACTTATAAAGGAAAAATTGCGAAAACCGTAATTTTTCAGTTACAGCAAATAAAAAAATATTTTTAATAAATTTAAAGTTACTACTTACCCCTTTCTCTTGAACGCGTAGAGGTATAAAATTCAAATTCATATCAAATACTCAGGTATATAACTCCGTTAGGCTGTAACAAAATCAAACTTCTATGTCTACGCAATCAAAAGAAAGAGCAATATCATCATATTTTCAAACTCGCGACTACTCGCAAGGGAATCAAAACCTATAGGGTACTTCCCGTGAACTCAAATCTTGAAATTTGGTACAAAGCAACGTCTTATATCACTTACAAAGGAAAAATTGCGAAAACTGTATTTTTTTTTTAGTTACAGCATATAAAAAAATATTTTTAATAAATTTAAAGTTACTACCCCTTTCTCTTGAACGCGTAGAGGTATTAAATTGAAATTCATATCAAATACTCAGGATATAACACCGTTAGGCTGTAACTCTTAAGTATTTTTGTGCGGTGGATTGTATTGCAACTAAAATGAGAGCGCCTACCTTTGTAGCAACAAGAGTCGTGGACGCTGCTGTGTTAGAGGACACTGATAACGACAGCACGGTGACTATATCGTGGTCGTCTGGCACATGTATCGCCAGAAAAAGTCGCTGTGTGCGTCATCCCTTAACAAGATTAGAGCGTAGTTTCACCAACTCTGGATTGCCTATTTATTTCCAATAAATTCAATATTAGAAAGACTTTTGTATTTGTTATCTGACAAATTAATTTAACAGTAATTTATTACGCATAATTAATGTATAGGAAGCGCGTGTGGTTTGTAAGGGTAGAAGCAATTGGCATTCCGTCGTCTCTGCCTACCTCGACGTGAAAAAGCGTGAGTATTTGATTATAAGATAGCGGTGAAACTAGCCATAGGGATCATAGCTACGCTCAGATAAAACTAACCTTTATACCTTAAAATAACTATTTGTCAAGTCTTTGACCTTTCTAAAGATCAAAGCTAAAATATTACTTATTTTTAGCTATTTGCTCCCTAGTCAGTAGCAATAGCAGCCTAGTTCTTTTTGAAAATAATTCCTCGGTTGTATAAAGTAAGAATTCTTTGACGATGTAGCCAGCAAAGAGTCAAGTTCAATTGAACAATTGTTCTGTACTTTATAAGTATTTTTGTAACAGATTTCTAATAGTCACTAAAAACTTTGTAAATCAATAACTTTGATAAAAATCTTACCATCTTTCACCAGCAGACTTTTGCAAGGCTGCTGCAAGGCTGGTATAGGTATTTAAGTTATATTATGAAATAAGCGATATATGTTAATATAAAATAAAGGATGACTGATTACAAACGACAAAGACCCCTTTTTATTTAATTTATGCTCCTCCAGCTTTCCGTACTGTAATGTTATGGATTTCATTTGGCAATAAAAATACCATAACTATGACTGGTGAACTTTTACTTATATACCTACAGGTTTGTACGGAATCCTCGGTGCGTGACTCGCACTTGACCGATTTTATTTTAAGAAATAAATACATTAGGGCATCCAATAAAAGTTATCTAGTGCAAATATGACTACAAACTAAAAAGTTATATTGTTTTAAATGTGATAATTTAGAAAAATTGAAAAAATTAAAAAAGAAAATCGTATCTCAAGTACAGGTACACTTAGGACCTGAGTTTCTTGGGGTGAAAACTAGGATATGCCTCCCCTAACCCCCAAAAAATTGTGTCGGTCCAATCGCCAAACAACCTGTATATTGTAGACCACGCTGTGGTGTACTTAGGGCCGTACTTTTGCGGCTGGACAGGCGTATGTGGCACTAAGTGGAGTAAAAATCACTTAGTGGTCTCCAGATTGCAGAGCTAGATTTTTCAAAACTGTCAGATAAAACACCATGCAATACAGACGCACTAGCGGAGATGGAGAGAAAGCGAGCTCATTCGCCTCCTACTTCAAATAAATGTTTAAATGTTAAAAATATTTCGTTATCAAAGGCCAAAAAGTATAAAAAAAATAATAGTTTAAAAAAACCTAGGAAAACACGGTTTTATAAATGCACGTAAAAACAATAAATAAACAAGTTATCTTTATTTCTGGGCTGAAGTGTAAACTATGTGCTTTTAATTATAATATTTGATTGTAAAAGCCTGGGGCGCTGGAACAGGAAAGACTTTCTTGTTTAACTTGTTGAAAAATCAAGTGAACAGATGTTACGGGAAGCAACAACAATGCAACACGACTAGTAGGTGGCTAGTGTTTTTTAAACTATTAATTTATTTCGTTCTACGCTTACCTCAATTCAAACATGGGCTAAAATAATTTTCGATGTACCCAAATACAACAAATAAAAAAAATTACACTACCACGTGAGTTTATACAATAAAGATTAATTTTAACACATATGGGCTTGAGTAGAATAACTGGAATAGCATCAACAGAGGTTCGTTAAAGTTCGTATATTATGCCTGAAGAAATATTATTGTTATTTTACAATAACGTTTATATCATTAAGTCTGTGACGTTTAGCTCTCGGGTAGATTGTCGGGGTTCTAGTAGAAACACTGCTTAGAAGCAACAGGTTTTTTATTATGTCTCACTACCGCTTACATACAGTATGACCGACTTGGTAAGCACTGGCCTAAAGGCTGGAGTGTGGACTCCTGCTGCTCTCCGACGCTCACAGTGTAGACTGCTCGTAGGGTTGCCGGTGAGCTGGCCAAAGTGCACGCTGGGTAGGCAGCTCGGTGGTCGAAGTGTCGGCTGAGCGGTAGGCTCAGGCGATGCAGCTGATGTAGGCTGAGTGGTAGGCTCAGGCGTAGGCTGGTAGAAGCACGGCACCAGCAGCTCATAGGTCGCAGCTAACAGCAACCGGTGGTAGGGACCGGTGGATGTAGAAAGCCGTAGGTAAAACGTCAGCACAAAGGGGGAAGATAGGTGTAGACCCGTAGGGGGATTATAGTCCGTAGGGAGAACCCCAGCGGGATAGTAGATATAGAAATAGAAGACAGAATAAATACGTAGTAACAGTAGTAGTAGTAGTAGCGACGCCTAGGGAAAGTGACCGATTTAGATCGCGCACCCATCTTATATAGGCATATACGATGGGTGCGCTATACTATGACGCACAGACTGCCTGTGCCCGGTCCATTACCTTATAAGGTAATAATTCCTAGCAAAGCGCTCTTCGGACTAGGCTGGCTCCGCCTGCCTGCTGACTGCGTTAAGCGCCTGTAGAGATTATAACGCAATACGGAGTATTACGTTACAGGTCATTTTGTTTTCTTACCACCGTGTTAGTTAAGTTCCTATTAGAATTAATGTCAATATGTTAACATCTTAACAAATATTGTATACTACAAATTAATATTGTAAACGTAATAAGACACCCACAGGACAGGCTTGCCTAGTGTGGGGTCTACGGATATTACTTGTTTGTATTGTTTTGGTTAATAAATGTTTTTAAATTTTTAAGTTGATTTTTTGACATTAAATATTTCAAAGTATAATAAAATGCTATTTCAATGCAGATTTAAAATAATAATACATACATTTTAAACACATTTTGTAATGACTACCAAGCTAGCAGTAATTTCGGCGTTAAATGTATATTAGAAACAAAAGTAGTAAAAGACCAGTAATAATGTAATAAGACGAACTATATAATTCGTATGAAAGTGCAATTTTGTTCAGATAGCTTTCAGGAGTGTCTGTGGTGCCTTACAGAAGTAGGCCCCAGAGACCCTTCTCTGAAACCCACTCAGCAGACGATACTACACTCTTTATTTTCAAAGTTAAAACTTTTTAACTACCTTTACTTCGCAAGATGGCGTTTTAATTTAAAAATATGAGTTTATTATCCTTAGTTAATGTTTCTCTTTCACCAAAATATTATATTATTTAAACATTTTTTCAAAACGTTATCGTGAATAATTAATTTGCCATGAGTTAATTAAATATAAATTAATTTTATTACTAAGCTATCTGTAATGTTTCGCAATTCAAAATTAAAACAGTCTGGTCGGATTCATTTATAAACGATGGTTTTATTCCAAATTCTGAACATGAATCAAACTGACATGATTAATTGTTGGCTAGTTATAATTCAGCTTAAGGTTAAATAAGTGACTGCATACCAACAAATACGAACTGTAATTAATTCAAAATAACAACGGTGTTGTTTAATTTGCAACTTGAAGGAGGATTAAAACTTTTAGAAGAGAACAAAATTTACAAAAACAAATACCAATAGCTGTATTCCAAAAAGTTAATTAAAATACAAGATAATTTTGATGAATCTTGGTAGGTAGGTATCATCAATTGAACTCGCGAGCACGAATTCTAATTTTATGGTATTCAGAGTGAGAATTATCGTAATTAATTTTGAACTTGGCAAACAATTTGGGACATTAATTCCCATGTAATTTAAACGTACTCGTACGTACGTATCGCTACTCGTAACCATATAACTTGTGGTAACGGATTACTTCGTTTATGTAAGAAATCTTGCCGCACATCGGTTATATTCGGCGCGGCTGTGTTTGGATCAGCGACACGTTGAACAAATAAAACCGTTGTAGCGGCCACTTTGCTGTAACCACAAATTGAATTGACTGCGCAAGATAGAAATATACGTCCGCTCCCCGCGGTGCATTTGGGGTTGCGGCAAGACAGAGCTCGCGTTTGTCACTATTACGAACTCTTCTCATTACTTACGAGTGAAGTAGCCGCTACTCTCCGCATTTACGTCGGTATAAAGGCTTGTGACTCGTATTGGTCTACCAAATCTGATTGCTAATTAACGTAATCAACAGACTATGAGATAACTTTACAAAAGAAGTCATTTGCCGGATCATCTATTTTAGCTCTAAGCGTGTGTTGGTTGCAACATTTTCTACTTTTAGCAAACAGGTTTATCATGCAAAAATAATGATACTGTGTTATACTGAAATATTTTACGATCGACATAAAACTAGACGTCTTTTTGTATTAACCAGTCATGCTCGCAAAGCACTAAAATACTACCTAATGAGAAGCTTTCTTTAGTAGGCACTGTAATCCAACTGAATATAAAATTCTAATAAAATATTTTATTACATCAATGCTGCACCGAATGTACGTGTTAGATAGTTGTGCGTTGTTCTATGTTGGGTCTTATTTACGATGCCCAGAAAGCGGGAGTTCAAACAAATTGTTGTGCAGAGCCCTCCGGCTAAACCTCGGTAAATTGTCGACATAAAACGTTATGAGAAAACGCCTTAAATCGCACAAGGCTGGCTCCAATCTCTCGTTGCCGTATTTTGCATCTGGAGTATACACTCTAAACCGAGTTTGGGCTCCCAAGACACGGTAATGTCTGCGCTGGATGACCATTCAACTTACTTTGAATATTGTTTAAACTCGGAGCGGTGACTTACGGTGGACACATAAAATATACATGCAACGATGTTGTCAAGTATAAGCGGCCTTTCTTCCATTTCGTAGTACGAGAAAACATTGCTTTATTACATGTCTGCGTCCGACTAGTTAGAGTCAAGTAGTCGTTAGTGCTAATTGTACAATGGTATTGTAGCGCTCATAGCGAGACTTAGCTTGTCGTTCGTAACAGATCGGCAAAGTTAAGCAAAACTTGCACAGGTCACCACCTGGATGGGTGACCGCGTGTGGCATTTACATCTGAGCGCTACCGTGCTTCGGAGGGCACGTAAAGCTGTCGGTCCCGGTTCTTGTCTAAGGATAAGAATCGTTAGGCCATGTCGGAGGCCTTCGGGCGGTCTGAAAAACTCCGACACTAGAGTTGGCCACACACTCACACGAAAAACAAACAAAACAATGGTATTTTACGTAACCTGCATGTAGAACATAGACAATGCAGTGTGCTTTGTCATTTGTAAAGTGATCTTTATGATTTTGGAAAGGATATTTAAATTTGGTATGATTCCAAGTGGAGTTCTTGCCAACACTCCCTAGAATGGATTTATGATTTCAGCTGTCAGCAAAGTAAATGCCGAGGGAGAAGAGATACTATAAGGTGACTGCAGCTTGCAAATGTAAACTGATCGAGCGTAGAATGAATTTAAAATGTATTTCTAGTTCATCGGTATCGACGGAACCGTAAACATTTTGAACAGGGACGTTTGAACACTGATCTCACACGTGTCATGAGTACAGCTTTGAATACATTATCTATTTACGCGCTAATATTTATTTAGTAATTCGTGTATTCGGGTTGTTATTTGAAAAATGTTGAACATTATAATATAACTACAATACTGTGATTTTTAGCCACAGACCATTTTTATACTTACCTGCTTTAGATTTCGTAGCCGAGATATTCCGTAAGCCACTCAAATAGTAGCAAAGCTCACCGAACCAATGAGGCTGTAAAATATGTTCATCACACAAAGAAAACGTTAAAATAATGTATCAGATATGAATGCTCGTATTGGACATGAATCAAAATAAAAAGTGGTAAATACGTATATTGGCATTTCCCAATACAATTTAACAGTCAAGCCATCTGTCCTGATCAAGAGAACTAATGCTGAGAGATTAATAATTAATCCAGCCGGGTAATACTGTTACATAGTATTATTTATGACTACAAGGCCAATTATGCGACGCAAAGTATCCATATTCGAGCAAGATTTATGTAACTATCACAGAAGGTGTGAGTGAAACAGCCTATTGAGACGAAACAGCGGGATTTGTCGAGCCGCCGCCTAAATATTCATTCCTATCAATCAAGTACGTAAATAACGTAGCGATGAGACAAAATTCTCATTATCACTAAGGAGTTACGGCTTGACCTACAATAATAAAACTATATGTATTTAACCCACGATATATTTTAGCTAAATTTTAATACTTTCTGATATAAATATTTGCGCGAGGTATCTAAGCTAAGGTAAAGTAGATTTACCGCCTGCAAACTATACTCTTCTATAATTAAATACAATTACCTTGGCTTTGATAATAAAAATAATTTATTTACCTCAGCGGGGGAGGATTATTCTTCGCCTTTGTTTGTGTTATAATGCGAGGAAAATGTGACCTCACATAAGGCTCGCTGAATAATGTTAACGTGCCTAACAACAGACTCTTATAAAAGGTAGTTGACAATGATTCCTAAACACACAGTACGGCATATTCTACGTTGTACTTGATGTTTATTTCTAATTGTCAGGACTCGGGAGGCGCTAAGCAGCACTAATAAAATGATCATCGGTTTGGGCGTAACCTTACACATAGCACAGACGAGATAGTTGCTAGTATCATCCATTATTAATGTTCTTTTTATGTAAACGTAAGTCGTGAACATCATTGCCATGGGTATAAAATACGAGTATTTTTCATGCTGATGTTTAATGAATAGGTACTGAGTATTACTAGTCCAATACGTCAATTGAAATAAAATAACTTCAAGTGAAAGTGAGAGCTATATTTGATGATTCTACATTGACTTAAGTTATATTGAGTGTCGTGTAAGTAATTGATCTCAAAGTTTTTCAAAGGCATTCGTTTAAAAAGTATCGTATTTCTTTGACATTTTCTCGATTTGCTATATGCTTCTATATTATTTTTGATATACAGGCTTTTTGTTTTGACTGCTTTAGTTTTATAAAAGTGTAAACGACTAAGGGCTAGATTTTCTTGTTTCTTAACATTTCTGATCCAAGATGACTTTGAATTATGTATCAATTGTTGTTTTAAGGCAGGCAATTGTAATTGTTTTAATGAAAATATGTTTTCCAAATAACAAAACAATACAAATGAATAGAAGTATTCTATGTATGGCACTACGAATATACAACCACCTACCCAAAAAATATAATAGACTGTAATAATATTAATTCATTTAAGTACAAATTAAAACAATTCTTATATACCAATGCATATTGCAATGTAACAGAATATTTAGATACCAAAGTTGATTAATACAATAATTTGTAAGTGCTTTTAGCTTATAAGTATCCAGAAATGATTATATTTGCAATTTGTATTTAAATTTTATACATACATACATACATAGACTCCCGCTTGTTTCCCCAAGGGGTAGGCAGAGGCATATTAAGCGCCCACTTTTCGCCAGTGTTAAATTAAATTTAATGTATTATGTTTATCATTTACTATTTTTATTTTAATAATACTAATAATTGCATGATATTTATAATTTGTGTGACATTTAATTAATTTTTACAATACTTTACAACTTTGCACACCACAAGGGTAAAATATGGCAAATGCAACTATAATAATATACACGTATCATCTTAAAATGTACCCATATTTTCAATAATAAATTGATTTGATTTGATTTGAATATCAATCATCATCTTTATCAATATGTATGTATACGTATACATACGTATGGATCCAAGACTTACACGTCTAGGAGCCCGGGGTCCGCTTACTAGTCTAACCAGAAATTACTTCCCATAACGACTGCCAAAAACCTGAATTACAGCCTGGACCGACAGCTTAACATGCTCTCCAAAAAACAAGGCAAGCGATAATTAACAATTTAATACCCACATAACTTCGAAAAGTCAGTGGTGCACGCCGTGGATTCGAACTCGATAACCTCTGCATAGCAGTCCGTTGGTATCTCCACTACGCTAACGCTGCTCTTGCTCAGCTTTTCAATAAAAATCAATACACTTAATGAAATAGCTTTATTTTTTTATTCGGAAGAAGCTAGTCAATAATATGACCAAACTATTACTTTTCATACGGCTATTCGTGATGTTCATACATTTAAAACGAAGTTAGATACTTTATTATAAAATTTCACAGTACCTATACCTAATGCGCCACTATGTCTTTTATGTTATATACATTCCGAAATACCATATATTACTACGTCTTTCACATGTCGAGTTAAAGAATAATAACTGGCGACAATAATGCAGCACTTGGGTTGACATGATACCTCTATGTTAGCGTATCGCTTTGAAGATAGCTGCGGTATATGTTACACAATGCAAGCTTTGAGTTTCCCCCCGTGGGATCTCCACCTTGTCGTGGTGGGGGGGCTCAGTAACCGTGGATTGGTCACCCGCGGTGAAGCTAAGAGGGATCCAGGAGGGGACGCTCCGTGTGGGCTTGACGGGGCCTGCGCAGGACGCGTCTAACGGTGCGGGTGCGGGGGACAGTTCTGTCTGTCCCTCGCAGTCGGGCGTGGTCGCGGGAGGAGAGGCGTGTCGGTGTTGCGTTGCCGCGCGCCCTATCTCCCGCGACCAAGTGGGGGCGCACCATTCGATGCGTCGCGGTGGGGCCGCAGAGGAAGAGGAGATGCGGTGTTGCGTTGCCGTCCTCCCTATCCTCTGCGGCCGCTTGGTGTTTTGGCGGCGGAGCCCAACACCCTCATCCGCCGCCAAGGGGGTTTTGTTCGGGGCCCGCCGGACCATCTGGCGGGCCAATACCCGTCGGGGGATTGCGACGTATGCTTGGGCGAAACCAGACCCTCCGACACACGGGAACATGAGGCACACGGGTTGGTTTTTAGTCAGTAAGAGTCTGACAGTCCCCTTCGCCCATCCCCCAGGGCGGAGGGACTCCATGAGGATTTTCCAACCCGACACCAAAAAAAAAAAAAAAAAAAGCTTTGAGTTTGACGCATCTTTCATCCATCCTCATTAGTCAGAGAATCGCTTACAAATAAAATACATACATACATAGTCTCTAACGCCTATAACCCCGAAGAGGTAAGCAGAGGTGTATTCCTACACCCACTTTTCGCCAAATATATTTTAGTCCCACGTAATAAGGGGCGAGCCTATTGCCGTACCGGGCACATTTGGGCAAATAAAATATTGTATCAAAAACAATACAACACTCGTACGTAGTCCTAATCACTGTCATAGTTTTATCTCTGTTGCATCAAGACACTTGCCTTGGAGTCCAGCATCTGCTTTGAGTCTAGCTTCCCACATATGACAGAATATTTTCTATGTTTTACTGAGCGACTGTCATCTGACCTCCGCAACCCAAAGGGATAGCGATATTTCATGCCTTCGGCTAGTGTCGGTATATTCAAGAGTGCAGACACCCATAACTACTGTCGAAGATCTTAAGGACTGACGGCGAAACGTGCTCTCCGAGGCACGGGGCAAGCGATAATTTACAATACAATACGCACATAACTCCGAAAACACATTGGTGCGCGCCGTGGATTCGAGCCCGATATCCTCTGCATGGCAGTCTTGTTTGGAGACACGTCACAATATAATAACGCTTTCGGAGTCATCAAACTTGCTTATAATCTGTGCCACTGCTAGGCAAAAGCTTCCTCTCATTAAGAAAAGGCTTCGGTCATACAATGAACCTAAAATCCAAACGTTTTTTCAATCTCGACGTCCTATAAACTTCGTTATATGGAATTCACGTCAGCTGTTTTTGGGGTATTCATTCTTAACAAGTATCAGCGAATTTCACGTTTATATGAGCTATTACCACTATCTTTTCTTCTTTTAAATTTTTACCCGATTTTCACAACATTCTACTATAATAAGGGCTTCTTTATTTGTCCATATTGTTATTTGAAATGAGTAGGTACATATGCAAAAAAAAAATTAAGTTTTTAATAACCATTTTTGTGAAACATGGCGATTACACAATATGTTAATTAAAACAATAAACGCACTCTGGTACCTTTTTAATACAACGCCAGCTGTCTTACGTGAAAGACAGTAATTTTAGTAAGTGGCACCATATGTGAGCCATTTTTTTTTTTTTTTGGTGTCGGGTTCGAAAATCCTCATGGAGTCCCTCCGCCCTGAGGGGAAGGACGAAGGGGACTGTCAGACTCTTACTGACTAAAAACCAACCCGTGCTACTCATGTACCCATGTGTCGGAGGGTAGGGTTTCACCGAAGCATTCTTCGCTACCCCTCGACGGGTATTGGCCCGCCAGATGGTCAGGCGGGCCCCGAACGAAACTCCCTTGGCGGCGGATGAAGGTGTTGGGCTCCGCCGCCAAAATATCCAGCGGCGCGCAGAGGATAGGGAGGACGACAACGCAACACCGCATCTCCTCTTCCTCTGCGGCCCCACCGCATAGCAACGATGGTGCGCCCCCATTTGGTCGCGGCAGATAGGGCGCGCGGCAACGCAACACCGACACGCCTCTCCTCCCGCGACCGCACCCGACTGCAAGGGATAGACAGAACTGTCCCCCACACCCGCACCTTGGGACACATCCTACGCAGGCCTCACCCAAGCCCACGTGGAGCGTCCCCTGCCGGGATCCCGCTTAGCTTCACCGTGGGTGTACCTCAAACCCACGGCTACTGAACCCCCCCTCCACGACAAGGTGGAGATCCCACGGGGGGGACCATATGTGGAGCCTGCGATAGATCGAGCTATAGGTACCTACTTATAATATCGCACCTTATGGTTATACGAACGGTTATAAATGTTGGCTCATTTTTATACACCCTATTTACTTATAAATTGTAATAACGTAGTTTGATTACAATAATATAACTCGTAAAGAAAATAGAAAATCAAATATGGGCGAATATTTGCGTTTTATATTAATTTAAATCTACTTAATACTGGGAAAATAAGAAGCATTATGCGCATTAATTTATTATTCAATATCAAGTAGGTATTAAGCTTCACGCATTATAATATATTCACGGCACTTGACCGCTAATTAATGGTCAGTGAATGTTTTTGTACGCAATAAATTTATAAAGTGCATATGCGTAACGATTTAATAGCTTAGCAAGTTCCATAATTTTTTTATAAGCTTCCAGTCGTCACTTTGAGACAAATGTCAGTAATCGTGTGAAACTAAACTACGTTTGCGTTGTACCATATGAAATCTTTGGTCGCGTGAACTTGCGCGGATATTTGACGTGAAAGGACGGTACCGGGTGTAACAATGTATTATGTTCTCATTCGACAGGACTATCCATGGAAACCCTTCAACGTTACCTCAGAACTAGCGATTCTGCGAAAATCCGGGCGTTCGCGCCGCGTTTGCACGAAACATATCGAGCGGTTTCAGACTAGCGTTTTACACGCGCGTATAAGCCCGTTTTTGGAAGCGCATTTAAGCGCGTATAGGCACCTTCTGGCACACGCGCAACTCGTACGTGCGTTGACGCGCTTCTTAGCTCGTATAAGCGCGAGCCGCAAGAGACACCTTTATAGGCGTATTCGCACGAAACACGGGGAGTTTCGAGCAAAGACGCCGAAATATGCCCGTTTACGCGAGTCCAGTTTCTTGAAGCGCGTAATGTAGCGCGCGTGTAAGCGCACATGCTGAAACGACCGCTTACGCGCAGAAAAATACGTTAATCTGAAACCTCCCTTTACACGATATGTGACGGGTGCTTATCGCGACCGTAATGCTATTTCATGCGACCAACACCATCACATAACACTATGTGAAGGAAATCATAACATTTAGTTATTTTTTTAATAGAACTTATACAAATGTTTTTTCTTCTCCAGGTGTCATAATACCTAAGCCAAAATGTCATTAATACCGTTTCAACGACTTTACCTGTTAGTTGTCAAAGTTATTGAACATACAATGGTTGTCCTTTATCCTATTGATAGTGATAATGGACTACAATTTATACACCAAATTACCTGCTGTTAATGATGTTAGTCACAAATAAAAAAAACCATACGCAACCTTTTTATTACACATAAATAATCAAACCTTATGGCTATAATATATTACGAATCTGCGAACAAAAATATGGATCCAATATAATAAAACAACCCTCCATCATTAAAACCTTATCCTGAATAGGTATTAGAACCCAATCTAAATATGAAATTATTCAGGTATCTATCGCATACAATATATTTAGATAACTATATGGAAATTGGGATCCCGGACCGTAATAATTTCAACGCTTGTTTGTATACATCTGCTGCCTCTTACGCAATATATCCAACACTAACATCATGTTACTTTTAAATTGAAACTGAAAGAATACCTGCTTGATTACCAGAAAGAATATGTAAATATTGCTGCAACTGCTATTTAAACTGTCTATCTTTAATAGTAAAATATTTTAAAATGAACTGTTTTTATCATATTTTCTGTTTTTGTTTGTTTTAATAGGATATTTTGTTTTATTTTTATATTATGAGAATTTTATTAAATTATTGGTATTTAATTCAATAACCTTATCTAATCTAATGTTACCTAAATGGCTTTAATGTTATTACAATTATATTCTGTCCCTAGACTGCTATTCCTGTAATTTAGTTATTTATATTGTGTGGTTGACGGCATAGAATACAAGTGTCACCACCCCCTATCTTCCCGTGGGTGTCGTAAGAGGCGACTAAGGGATAACACGATGCAAATACCATCTTTGCGTAGAGACGGAAAACTCGACATCAAACCCTATACGACTGCCTCTTTGGTCTCGCGGCATAAATGTGCGCGTGGGATCGGGAGGTCCCGGGTTCGATTCCTGGGTCGGGCAGTGTTATTGGGTTTTTCTGTCACGAAATTCTCAGTAGCAGCACGGAGTCTGGAAATGTGCCCGGTACGGCAATAGGCTCGCCCCTTATTACGTGGGACTAAAGTATATCTAGCGAAAAATGGGTGTAAATACACCTCTGCCTACCCCTTCGGGGATAAAAGGCGTGACGATATGTATGTATGTATGTATGTATATTAATGAAATGTTGTAAATGTTTAATAATAGTAAGCTTTTTATTTTATATGAATGATTTTATAATTTTATGATATTATAATATTTTATGTACCTGCTGTTTAAGTTGTATTAATGTATTTCTATTTTAATTAATATTTATTTTGTTGTGAGCGTACAATCACTTGCTCAGGCTGCAGCTGAAAATCAGCGTTAGGCAGTGGTTTCGCCGTTGCCTAGCATGTTGCTGAGCTGTTGGCCCTTTGGCACACATTGCTTTTTCTTTGTATTTAGAGTGTATGTTGATTCTTTTTTCTGTCTCTTTTCTTTATTTTAATTGAATTACTTCTCACTGTTTGTAATGGTACATATTATTGTAAATTGTGCCAATAAAGTGTATTATTATTATAACATATAGACAAATTAGATTTTACGCACAGCCTCATTTACAAATATGCAAATCATTGATAGATTCAACAAATATTCACGGCGACAATATATCTCTTAGGGAATTTGATTTACAGTCCTACAGACTATATAGATGTGAATGTGATGTATTTTATCCAATTACGTATATCTGTATACCTACTACATTTTGCCCGCGGCTTCACCTGCGCGAGTAACGGCTGTCGAAACATACAAACCAAACAAAAACATACAAACTCACAAAATGTATCGCTTTATTACATTAATGTAGACTTGTGCAAATATGTGATGGACTTGCAACGAAATTTTAAGTATCTCTACTTTGTAATTTAAAAGGCTTAAAGCTGCCTCGATCTGTTTATAAAGTTTAATAAATGTATGCATTACGGATTTATTTAAACTTTGAACTAATTTAAAATACAGCACGAGCTGAAATAACAATTTGGCCAATACAAGGGTAGAGATAAAGAGCTCCCTTGAAGTCGACCGTTTTTGTTATAATACAAGCTAATGTAAATTACATGTAGCGAAAGAGAAAGCCCAATCTTATTCAATGTACTTATAGAGGGAGTAACATAAGCCAATTTAATCCAAGGTGATTATTTCCAACCGCATAAAAATCAAAATCAATAACGTTAAAATGAGAGGAGAAGCCAAAATCTAACACAAAGCGTACTCGTCATTATGGGCTGGCGTAAAGCGTTAATAACTCGGCTTAATTCCTTTGACTCCCCGTCATGGCAGCCCTCAGAGACTTTCGCTGCTTTACTTAACACGTTTATCTTTGTATTTTATAACGTAAAACGAAACCGACGCCTTATAGCTTGTTACGGTCACCCAAGCTCTGTAAGTATTTCCTACATCGGTTCTTTTAAAGTGGCTTAACAACCACTTCTAAGTATACGAATCGAATATAAGTATACGAAAACGATTACGGAAGTGCAAGAGATGAGAAATAGCTTAAAAAGTATACCAATCATGTAAAGTGTTGTTTCTGTCTTCAGAGGGTACAGATAGTAGTAAAACAGGTACCTCGTATATGGGAATTTGCCTTCTCGTTGCATCGCTTTATTTCATTCAATTCCATACTGAATGCAATACAGTCCGAGACCCAATAATTAATCATAATAATTTGTTATTCAAGTTACCAGGACTAATAGTATAGGTAGTAAAAAGAATTGCAAACTGATGGGCTGTGTGGCAAAATAATTGAAATTGCAAGTAAAGGACAAAGAGTGCAAAACTTATATACTTTCACTGCAGATAGATAGTTTCAATAGCAATGCACATATAATATATCAATCGGTATGTATGTGTTATGTAAGTCTATTAATGGCGAGGGCCACTATATTACCATAACGGTACAATCTTGGTAGGCATATGTAACGTATGTCCGGTACTTACCGCGTTTGCGTCACAGTACCGCCCATACGCTCGGCCAATCAGAGAAGGCCATCGTCCGCTCTCGTAAGTTTTGCCCATATTTGGTCAAGCTTCGCGAACTTTGATGGAGGGCCCGGTATATAAAGGGGCCGACAGAGAGGCCGGCACCGCTACTCTAACGTCGCTTCTACTACCTACCTACTATAACTAAGCGTACCTACTGACCCTACGTCGTATCTACGTGTATCCTGGTCCCAGCTACGGGTAAGCACTACATTTACTGCGTTAGCGTACTGCCCATCTCTCTACCTGCTAGCTGAGGCTGGCTGACGCCGCCTGCCTGACTCTATTGGTTGTAACTCTCCTAATGCTGCTTTCCTTCAGGTTCCAGGTTCACCTTAAGACTCCGGCTACGCTCCTAGACCGCTACACTTTCCTGCATCGCCTTCGGCGTCACCTCTGCCGAAGAGTCTGACCTGCCCTGCTCATCGTACTCGTACCGCCGGCGTCTGCCAGCTGAACCAACGGCCTGCGAGGATCTACCGCTACGCGCAGCCTTCGAGCAGCCTGCCTACACACTACCAGAGGGAACAGCGTGGGAGACTGCAGCCCTTAGTGTTCAGGCCAGTGTCGTGTTGTTGGTCGGTCATACTCGTGGCAAGGGAAGTGAGACAATACTCGGCAAATAAACGCATATAGAACCTTTTCTGCGTTTTACTACCAGAACCCGTTACAGTGGCGCCTACGTGGGTTATTGTCTCGCTTTCCGTGCTCGAGTTCTCTTCTAGCAGGTCTCCATTATTGTAAGCGAGGTGGTGCGGCTACAGTGAACCGGTACGTATTGTTGTACTAATTGTCTACCTTTTAGTGTAACTACCTACTACATACTAGTTCGCAATTTTTAATTCTAACGTTTTTCTATTTAGTCCTAACGGTTGAACTTTTACGCCTAATCGTAAAGTAGGCCATTTGTAAGGGCGGAACGCTTGCGCACTAAGTGTAGTGTGTAGTACATACTTACGCAGTTTATGTATTCATACACAATGGGCTCACACCCCATAAAATACTTTTTTTTAAATAAGAACGAGATTGCTTACGAGGTCGCGATTAGAGGTGAGGAGCCGGCTACCTCTGTCCTAGGTCTGCGGAAGCAGCTCCCTAAATTACTGGAAGCCATTCCAAATGATGACATTTTGGAGTCGGGTCTAGCCATAGCGGTGGACTTCGAGGGCGCTAGCGAGGCCGTCTCTGAGCTGGCCAAGCGAGTGAATTTATTAACCATTTCTTACGACGCGAACCTAGCTAGGAGGTCTACCGCACTGCACAACCACATTTTCCATAGACTCCGTAGGATGGAACGTCCTACGGCGTATTCAAAACGAATAACCGAATTGTGCAGCCGTTTCGATAAGCTCTCGGCGGAGCTGTCCGCCATTGAACAATCAGGTGTTCGCTCAGCTGATGCTGTGGCTGAGGCCCAACCTGCGCCGTCTACCTCAACGCAGGCAGGGTTAGCCCCAGTATTGCATTGCGAGCATTTGAGAGTTAGCGAACTGTCTAAGCTAAAATACGACGGTACGGGATGCGTCCGAGCGTTTCTACAACGCGTAACCGAATTCCAAACCGCGCGTAATCTACCTTCCACTAAAATTTTATCATATGCCTCCGAAATATTCACCGGTAACGCACTTCACTGGTATCGCGGCCTAAAAGAATATTTCAATACATGGGAAGAACTCACCACTAAATTAATAGACGATTTCACACCGTACGATTATGACTACCGGCTATTAAATGAAAGCCGCCGACGTACTCAAGGTGCTACTGAAACTATAATTATTTATCTCTCGATAATGAATCAGCTGTTCGCTAGGCTGTCACCGTCAAAGCGATTGTCCGAACGCGAAAAGTTAGACATCCTATTGCATAACATACGTCCATGCTACTCACTAGTGCTAGCTCCGTCAATATCTTCAATAGACAGTATAGCAACACTGCAGACGTTATGTTTAAACTACGAACGGATGAAATGTTTGAACTCTCAATTCCGCGAACCGTATTACAGTAACGACACGTTGGCACCAGACCTAGCTTACAGTCATAAACCTTATAACCGAGCGCGTAATAATTCCTACAATAATTATCCCGTTGCTACTATAGAGGGTATGTCCGGAAAACCCGAATACACTGAGAACAAAGAACCTAGCAAACCTAAGTCTAAACCTAGCTCTGTCACTCTAGTCACGTCCAAGTACTGCCCGCGCTGCCGTATCAATGATCACAGTTTGAATGAGTGCAAACGCGATCGGTTCGCAATTTGCTTCAAGTGCGGCCGTATGGATGTGACATTCCCTAACTGCCCGAACTGTAAATCGACGAAACCAAAAAACTAGTTGGTCAGGGTCGGGGCGTGTCAAAATTTAAATTAGGTTCTACAACCTATTCAACCAATTTTGACAAAGATGATTGGAGAAATTGGCTAAACACTCTAAAAGTGTATTTCTCTAGTTATTCCGTCGCCTCGATCCTGGATAATAAACCTAAAAATGACCTACGGCCCTATGTTAACGTAATGATTAACAGTTTACCTATTTGTGGATTGCTCGATTCCGGTTCAGCCATTACAATTTTAGGTAACAACTCCCATCTGGAGGTAATTACTAAAACCGGGTTAGAAATACAGCAGTGTCACAACACAAATTCCATTCGGACCGCGAATGGAAATATCTTGTTGCCGCGCGGTCTTATCAACTTACCCACTACTTTTAATAATCAAACCCACTTATTGAAAGCTTATATTATTCCAGAAGTTACAAGTAATTTAATTTTAGGCATCGATTTCTGGAAACTATTTAAATTACTGCCTAAGCATATCGCAGCCGTATGCATGTCTAAAACATTGCCGTGCAGTGTGTTAAGTGAAAATAAGCCGAGTAACACGAACGTATTGCAATCTTTTAGTGAGTTGAGTGAGTCACAACAAAGAACGGCTAAGTTAATTATAAAGCAATACGAGTCGATTTCTACTGAAAAAACAGGTTTAGGACGAACTCACTTAATGGAACATGCAATAGACACTGGCGATTCTGCGCCGATACGCCAAAGATATTATAGGTTACCGCCGGCGAAATTAAAAATAATTATTGACGAATTAGACGAAATGCTTGCATTGGGAGTAGTAGAAAAATGCGAAAGTCCGTGGTCGTCACCAATTTTACTAACGCCTAAGAAGGACGGTAAACTAAGGTTTTGTTTAGATAGTCGGAAACTTAATTCTATTACTAAAAAAGACGCGTACAAACTACCTTACGTATCCGAAATTTTAGACAACCTTAGGAACGCTAGATATCTAAGTAGTATAGACTTATCTAAGTCCTTTTGGCAGATGCCTCTTCGCGAATGTGATCGTGATAAGACTGCGTTCTATGTGCCTATTAGAGGAACATTTAGATTTGTGACTATGCCGTTTGGTTTAACGAATGCGCCTGCGACACAACAGCGTTTGGTGTATCACTTGATTTCGAACAGTCCTGAGTTTGAAAACTCTGTATTCGTTTTTTTAGATAATATCGTGCTTATATCGCCATCTTTTAATGCACATGTGTCACTATTAAATAAAATATACGAAAAATTAAAATCGGCCAACCTTTCCATTAACTTAGAAAAATCTAAATTCTTCCGTGATGAATTGAAGTACTTGGGCTACGTAGTAAAGGATTACAAGTAGTAGTCTACGTAGTAAAGGATTACAAGTACTCTAAAGGATTACAAGTAGACCCATGTAAGGTGGAAGCCATTCTTCAATATGCTACGCCTAAGAATAAAAAAGAAGTCAAAAGGTTCTTAGGCATTGCATCATGGTATCGGCGATTTATACCTAATTTTAGTACTATTGCCGGTCCTTTGAACAAACTTACCTCTACCGGTAAGACAGCCGCACCATTTCAGTGGTCGGTGGAAGCTGATGACTCGTTTTGTTAACTAAAACAATTGTTAAGCTCCGCATCAATATTATCGTGTCCCGATTACGAGAAACCTTTTCAAGTTCACACAGATGCGAGTGCGAGCGGCATCGGTGGGTTACTTACACAAGAAATAGATGGCGTGGAACTACCTATCGCTTACATGAGTAGGTCACTAAATGCACAGGAACAAAACTACAGTATAACAGAACGGGAGACATTAGCAGTTCTAACAGCCCTCGAATATTGGCGCTGTTATTTAGATAACGGGTTAAAGTTTGTTGTGTATACTGACCATTCCGCACTGAAATGGTTCCTAAACTTGAGCAACCCGACTGGTAGATTAGCTCGGTGGTCGGTTCGTCTGTCAGCCTTTAACTTCGAAATAAAGCATCGGCGCGGCACAGATAATATTATAGCCGATGCGTTATCACGATCCCTACCTGTAAATATAATTAACGCGAATAATAATAACGTGAATGACCCTAATGTTGACACTGATCAATGGTATTCAGCCACCTACAATGGTTGTTTATCTTCGCCTAATGACTATCCAGACTATTCTATTAAAAATAATAAATTGTATCTTTTGATTAAATCTAGGTGTATGCTACGTAAGGAGTTCGAATGGAAAGAAGTACTACCTTCTTCTGATCGAAATAATGCCATATTAGAGAACCATGCCGAACCCACTTCGGGGCATTTCGGTATATTTAAAACTTACAAGCGCTTAGCACTGCGTTACTATTGGCCCAAAATGCGCGATGACGTAGTTAAGTTCATAAATTCTTGCGACACTTGTATCGCGCACAAACATCAGAACCATGCACCATTGGGAACCATGGGACGACCCAAAGTATGTTCACGACCCTTCCAAACCATTTGTGTAGATTTGGTGGGGCCACTACCCGTCACAAGAAAACAAAACGCCTACATCTTTGTAGTAACTTGTTGTTTTAGTAAATACTGTCTACTTTTTCCTATCAGGCGCGCAACTGCTGAAATAATAACTAATATTTTGGAAGAAAAAATATTTTTAGTTCATGGTATACCATCTACAATTATATTGGACAATGGTAAACAGTTTGTCAGTGCTACTTTAAAAGCTATGTTGCGCAAGTACAAAATCCCTAATCTTCATTATACTCCTAAATATTCCCCACATGTGAATACGGTCGAACGCTATAATAAAACCATTGGTACTACCTTAGCGGCGTTTGTAGGAAATGACCAGAGATTATGGGACACTCTCCTACCCAAGGTGCAGTTTGCATTAAATACTGCAGTTAATGAAGTCACGGGCTATACACCTAGTTTTTTAGTCTATGGACGTGAATTAGTTCCATGCGGCTCACACTATGTCGATACGGACGCTGATGATATAGTATACATACCTAGGGACGATTACGCAGAAAACATAGGTCACTTATCAGGCATCTTTGACAAAGTTCAGGCACTCCTCATTCAAGCTCATGCTAGGAATTCCCAAAAGTATAATTTAAGCCGTAAACCAGCTGAGTTTAATGTGGGAGACACTGTGTGGAAAAGGACTTTTTATCAGAGCGACAAGGATAAGTCCTTCTGTAAGAACTAGCCCCTAAATTCGTGAAGTGTACAGTGATTAATAAAAAGTCGCCCCTCGTTTACGAGTTGTCGGACGCGTCTGGAAATTCTATTGGGGTTTGGCACATTAAGGACCTAAAACTTATACACTATAGTGCCTAACTATTTGTTACAAACCGTGGAAGACTTTCCCTTCCTTCTCTCTATATGCCGTCTTAGCTTGGACAGTAGCGGACTCATAGACCTAACGCAGCTAGTCGGATTTTCCTTGTTAGCCACGTAAAATCCTCTCCTAAGGCGGGCGGTATTGTAACGTATGTCCGGTACTTAACGCGTTTGCGTCACAGTACCGCCCATACGCTCGACCAATCAGAGAAGGACATCGTCCGCTCTCGTAAGTTTTGCCCATATTTGGTCAAGCTTCGCGAACTCTGATGGAGGGCCCGGTATATAAAGGGGCCGACAGAGAGGCCGGCACCGCTACTCTAACGTCGCTTCTACTACCTACCTACTATAACTAAGCGTACCTACTGACCCAACGTCGTATCTACGTGTATCCTGGTCCCAGCTACGAGTAAGCACTACATTTACTGCGTTAGCGTACTGCCCATCTGTCTACCTGCTAGCTGAGGCAGGCTGACGCCGCCTGCCTGACTCTACCGCTACACTTTCCTGCATCGCCTTCGGCGTCACCTCTGCCGAAGAGTCTGACCTGCCCTGCTCATCGTACTCGTACCGCCGGCGTCTGCCAGCTGAACCAACGGCCTGCGAGGGTTTACTGCTACGCGCAGCCTTCGAGCAGCCTGCCTACACACTACCAGAGGGAACAGCGTGGGAGACTGCAGCCCTTAGTGTTCAGGCCAGTGTCGTGTTGTTGGTCGGTCATACTCGTGGCAAGGGAAGTGAGACAATACTCGGCAAATAAACGCATATAGAACCTTTTCTGCGTTTTACTACCAGAACCCGTTACACTCTGAATTAATATTTTGGTTCATCGTGCCGGCAAATGCGCTCATCCCGACCTTATTACTGCCCTCATTGCCGCGGGAAACCAATTTTCTGAAAATAAGTACATAGATTCTTTGAAAGTATTAAATCACATTTCTATTTCATGCAAGATCGCCCATGATGTCGCTAACGAACTTAGTCAAGAATTAAGTATCTCTTGAAGCCAAGTATTGGTGTAAGATCATGCAACTACCATTCTAATAGGCATTACAGGTTAATTATTGTAAATCACGGATTACTCAGAATAATAAAATAATTCATGAGCATGATATGTGATACTACAGATAATTTCTTAGCTTAACATCACTTTTCTATATAAAATCTAACCACTAGAAAAAATAGAGCTAATTAAATAAAAAATATCTATTCCTCTTTTCACCGTCCGCTTTCGAACAGTTGTGAGCGATCTGAATCTTGCAATATGATGTAGTGTACGTCTTTCAAAACTACGTTATCAGTAACATCAGAAATTATTACCTTTATCTGTAGCTCGTTATTTAGAAACAGATTTAAGACAATAGTTCGTTATATGTAACTTAATCGGCTGTGGTATCAAACGTAAAGTGACTTTGTAGTTTGTATTTCTTGACTACAAATGAGTCCCCTTTGTCCTGTCACTGCGTCTATTTGAAATCGCGAAACGACATAATTGTTTATCTTTGTAAATAAACAATTATGTCGGCGGACTGAAGTGGATTTATTCGAATTAAATAACGATAATGGTTCGTCACAGGCAGGGGTGTTTGAACGTGATTATTGTAATATTTGGAACTATGAGTGTAATTCTGATCATTCGCTTGCCGAATACAAATTAATGAAAAGAATATGATTCAATTCATGACTCATATAAAGCTTTTAATTAAAGCTTGTCGTATTAAATATAATTTCAAAGTTCCGCTTTCACACAAGTATTAGCTTGAAACTAAAATGAAACTAATGTATCACGTTCACTGCAATATATGAGAGCTAGAGATATTATATAGTTGAAATTGTTTTTATCACAATATGCGATGTATGATTTTGAAGATATTTCGCACTCAGGAGATTTGATAACTTGCTAAATCACTAGCTGATTTCATCATTAATTTGGCAATCATTTATTATTGGCACTTTCAAACACAACGAAGCCGTCTATAGTTGTTCATATTTTTGGCAATGATCTGAATTTCGAACTATGGCTTAAAGATTAAGTAGCATAAAAGGAAAGTGGCAGGTATTGCATCGCATTTCAAAAAAATAAAATTTTGCTGTACTGTTGTAAGATTGGTAGGGTTTATAGAAGGACTCAGACTGATCATTTTTATGTAATTGTATTTTTTTAGAACATGGTGATCATTAGAAATATATTTTAAAACATACTAAGGTATTAATAACTAAACGCAAATAAATTAAGAACAAAACGCAGCTTACCATTGTTAGAGTTGGCCATGCTCAAAGATAATAATGTGGATACTAATTAATTTGTATCAATTTGATTCATTTTCGTACATTAAAGGTGCTAATATCTTTTCATTTAATAGACGATGTGGAATATATCCATTATTTAACTGAATAAACTATTTGTTTTCGTTAAAATCGAATATATTAATCGTGTTAGGCATTATTAAGTGACATCAGTGATATGGCAACATTTTAATGTTTTATTGACAATATTGACATAACAAGAAAATCTCAACGGCGTTTAACAAAGACAGCTCAATTGTGACATCTGTCAGAAGTATCAAACATGTCGATAAAAACCTAACCTTTCAAACATAAAACAAATTGAAATAACTTCTTATCTCCATGTTCTAAAAATCTACTAATTAAAACTGTGCTTCTTGGTGATATTATTTATTAAATAAATATACAAAGAAGTTAGTACACCAACTTTTATAGTGATACAAAAGTCCCATACATGCCTGCCATCCTTCTTTATGCGTAGGTTGTCGGTGGTATACTTCACTAATAAAGTATTCTTGAATAACCATAGAAAAAGCATTTAAACATTATAAATCTGAAAATATTATTCAGGAAGTTTAATTATAGCCTGATATTTGAACTCTTAAGGAAAGGGTACTATTATAAATATATTTCCTTCAAAATGCATACATACATAGACTCACGCCTGTTTGCCGGAGGGGTAGGCATAAACTACGGAACGCCATTTGCAACGATCCTGACATATCTCTCTTGCTTCAGTCACTCCCATCAAATTTCTCATGCATGCTCTTCGGTTAAGGGTACCTAATCTAACCTGTCCTATTTTAGGATGTCTCCAATCTGGTCAGAGAACGTCTATCTAGGTCCTTCCCTTCCTGCTGTCCTATTCACACTTGACTTATATAACTTCTTGGTCAGTCTTTTGTCATCCATCCACTCCTTGTGTCCAAACCATCTTAGCATACGTTTCTCAATGGTTGTCACTACATCTTATTTAACCCCACAACACTCTCTTATCACACAATTCTTTACTTTGTCGTTCAAAGACACTCCACAAATACTTTCAGTGCTCTCATTTCTACAGCATTTATTCTACTTTCATGTCTATTCTGCCATACCCAACTTTCACTACCATACCTAAGTGTAGGTAGTAACAGCCCTCTATGCACAGCCAAATGTGCCATTTTGTTAATGTTTTGACTGTTCATAAAAGCCTCCATTCACTTTATTACCTGCTTTAACTCTTCTTTCAGTATCTTCTTCATTCTTACCATTCCTAGTAAACAGCGTACCTAAATATACAAAATCATTCACTTGCTCCACTTGTTGTCCAACGATCATAACATTATAAGCCGTAACACATTCCTCCTTTTCAAAAACCATAACTTTCGTCTTGCTCACATTAACTTTCATTCCTTTCTTACCTAAAGCACCATGCATGAATGCTACCATCTCTTGCAACTACTCCGCTGAAGACGCAAGTATTACTTGATCATCAGCATAAAGGAGGCATTTGACAAGTAACTCATTCATCCTTAATCCACAGTCACTATTTTTCAAATCTTGCAAACAACTGTCCATGAAGAGGTTGAACAGCCACTGCGACGCTACACATCCTTGTCTAACGCCTGTCTCAATGGTAAACCAATCAATGAACGACCCATTTATCCTCACACAAGCTCTAGAATCTTCATAAAGGGATTTCAGTGCTCGAATGAGGCTGATGTTCACCCCATACATCGATAGTACCGACCACATTTAATTCCTCATCACTTTATCGTAAGCCTTTTCTAAATCCACGAATGCGCAATAGACCTTTTGACCTTTGGCCAAGAATTTTCCGGCTAAGTACCGCAAGGAAAAGACTTGATCCGTGCACCCCATACCCTTTCGGAATCCCGCTTGTACATCCCATATTTTCTTGTCGGTTACTTCCATAACCCTTTCAATCAGTACCTTCGCATACAATTTGCCAACAATGCTGAGAAGGCTAATGCTTCTATAGTTCTTGCAGTCTTGTTGCGAGCCTTTTCCCTTATATAGAGGCACAAACACGGCTGTGGCACAGTCATCAGGTACTCGGCCGGTGCTCCAGCACAAGTTTAATAAGCGCTGCAGCTGACCAACTATGATGCCCTGTCCAGCCTTCAGTAATTCAACTGTAATCATATCATATCCTGCAGCCTTACCTCATTTTATACTTCCCAGTGCCTTCACAATCTCATCCACGCCAATATTGCTTTCATCGTTGCTATTATTACCATTCATTTCGTCAATCGATATCTCTATCACCGTTCCTTCAAACAAACCTTCAAAATACTCCTTCCATCTCTTCAGCACGCATAATTCACCATTCAGTATCTTTCCATACTTGTCTCTAATTAACGTGTATTCTGAGGATTGAGTTCTTCCTCGAACTGCACGAACGGATTTCCAGAAAAACTTTATGTTTCAAAATTATCCTTATCCTTCAAAATAATCAGAAGAATTCATTTAAAATTACTTTATATACCACGTATGCTTGTAAATCTACCGACAAAATATTAATAACGCCATCGATTCTCGTTATAAGCAATATTTTTTAATCTGCTCTCGAATATTGATAAAATTTTGATTAATTCAACAAATATTAATTGTTGATGGCCGCGCGCGAGTTTTACCTATACACGCAATCAGTTGTAAAATTGAGTTATTACTATTATTTGTTTTGTTTTTTGAAATACTTAATTATTTTCGCAGTTGAAGCTCTTCCTTGCGGACTTTGTCATATTATCCTAAAACTATAAATAGGTGCTCAAAGTCGTTGTTTGTTACCCAATTTTGGCCTTATTTATTTAAGATAGCTTTTAATACACGAAAATAAAATGAATACAACTAATATTTGATGGCTTATTTTTATTAAATTTTGTTTATACTGCTCACCATTGTAACACTTCATAAACTCAGGTGATTATACTTGTCAAGACTAGGGAAACATTAAGGAATTTCGTATAAGATGGATATCTTAAATGAAGATCCTTCTGAGATATTCGTAGTGCAGTTATTTGAGTTTCCTTTCGTAACAGATCCGCAGATTTGTGAAACGCTTGCACAGGTCATCACTTAGAAAGGTGACCGTTTGTGGCAGTATCGCACATACATCAGAGCGATACCACATGTTTGGGCCCTTCGGGCGGTTTAAGGCCGCCCTCACATTGGGCGTCAGCGTCAACGCAGCGGCACCTCGGCGTTGACTTCGCGTAAACGCTGCTCTGTCTTTTGAAGAACGCTCGGCTGACGCGGCAGCATCGCAACGCTTACGCGGCGTCGACGCCGAGGTGCCGCTGCGTTGACGCTGACTCCCAATGTGAGGGCGGCCTAAGACTCATACGAAAACATACTCACACCAAAAATAAAATTCATTTGTACATAAAGCACTCGGAGCTCATATTTATAAAAAACATAAAACAAATACATACAGGGTGTAAAAAGACCCTTAACGAAACCTGATACCCCATATTGTACTAATCATTACGAACATTTTTTACTTCGGCACCATACCTGGGAAATTCCTGGTTCAGGAGATATTGAGGCTCAAAGTGACGACATTTTTATTCTAATTATTCCAAAATCGTTTGTATTATAAATTTAAACTTTCTTCCAAACAAACATAAACAAAATTGATGAACGCAATGGATGCGTTACTATCAATCAGCTGGAGATCATAAACTGCCGCCGTTAGGGCGGTTTCAGATTAGAGTTTTATACACGCGTATAAGCTCGTTTTTCGAAGCGCATGTAGGCGTGTATAGGCGCGCCTTTTTGGCACACGCGCAACTCGTACGAGCGTTGATGCGCTTCTAAGCTCGTATAAGCTTGAGCCGTCAGAGTCCATGTTGATACTGTCACGATGTCACTACCATTTCGAGCGAACAGTCCGAAATATGCCCGTATACGCGAGTTCGGTTTTTTGAAGCACGTAATGTAGCGCGCGCGTAAGCGCGTATGCTGAAACGACCGTATACACGCCAAAGAATACGCTAATCTGAAACCACCCTTAGGTACCAGCCGACGTTCACGATGTAGGTACACACGGCCGGTGTAGGCACGATGCATTTCGCGCGCTATACATTGCGGCGCATAACATGTGCCTATTTTTTTAAGGTTGAAACAAAATCGTTTCCCAGGTATTATTTTCGCGAAGTATGACTTGGCATCATGTTCAGAAAGAGTAGACTTCGGCTTGGTGATGAGTCTTATGACACCCTGTATATAAAATTTAAAAATAAAACGTTGTATAATATTTCACATGAGTGAGCTACAAAGTAACGCAATATAACGCTTGTGCCTCACCAAAGGGTTAGTCAGGTACGTTACACCTACACATTTTTAGGTATTTCCAAGTACTATATATTTATGAACACTGTGTTCAGAAATACAATACACCTTTTGTAAGTTGGCTTTTAAATAAAAGTATTATTTTATACAAAGTTATTCTTAGTATAGGCTAACTATTTTTGTTTTGGGACATTCCTGTAATCGCTTAAAAAAATCTGGTGTTCCAAAATTGAACTTTAAACTCGAAAAAACATTTTGTCATGTTTTTGGAAAAGCTCAATTTTTGTCAGCAATATTCAGAAGTCCGCACACGAATTTTATCTCATTTGAATCCAAAACATTCAGCATCATGCTTCAAAACATGTTTCTTAATATTAGTAGCAAAACACACATTTATTTATATCCATGTCTTTTTTCATACTGCTTTCTGAAAAATAATACAAGTGCTAAAAATATAACAAAATCTTTTAAAACTACGTCTCATAGTAAAATCAAGCCCTTGTCTGGTCATTCTCATCGACCGGAACTAGACTTAAAACCTAATTGAATGAAAAACAAGTATCAAGAGCCCTTTGTCTTTGTCAGTAAACAAAACCGAGATAACACGAGAGTCGCTTCAGGGAACTGTAGTCTGACTTTAATATCCTATGTTTAATTTCCTTATAATAAGCAATATTTGCTTATTATAAGCGTAAAGCGACATCATGTTCTGAGATTTAGAGCTATAGAAATGACCCAATTCTAGAACATTTCACAATATTAAGTGCGTCTGATTTGAAAATTAAAAATTTATTCATTCTATACTAACCTAAATTCAAACATTTGGCTAATTTGTATCTTAGTATTAAAATATTTTTTTGATGTAACCAGATACAACATATAAAAAATTAACACGCCACAGGGGCTTGTGTTGTAGAGATTCATTTTAAGAATAGACTTGAGCAGAATAACTAGAATACCATCAACAGCGGTTTTGTCAAAGTTCGTAGCCTAAGGAAATATTATTGTTAATAATGTTTAATTCTTAACATTAAATATTTCAAAGTATAATAAAATGCAAAACCATTGCAGATTTAAAATGATGCACCATCCATTTCAAACACATTTTGTAATGACTACCAAGCTAGACGTAATTTCGGCGTTAAATGGATATTAGAATCAAAAGTAATAAAATACCAGTAATAATATATTTAGATGAACTATATAATTCGCATGAAAGTGCAATTTTGTTCAGATAGCTTTCAGGAGCGGTGCCTTACAGAAGAAGGCCCTAGAGACCTTCTCTGAAACCCACTTAGCAGACGATACTACATTCTTTATTTTCAAAGATAAAACTTTTTAACTACCTTCACTTCGCAAACTGGCGATTTAATCTAAAAATATGAGTTTATTATCCTTAGTTAATGTTTCTCTTTCACCAAAATATTTTGTTATTTCAAACATTTTTCTAAACGTTATCGTGAATAATAATTTTGCCATGAGTTAATTAAATATTAATTCATTTTATTACTAAGCTTTCTGTAATGTTTCGCAGTTCAAAATTAAAACAGACTGGTGGGATTCATTTATCAATGATGCTTTTATTCGATTTTCTGAACATGAACCACACTGACATGATGAATTGTTTGCTAGTTATAATTCAGCTTAAGGTTAAATAAGTGACTGCATACCAAACAAATACGAACTGTCATTAATTAAACAAAACAACGGTTTTGTTTAATTTAAAACTATGTAGAAGGAGGATCAAAACTTTTTAAACACAACAAAATTTGCAAAGACAAATACCAATATCTGTATTCCAAAAAGTTAATGAAAATACAAGACAATTTTAATGAAATTTTGTAGGTAGGTATCATCAATTGAACTCGCGAGCACAAATTCTAATTTTATGGTATTCAGAGTGAGAATTATCGTAACTAATTTTGACCTTGGTAAACAATTTGGGACATTAATCCCCATGTAATTTAAACGTACGTACGTATCGCTGTAACCATATAACTTGTGGTAACGGATTACTTCGTTTATGTAAGAAATGTTGCCGCACATCGGTTATATTCGGCGCGGCTGTGTTTGGATCAGCGACACGTTGGACAAATAAAACCGTTGTAGCGGCCACTCTGCTGTCACCACAAATTGGATTGACTGCGCAAGATCGAAATATACGTCCACTTCCCGCGGTGCATTTGGGGTTGCGGCAAGACAGGGCTCGCGTTTATCACTATTACGACCTCTTCTCATTACTTACGAGTGAAGCAGCCACTACTCTCCGCATTTACGTCGGTATAAAGACTTGCGACTTGTATTGGTCTACGAAATGTGATTGCTAATTAACGTAATCGATAGACTATGAGATAACTTTACAAATTAAATCATTTCCCGGCTCATCTATTTTAGCTCTACGCCGGTGTTGGCTGCAACATTTTCTACTTTTAGCAATCAAGTTTATCATGCAAAAATACTGATACTGTGTCATACTGAAATATTTTGCGATCGACATAAAACTAGACGTCTTTTTGTATTTACCAGTCATGCTCGCAAAGCACTAAAATACTACCTAATGAGAAACTTGCTTTAGAAGGCACTGTAATCCAACGGAATATAAAATTCTAATAAAATATTTTATTACAGCAATGCTGCACCGAATGTACGTGTTAGATAGTTGTGCGTTGTTCTATGTTGGGTCTTATTTACGATGCCCAGAAAGCGAGAGTTCAAACAAATTGTTGTGCAGATCCGTCCAGCTGAACCTCGGTAAATTGTCGTCATAAAACGTTATGAGAAAACGCCTTAAACCGCACAAGGCTGCCTCCAATCTGTTGTTACCGTATTTTGCATCTGGAGTCTACACTCTAAACCGAGTTTGGGCTCCCAAGACACGGTATTGTCTGCGCTGAATGACCATTCAACTTACTTACTTTGAATATTTTCTAAACTCAGAGCGGTAACTTACTGTGGATACATAAAATATACATGCAACGATGTTGTCAAGTGTAAGCGGGCTTTCTTCCATTTCGTAGTACGAGAAAACATTGCTAGTGTCCGACTAGTTAGAATTAAGTAGACGTTAGTGCTAATTGTACAATGGTATTTTACGTAACCTGTATGTTGATCATAGACAATGCAGTGTGCTTTGTCATTCGTAATGTTATCTTTATGATTTGGAAAGGATATTTTAATTTGGTATGATTCCAAGTGGAGTCCTTGCTAACACTCTCTAGAATGGATTTATGATAGATATATAGATTCATTTATTTGTCAAAAACACAGGTATTACATAATATGGTGTTCATCAGTATACAAATTATCAAAGTATCTCTGTGCCTTGCCAGTGGCATACAAATATTTTTAGATATTGACATGCATGCTAATAATATAAATATAATTAAGTATCAATTCCAAATTTTATAAGTTATATCATCATTTCAAAAAAAGATAATACATAGTATTAATGTCAAAATTATATCAATGTCAAATAAAAAATAAAAAGTATTTATCTAAATGTCAAAATAATTTTAACAATACAAAATTAATGTCCAATATTTAAAAGTAATTATATATTATTATCATTTAAAAAGTCGTCAATTGAGTAATAACATTTGTCAATCAATATAGTGCTTTTTTAAACTGAGGTATGGATAATATTTTTACAGAATGTGGTGTTTTATTATAGATACGAGGTGCCATTCCGTAGAAACTTGTATACAATAGTGCTGTTTTACATATTCATAGACAAAGCACATTTTTGTATTGTGCCCGTAGCGGGCCTTTCCTTACTTGGGATACTTTTTGGAAAAGAGTTTCATTACGTTTTACAAAAATTGCAACCTCGAGTATATATAAAGCGGGTAACGTGAGAATATTCAACTTTTTAAATATTGGAACACAACTTTCTCTTGCATCTAGGTTACATATTGCTCTAATGCAACGTTTTTGTGACCTAAATATCATATCTCTGTTCGTTGAGTGTACCCAGAATATGATGCCATATCTTAATGCAGATGCTACGAGACCATGGTAAGCAGTGAGTATTGTATCTCAGTTTACTACTTTAGCCAGCTTAAAAAGAGCAAATGCTGATTTACTTAATTTCTTGCACAGTTCATCTGCTTGGTCTTTCCAGTTAAGTTGGTTATCGATAGTTAATCCTAAGAACTTTGTATTGTTTACCTCTTCTATAGAATATCCTTGATAATTAATATGTAAATTATCTACTTCTTTCCTTTGATAAAATTGCATTAATTTTGTTTTATTTAAATTGATAACTAAATTATTATTGTTTAACCATATTATAATTTTCTTTAAAATGACATTTGTTTCGTTTTCGTAATTCCCTATTTCCTTATATTTAATTATTGCTGTACTATCGTCTGCAAACAGGACCATAGGGTGACGCACAGTTCTTGGTAAGTCGTTGATGTATATAAGGAAGAGTAATAGACCCAATACACTCCCTTGCGGGACACCATATGATTTCAGCTGTCAGCAAAGTAAATGCCGAGGGAGAAGAGATACTATAAGGTGACTGCAGCTTGCAAATGTAAACTGGTCGAGCGTAGAATGAATTTAAAATGTATTTCCAGTTCATCGGTATCGAAGGAACGGTAAACTTTTTGAACAGGCACATTTGAACATTGATCTCACACGTGTCATGAGTACAGCTTCGAATACATCATCTATTTATGCGCTAATATTAATTTAGTAATTCGTGTATTCGGGTGGTTATTTGAAAAATGTTAACCATGAAAATATAACGACAATACTGTGATTTTATACGCCTCACTGTTTTTAAGTACTGCGCCACAGACAATTTTTATACTTGCCTGCTTTGGATTTCGATTGATTCTTCGATTTCTTAGCCGAGATATTCCGTAAGCTATACCACCGAACCAGTGAGGCTGTAAAATATGTTCATCACACAAAGAAAACGTTAAAATAATGTATCAGATATGAATCCTCGTATTGGAAATAAATCAAAATAAAACGTGGTAAATACGTATATTGGCAATTCCCAATACAATTAAAAACAGTCAACCCATCTGTCCTGATCAAGAGAACTAATGCCGAGAGATTAATGATTAATCCAGCCGGGTAACACTGTTACACAGTATTATTTATGACTACAAGGCCAATGATGCGACGCTAAGTATCCATTTTCGAGCAAGATTTATGTTACTATCACAGAAGGTGTAGCAGCCTGTTGAAACAAAACACCGGGATTTGTCGAGCCGCCGCCTAAATATTCATTCCTATCAATCAAGTACGTAAATAACGTAGCGATGAGACAAAGGTCTCATTATCACTGAGTAGTTACGGCTTGGCCTACAATAATAAAACTAATTATGTTATCCATTCATTAACTACGCCGTTTTATGGTCGGCACTAAATTTTCTGGAGGTATACCAACAAACAATGATAATCTCGAGAGTGTAATTAGATTTCTATTTGTGTGTGTAGTTATTAAGAGTGCGAGTGTTAGAGTTATTTCATTGGATTACATTATACACATGCACGCTCTCTAACATTTTTTATAAAGTAGTAATGTGAGCGTAATCTTTGAAACAGTATCTAATGGATATCTTAAACTGCTAAGTCTAAATTATATGAATTACTAAATCAATCCTAAAAAAATGTATATAGCTGCAATTGTGAGATTATTTGACAGCTATTTAAATATAACGCTGTCTTCTCTAAAATAATACGCATTCTACTTTGAGATGTATGCAATTCCATACATATATTATTTCCAATCAGTGCAATGGCAAAAGTAAAACCTGATGGTGTTTCACAATGCTATCAAAAAAGTATGAAGTCTACCACTTACTAAATTAGCGTTGTGTGATGCCTCATAAAACCAATATCCTTGACTGGGATCATTTCTCAAGCTACAGACTGAATGAAAACGAATTATTTAAGTACATTGTACATTTCCATATTAAAAATAGATACAGCTCCCCAGACACATTTAAGGACCAATATCATAGCCGACTCTATCAGCGTTCAGAAACAATCCTACAAAATTTTATCATGGAATACACAATTCATGTAATGAAAGTTAGACAAACACTACCGAACACACAATTTAAGAATTCAACGTTCTCTATTTACAGTTCTATCAAACAGTTCAGTATTAAACCATGTTATAAATTAGCTCTATCTTGCATAGCTCATACGGATCTATCCTGCACGCTTCTCTTAAGTAAGTAAATATTATATTCCTGGAATTAGTTATTGCAGTAAACATTACTATGAAGCTCGCATAAAATTAATATCGAGGAATGAAATAATTTAAAATTTCGGTATTGCGCCCCATTAACAATTTTTTTTTTACATTCCGTATCGCCGCTGACCTGGTGTGCAATTGACACAGCGTTAATCCCTGTTGTGCATGCCTAGTTAAATTTTGTATATGTTTTTCACTTAGTTTAAGAACATTTTGTATGAGATATGAATTGTTGTTGAAAATGGAATTGTGGTATTTCAGTCCACGTAGTGGCGGTGAGTTTCTAAAATTGTGATGATTGTTCAGTTAAATTATCGCACCTAGATAAGAGAGATAAGCTACTTGTTGGTATAAATGTTAGTTATCCTAATTCCATTCCGATGGTCGAAGTTTAGTCACCCACCTAGGACAAATATGAACATATGTGACAATTACTTCTTCAGTGCTTGTATCATGTTGGGATGTAATTGATAATTTTTGTGCATGTATTTAAACATTTTATAAATTTTAATAAATAATTACGCTATATTTGCAGAACTTGTACCACTGCAGTTCAAGTTCTGCTTAGATTATTAGTATCATACGATGCATACGTGAGTTATCTTGACGTTTTTATCATAATGTCTCTCTTGCTCTTGGCTATTTTCTCACATTTCACATAAGGAAAGTACCCGGTCCTTTGGAAAGCTTACTCGAGGACATGGGTCTAACGTGCAGAGTAGCTGCCCTTAAAGAATTGTAATATAAAATGTAATGGGCACCTGCCCAGCCGTATTTCCGCAACTGAACTACTAAATACTTTCAAAAACTTGCCGCAGTTAATAGCTTTTACAGCTATTCTCTAATCAGCCGATCAAACCTAGCAAAAGTATTACGTGTGATTTAAATAAAGAAAAAGACGTAGCCAACTCTCGAAAGCATGAGGCCTGCTAGTATTGCCACTCACATTCACCAAGCCCCCAGGCTTCCCTGCAATCTGTAAAACGAATGCCAGCTGAGTTGAATATTCCTAGATAGCGCTTGACTTTAGCTACCATATAATAATAAGATCCGAAACCTTCTATCAATCGTTCCAAATCAACGATAATGTTATATATATATAACATTATCGTTATATATATATATATATATATATATATATATATATATATATATATATATATATATTATAGACTCACGCCTGTATCCTCGAAGGGGTAGGCAAAGGTGTAATATTACACCCAGATTTCGCCATTTTTAGGTCCCACGTAATAGGGGGCGAGCCTATTGCCGTACCGGGCAAATTACCAGACTCCTTGCTTGTACTGAGAATTTCCTAACGGAAAAACCCAATAACACTTTGCCCGACCCGGGAATCGAACCCCAGACCTCCCAATCCCACGCGCACATTTATGGCGCGAGACCAAAGAGGCAGTTAATGTTTTAAAACAACGTAAATGTGTGTGATGTAGTCACACGGTGTATAATGCCGCAAGCTACGCTATGTTTGCACTACTAAAATTGTTTGCTTTCTTTGTAGGCTTAGGCATATCAGTCATTATCTCAAGTCAACTTTAAACACGAGATTTGTATTACAGCGACATGTTGTATGTACAGTTTTGGTGGAGTAAAACTAGGGTAATGTTTGTGACAAGGGCTTAAGTTTTCATGTCCTCCTCTCTGCGTTGTAGTACTCATTGCTGAGTTTCATATTCCCCCTATCAGTAGGTACAAGCTTTTCTCATATGACATTACTCCATTTTTTCTTGTTATTTTTTTTTTATTTGACATAAGTGACATGTGAGATTTAGAAATATTTTCGATAGATAACTGTAGTCACTCGATTGAGTGAACCAGTTTTTATAAAGGCAGACTCCATGATGTCCAGTACTGTAACCTGCAGACTGCAAATAGTAATCAACAAAAGAGCAATATTGCCTCTTATGAATGATTTATAATTGCCAAAATATAACTAGGTATAATAAAACTCAGTCAATCCCTATGCGGTCGTATACAAGTAGTTTGAAACAAGTACCAAAATGTAAGGATAGCAGATTTAGATCTACTTGTTTCGGAGCCTCATTTAGTTTCTATCACTGTTAACATTTGGGACTAATAAAACCACTAGGCTGTTTATCTTCTCAACGAGAGGTTTCATTTCGAACTACTATACACCTATAGTTCATTTTATATTTTTGTTTATACCTATGAAAGTCGGTCTAAAGGTGACCCTGAGACCAACTAGGTTACGACATTTTACTGTGATAAATGGGTTCTTAACAGTAAAATATTACTTGCACCACTCTATGCTGCCAGTATTATATTCAATTCACTTTTAATTACCATTTTTATGTGTCACTTTCTTTGCAACGACGGAAGAAAGCTTTCATATTTTTGTTATGTTTCGAACGGTTCTTTTGATGTTGTTACGACTACACATTAAGCGAATTGGCTTTTAGAATAGTTACATACCTACATAATATTATGCTAGTAATTGAATATGATGTTAGGTTATTTTCACAGGCCAATAACTCTTGCTTGGTAAAACAACCTAATTCATGTTTGCTATTCTGTCATTTATATTGTGTAATTTGAATTGTATTAAGTCAAACGTAACTAGAATATTTTAGACTCAGTAATAATACTCGAACATGAATTTCATTTTCAATAAAAAAAAATATATATATATATATATATATATATATATATACACCGCTATTTTTTAATTAGTACAAAAGCCTTAAGGACAGATTAGCGAAGATATTATTATCATATATGTGACGTAAGAATTTCATAATATCAATAAAGAGCAAAGTTATTATCATTTGTTTATTGTAGAAAATCTCACTTAAATCATGGTCATATTTTACAATCCATTCACTAATTCATTGATAATATGCCATCCTGCTCAAACTCAAACTCAAACTCAAATATGTTTATTTCCATAAAAATGTTTAAATTTTTTGGACACGTCAGAAAGTCATACAAATAAAAAAAATAAAAAAGTTACTTTAAATGCATATTAACATAGTTGAGCATTGAAAACAAAATGCCTGTTCAGAAAGTAGAGCCTCCTGAGAAGAATCAGGCAAGAAACTCCGGGCCACTCTTTTCTACGTCTTGATTCTATACAATTTAAAAACTTAGTAACTACATTGAATTTTTCATAGGTATATGAGCTGGTGTGTCTATAATGTTGTTGTCAATTAATAAGGCTTTTTTAATAATAATATAAAAGTACTAACTAGAATGATATAGACACAATAACTCACACTCACATGAAACTTAACACTAATCAAACATAAGTAGCCTGTGGGACCGAGCAAATTAATCCCAAGCATTTTCATCTTCAATATAATCTTTGACAAAGTTTTCGTTTTATAATCTTTTTGAATTTATTGTAACTTAAATTTTGAATATTGCTTGAGACTTTGAAAAGATTTTTTTATTTTCTCTAGCCGGGTAGCCAGCACTACTAGCTTACTCTTATTTCTAGTATTCAAATTGTGGATATCACTTTTCTTTGAGTATGAGGCCTTGTTTTGGAATAAATATAACATAACATAACATATCTTCACGCCTTTTATCCCCGAAGGGGTAGGCAGAGGTGTATTACACACCCACACTTCGCCAGATATGTTTCGGTCCCAATGTAATAGGGGGCGAGCCTATTGCCATCTACCGGGCACATTTTTAAGCGAGCGATAATTAATATTTTTATTTTAATACACACTTAACTTCGAAAAGTCATAGGTGTGTGCCCGGGGTAACTGGGGATCGAACCCGAGACCATCGTCTCGGCAGTCCCTTACGTACACCACTGGGCTATCGCCGCCAATAAATATATTAGGTTGGAATAAATGTACTGGCTTGCAACTGTTAAAATGTTTATTTCCTTGAATGTATTCCTTAACGAAGCCCCATAATCCAAATTATAAATTGCTCGAATAGCTCTTTTCTGCAGAACAAAGATGGTCTGAATGTCGGCAGCATTTCCCCACAGGAGAATACCGTATGACATTATACTATGAAAATAGCTATGATATACAAGCCTGGCAGTGTCAATGTCAGTTAACTGGCGAATTTTTCTGACTGCGTATGCTGCAGAGCTGAGTCTATTCGACAATTTACTAATATGTGGTCCCCATTGCAGCTAAGAATCTAGTGTAATGCCTAAAAATTTCACACCACTAGATCCAACACATCATCCTTAACCTTTACTGAGGTGTTCACTTGTTTGACGTTAGGCATCAAAAATCGAATACATTTAGTTTTTAGTCTATTTAAAAGCAGGTTGTTAACCTCAAACCACCTTTGAGATAGCAATGTTTACATCGTCGCTTTAATTTAAATAAAAGTGAGGTATCATCAGCAAACAGTTCTATCCCGTGCTTGTCATTGACGAGGTGTGGTAAGTCATTAATATAAACTAAAAATAAAAAAGGACCGAGGATTGAACCCTGTGGGACGCCCATTTTGACTACAGACCCATGCGAACGCGTCCCGTTGACATCAAGTCTCTGAATCCTATTACTCAAATATGAAGTAAGAAGATGCAGAGCAGAACTACTTAAACCATAGTGATGTAATTTCCTGATCAATGTATCATGTTTTACACAATTAAAGGCCTTGGACAAATCACAGAAGACACCCAAAGCATCATGTGAATCCTCCCAGGCATCAAAGATATGTTTTACAAGCTCAACACCGGCATCGGTCGTGGAGCGCCCCTTTGTAAAACCAAATTGTTTAGAGTGTAGAAGCTTGTTGTTATTAAAATAACTTTGCAGTTGGTCTAGTATCAATTTCTCGAAAATTTTGCTAAATGTGGGCAGCACAGAAATGGGCCTATAGTTGGTGGGGTCTGATGTGCTACCTGCTTTGTACAAAGGTATTACCTTGCTATCTTTCATAAGATCAGGAAATACACCACAGTCAATACACTTATTAAATATTAAAGCTAATCTGTTAGCAGCTAAAGCAATAATGGACTTGGTAATAGTAACGGAATTTCCCCACAAGTCTGCAGTCTTCTTTAAATTTATAGTATTAAAAGCTTTTATAACATCATTTGAATTTATATACTGAAATGAGAAATTACTATAGGTTGTACTCATGTTTTCTTTTAAAAGAGATTCCGCTGCATTGGTTGATGAGTCCAAAGATCTAGTAGTAATAACGGGGATATCAGTAAAAAAACTTTCAAACGCCGATGCAACTTTTGAGTCTGATGTAATAGTGTCGTTATCAATGTTCAAACTAAATGTTGAACTTTTACTTTTAACTTTCCCAGTCAAGCTGTTTATTATATTCCATGTCATTTTTATTTTATCGTCACTACTCCTAATCCTTGAACTCAGGTAAAGAGACTTAGCTTTCTTGCAAAGTTTCCGAAATATCCTAGCATAGTTTTTAACATAATCCTGAAATTGTTCACTTAAATTAAAGTTTTTCTCGTCATATAGCTCATACAATCTCTTTCTACTTGTGTGAAGCCCAGTTGTTGTCCATTCTCCAACTGTAATCGTTCTAGGTGTGAAAACCGAATTAAAGTATGTACAAAACGCTTTGAAAAAGCTATTATATAACAAATTAGGGTCACCTTCATCATCTAACAGTGACCAGCTAGTCATTAGTTTACTTTGAAACCTAGCAAAACGAGTTGCAGTTTTAGGTATTACAACTATATTTTGCTTAGAAACATTCTTACTGTTATCATTAAAGGAGATCTGCTGTCCACAATGGTCTGAGTCTAACTGTCTAATAATTTGCTTGTCTCTTACTATGATATCTGAAAATATATTATCTAGGCAAGTAGATGTAGAGGAAGTAACTCTTGTGGGCTCTAAGAATAAGTTCTTCAGATTATATGATAGAAACAGCGCTTTCAATTTTGTACTAAGACTACTATCCTCCAATAAATTTACATTAAAGTCACCACACACAACAACATTTTTATTTATTTTTGCAACGTTGTTTAATATCTCATCCATAATACGCTCGAAGCTATCATACAATGCTGAAAGAGGCCTGTATACACTTATTACAATAAATCTCCTCAGTTCCACACAGGCTACCTCAATAGTTCGCTCAACAGACAGACTTACAATATCATGACGTTCCTTAAAGAACAATGGCAAGATTATACCTGTGAAGTGTTAGAAGCGTCTATAAACGTAACTTATGAAAACCTTATTAATATAATTATTTCGTATTTTGTACGTTTTTAGTTTCAAGTATAAAAGCGTACGTTAAATTATCTAAATTGATAAACTATTTATTGAATACATTCATTTCCGGTGCTTGTTTATTGTTTAATGTCATTTTCAGAGTCTATGATCCCTATAGACCGCAAAGAAATATAACCTTATGTAGTCCAACCTCTCCGATAGACCGTGCCACGAGAACATAGACTTTTTGAAACAAAGAAATTCTACTAAGTAACTTAGCGACAAAACAAATATTATAGAATGTCAAATCCAATGAGCGCAACAGTACACAAATATGTGTCACATTGCAAAGTAATATGTCAATTGACCGGGTTTTATCGATATATGCGCTGCCAACAGTGTTTTGTGGTACTGGGATCTGTCAGACGCCTGGAACGTCAACATTTTGCGTTAATCCATTATTTTTTTTCAGGGGATAAAACATATTTTTTGGATGTTAAGAATATTTTTGGTGGCAATGCTCGTCCTACGGTCGGCATCTCTGAAAAGCGGGTGCAGAATTGCAGATGGCAATCTATTATATAACGATTTTGTTTAATTTCATTGTGACGATTTCATTCATACACAATGTAAAATCTCTATGCCTAGACATTTTAATGTAATGTACTAGCTAGTGGTCTGTAATATTATTCATTAGTGGTATTTTCTTTTTATATTTTACGATAGCTTAGCTATTGACTATACTATCGAGTACCATGTTTGTACTCTATAATTGACATACATGGCTCTCTATTGTTGTCTTGCATTTACAGAATTACTTACGTATAAAAACTTAAAAAAAACGGCAAATTCATGAAAATACTTCCGGGAAATACGAATACTCAAACACAAAATTAAATATGTTTATTTTAGTAATATTAGAAAAAAAAATGGTCACGACAAGAAGTCATAGATAATATATATATAATATAAATTATATATAATATAAATTCGAATACTTAGTAGCATAATTGAGCATTGAAACAAAAAAACTGCTGTTCAAAAAGCATAAAAGTTCACTAAGGCATAAAATCTCAAAAACAACTGTTAGACACAAAGGTTGTGAAACCCTGAATGTGTGTTTACAAAAAGTCTATCTACTCGTGGCACCAACTATAATCTGTGACATTGTCAACGTTCTTTTCTTTCCGAAAAGCTTGTTTGGTAGTGTTCTCGTTGTTTTCGCAGTTTTTGTTGAATTATCCTTATTTTTTATTCTTGCTTACTTGATTCGCTGACCCATACGACGACTTGTGCTTTCTTACGGACTATCTGCGCTCAAAACATCTGGACCTATAGCTTTCTACACGGACTTCGATAGTGCCTATTGACATATATAATGATTGTGCCTTAAGATTTTGTTATGATGCGAAGTAGCAGGCCTACACGCATATTGTGCATGAATTGTAACATTTGCGTCAATACTCTCCGGCGATATCGCATCTTAGATCAGAACATAGAGTTTGTACTTTGCTCTGCAACTGGGTTTATCCACAAATCGTAAGTTTTTATTATTAATATACTTACTTACCAATTTAGCGTAAGTAATTTTCAGTGAATTTTCAAAACGGTTTAAAATATTACAAAATTCGGTAACATTAGTCTATCTAGATGTAGTGTGATGCGTTTTATTTGCCTGTAGTAATAATTGCTTTTCTTAATTTTTAGATTACTGATGATGATTATGTTTGTGAAGCGTGTTGGCAACTCGCTATGGATTGAGTAAATCAGAGTTTGCAGCAAGATGCTAATGAAGGTGAACAAACTGGACCGTGTCCACGAGGCCATAGAAATGTCTCTTCTGTGTGGATGTTCATTAGAGTATGAAGGCAAAGTGACAAAATATTAAAAGATAGCCCGACCGAACTACAACAGAACATGATAAATATTATCCAAATGAAAATAGAACCACGTGAGGTCAATTCATCTTTAATTAGTATTAATTAAATAATAAATCCTTTTGCAGTGTTTTATTACTAAAGAGTTTTTAAGTCTATTGGTGTCTCTTTAAAGCAATCTAATACAAATTATCTGTTTTTTATCAATTATGGAGTAAGTATTTGATTACAAAAACATTCCTTTATTTCATTTGCAGCTGTCACCTTCAGATAAGGTTTGTCATGCCTGTTGGTGGCGCACTAAGAGAGATCCCATATCCTTATCTTACTAATATTATAAATGCGATGTTTATTTGTTTGTCTGTTTGTTACGCACGAAAAATCTACTGAACCGATTAGAATGAAACTAGGCGCACATATAGACCATAACCTGGAATAGGATATAGTATACTTTTTATCCTGGTATTGAGTTCCTGTGGGATAATTTTCGACTTCCACGCGGGCGAATAGCTTTCGCCCCTTATAAAAGCAAGTGACTTGTACCTATTTATTAGAGAGATCTAACATCATGCCATGACGTCTAATCTTAAGAGCCCTGCCTCACTTGTACGCCATGGTGACGTCGTCGCCTGCGTATCCAAACAGTTTATATTGAAATGTACCTATGGCTGCCAAACCGTGGCCAAGAGAGTTAGGTACCATACATTTCAATATAAATTGTACGGTAGCTGGCGACGTCGCCATGGCCTCATAATGAGATGGGGCTCTAATACTCAATAAAATTGTGAAAGATAAAGGGTTATATAAATCCTACATAGTCTACATCCCTATTTCGTGATCGAAACTTTGATTTTTTAATATTAAGTACTTTTCAAGTCTAGACACTGATCTTGAATCAGTCAAGGTATAATATCCTATCAATGCTTTTTGCACATCTGAATGTATTGTGTAGTTACAAAGTTGTTTTCTATTAACATAACCTTAAAATATAAACAATGTTCATATCTTTTTTTTACGGCCTCCCAAAATAAAAACTCTTGATGATTATGTTTAATTAATAGAACCCCTTTGTTTTTAACATTTTTTCATACATAGACGCTTCGAATCGATTTCAAATAAAGTGATGTATGGGAACTTGCCATTGTTCTTTAAGTTGCTTATTAAGTAAAATCATCGAGCCACCATGTACTGCTTGCTGCCGGCTAAACGAGCTTCCTACTATATGATTACTGAAATTGAACATGAAATGGTTGCTTTTTAGCCAATGTTCAGTGATTCAAAATATATCAACAGCATTACAGTTCATAAACAATTCCATTTCTAAATCTTTATTAATCATACTTCTAATATTCTGATGTACTAATTTAATCAATTTTTTGTGTTTATGTGTATTAGTCAATGAGTTACAAGTAATCTTATTATAGCAAGAGGTGTTCTCTATTGTCTCAGAATTTAATTTAAATTATTATTATTATGAATGTCAATAATGGAATTGTCATGTACTCTAACAGTACTTGGGTCACTGTATAAATTAAATGCATATAATTTAGCAAGTTGTCGTTTAAAAGAGCGAGAAAGATACATAGTATCTTTTGTTAAAATAAAATTACTTTCACATTCTCTCTGTCGCACTTATGATGTAGGTAGCCATAGAAAATAAAATGAAGAAAAATAATAAATGTAGGTAGTTATTTTTTAATTTTGTTAATTCTACCCTCTCCTTCATACTTCATTCGGGCTTAGGACCGGTAAAATTTATCGTTTAACAAGTAATTAAATACGGAGGTATGTAATTAGAAAGCAAACAAATATCAAAATAAAAGAAGGTGTTCTGGACTAAAAGAAAAGAGTAATTTTGGCGTATTTATGAAGTTAGAATCATCTGCTATTTACAAATATTATTCTATCATCATCATGTCAGCCTAGAGACGTCCACTGCTGGACATAGGCCTTCCTCAAGGTGTGTGGAGAGCACAGACCGATTTTGAGCCGCCCACATCAAATTATTATTTACTTAAGTACGTATTATTTACTAAACTTACAAGTATTTCCATTGTCCATCGAAATGTCAACCACCGTTGTCAAAAGCATCCAATATGCACTGTTTTAATTGTTTGACACTGACCGGATCACTTTTGTACACTCACAATAAGATCTCCACGGGTACACAGCTTCACTCGCGATTTTTCCACTCAAAAAGTATGCACGAAGCATAGTTACATACTCCCGTGATATGAACTGAAATGATAGGTTATCGCATCGGGCAAACGTAGACAAACAATTAACTTTTGCAACGAAATTAGATACGCTCACTTCACTACTCACGGGGGAGGGGAATTTATCAATGGTTCTTTTTACTATGATACTCGTAGTACTCGGGTCGGTCATAGTATTAGTATTGCATTTACCAATTATCACGTATTTTTGTGGACAGTTTTGAGACAGTTTTGGGACTTAGTGTTTTTATTTTTTAACTACATAAATATGATCAGTTAAAGATACTTAGAGCTGTGTTAAATTTTTTTTACTAATTAAAAAACAGCGGTATATATATATATATATTATTATTATTAATAAAATTTATTCCAAACGTACCAGTATTAATTGATATTTTACAACTGTTTAATCAAAGAGGATGTAATTTTTTTGACAGTGAGCACATTCTGCGTAGATGTGTAATTACACCAATAGTTGAAAAATGTTCGGGTACTTTGAGATAACTTTTATATTCAAGACAAAGACAAATATCACCTCAGTCTTCCGTGAACATGAATCCTGTAAAGAATTCGAAACGTCGGCAAGTAATAAAAATTTAGTTTCTAGATCATTCGGTTTAAATGTAATAACCAGTGAAACCAATATAACGCGATAAAATCCGTAAACGGTTGTTTAATTTCAAGGATGTGATTTATCGCTTCACACATGGTTAAATCTTATTGTTGAATAAATATACCTAATTCATAATACAAACATGAAACACAGACGACATGTTAAGCTATAAAAGCTGTCCAAGACAGTATAACAATGCATTGCTATACTTATTTTTGTTTTATATCGTGTTCTGACACGTAACAAATAACCTGGCCGGTTGTCTTTGTGTAAGTGAAGCGCACTCGTGCTGAAAACTGTGGATATTCTATAATGGAAATACGAAGCTTTATAGTGTATTATGCGCACTGTACTCTTACTATATTACTCATACTTCTTGTTTGTGTATCTACAGAATTCAAAATGGAAATAAATCAAACTAGATTTCGTCAGTGGCCCGCGTGGGACGAAAATCCATGTCCAAAAATCATTTCATTCGCGTCCGCTACACTCAAAGGAACATACATATCAAAGGAAATCACCCAAATTGGACTAATTTTTATTTTGCCGGCCAATCAATAGAATTATGTTATTTTAATAGAACACGCTATTTTAAGTTCTAAATCAATTCCCTGAGTCGTCTCAAAGTACCGTTTTTTTTTTGCCAAAAGTGATCAATCAAATATGTGTAATGCAGGTCAAATATATATTTTCAGTCTCACATGAAGCCTAAAAAGCAGTGGACTCATAAAAAAATAGTAAAATATCTTGACCCAATATAAAAATATCGTGTAAACCTTCAGTAGGAATGTCTACGACATGCAGATATGTTGAGTATGGGCACGACACCCTAGCGGCGATAATTCCTGTTCTTGACATGTGGTTGAAGAGATGTCGCAGCGTTTTCACTTTCTGCGTTACGCAAGTACGCACCGGCCAGGGTTGTTTCGGCCAATATTTGTGCAGCAAAGGCCAGGAAAATGGCGCTGCAAACGTTGGAATACCCAGCTTAGGCATCGGAGTGCTGTGAACTGATCGTCACCTTAAGCCATTCTCGACCATTTTGGTGTAGGCCTTCTTCAACAACATCCATTCCGTTCTGTTTTTGGGCAGTTTTGTGCCCGCTATCTTTACGATGTCATCTTTTTATCTCATTTGCGGTCTTCCAGCTGGTTGTTTAAAATCCCACGGTCTCCATTCTAATATTGGATTGCACCATGTTTCGGCTACATGACCGGCCCACTGCCACTTAAGCTTCGCTTCGCACAACATCTGATAGTCGACTTTCTTTTCAGAGCCATTTATTCGTCTTTGTGTCTGTTAGTGTTACGTTTACCCTGGTCCGGTGCGTGGTGGCTTGAAACGTCACCATATACTTCTGTGAGCCAGTAATCCTGGTCATGGAGATGGCGAAGCGAGAGCAAGAGATGGGGCCGCTCCCCGTCCGCCAGTAGGCTGAGGCGGCGGCGCCATGACGACGTGCGCCTCCAGAAATGAAAATGAGCAAATATGACGAGGCCCGCCAGCATCCAACGGCAAGCTTAACCCTAACAGGATCGCGGTGTACGACGCGATGCTAACCGCAATTCGCGTGTCCCCGCCGTCAGGGGACACCATGGTAGATATTGTGAGTACCAACCACGCTCCAAAAATATGGTGGCGTGCATATCTAATGTACAGTCACGAGCATAAATATATTACTATGGGCAGATCAGCAAAAGTATCTGTCCCAAGAATGAATTCGATAATATCTGTCTGCACGTACGTAGCAAAAATATCTGATATTATCAGGCAGCATAATGAAGTGGCATCAAAATTATGTGATGACAAATGTCGAAGCATAAATATCTGATGTGACAGGTGGCAAAATGTTATGATCTCGTGTGGAGAGCAAATATATGTAACGTTTTATATTTCTGTAATTTGCATTGATTCTGCACTAAAAGCATAAATATGTGAGACCAGCTAGGTGGCAATTAAAAATAAAAATAAAATTATTTTTTAACTACATAAATATGATCAGTTAAAGATACTTAGTGCCCTGTTAATTTTTTTGTACTAATTAAAAAATAGTGGTGTATTTATGCTCGTGACTGTACCACACAACGCACATTACATGGGACCAGCAGCCAATAGTTCTTCTGCTATTAAGGCATACTGAAAGAACAGAAAATAAGCAGCGCACGCGGTTAGCGCAGTGGAAATTAGAGCGAGACAGCGTGACAGATGCTGCGTCTAATGCTATCTCGCTCTTGGCGTATTACCTGCCATTACGTGATACTATTTAAATTGCAACTTGCACATTATTTTAGACAAAATAGAGTAATAATTTAGATTTATTTCACTAACAGTACAGATTCGTTGATCTCCAATATTATCTCAGGTACTACACTTAGAAATTTAGTGTAGTAATAAAAAGTGTTTATTTCTTACTATTCTACTTATAATAATTTTAAGTTTATTTTAGTTGGCCGGCACTTTTAAAATTAGCCCAAATTTGTACGCAGGCTGGGTGATATCCTTTCAACTTCTTGCACCCAGTAGTGCCGGCTATGCTTTGTTTGTCATTCACTCAGTAACAGAACAGAAGTATAATGTTAATAAACTAGTATAAGAATATAATACCCAAGTAGCTCGCAATTCTTTGGTTAATTCGAGCAAATAGCGTCACTTTCACTTGAATATTGCCATACTTGCCACATATGGAAATTGCATCGTTGGAGAGGCGCCCTCGCGTCAAGTTTGAACGAAGGGCGCACGAGCGGCTCAGAGCGTGAATCATAATTTTCTTGAAAAAAATCCAAACACATTTGCGGTAGCTAGATGGGGCAACAGGCTGCGACGTTTTGATGAAGGATTATGTTAAGTTGAAACGCTTGAGTATCTCTTACTACTGCTAGTAATATTTTGCTGTCGTACAATTTTTTTTGTGATGTGGTGACTTTATTAATTTAGTTATTGAATATAGAAATAAATGAATTTAACGTTAGAAAATGAACTTCAAAAAAGAAAAAATTACAAGTATAAATGAGTAAATTTTTTTTTTATAGTAATAGGCGGCAAACGAGCCGACGGATCGCCTGATGGTAAGCACCGCCACCTATGGACACAAGCAACACCACAGGAGTCACAAGTGCGTTGCCGCCCCTTGGGGTTGGGAAAAGGGATAGGATGTGGAGTGGGATGAGGGAGAAGGAATAAACTCACACTCACCGAAGAAACGCAACAGTTGAAGTACTGTTACTTTACGTCGATTTTCTGTGAGATGGTAGTACTTCCCCGGTCTAACCGTCCCATTCATGCTTAAATCAGCAAGGCTCTACTACTTGTAAATCTTAACAATATAATTTAAATAGTGTTGTGTACGGGATTCAGATCTTATAATCTATAATTGAAAAAAAAAAATCACAGTAACTAAGATACCGGATTTATTCCTGTAATTATGTTAAAAGAATTGTTTCTTGGAACAACAAATATTGAGATTCTAAGTCCTTAGAATGTACAAGCATAATTCGAAGAACATGTTTAATATTCGCGGTACCCGTTTATTGATTTCATCATCCTCCTCGTATTATCCCAGTTGCATCGTTTCAATTCGAAGAACATGTTTAATATTCGCGGTACCCGTTTATTGATTTCATCATCCTCCTCGTATTATCCCAGTTGCATCCCAGAGTCCGCTTCTTGTTTGACCGGATTTGACCCATTTATTACCTTTTCCACAGAGCGACTGCCAATCTGACCTCGAACCCAAAGGGATAGCGATATATCATGGTTTAGACTGTCAGTTTCAAGGTTTTTCATGACGATCAGGTCATTGGTGTCGATGGATGGGAAACGGTTTAAAACTGCAGCATTTAATGAAAATTATTACATGACTGTAGATTGGTGTTCTTTACAGAGCCATAAAGTTTACAGCTAAATGACGCATTCAGTGTCCGGTTACAAGGGAAAGTAAAGAAATATTAATCGTAATGGACCAGTTTTTATCTGTCCCACTGCCAAGCACAGGCCTCTTCTCCTTATGCGAATGGGTACTTCATACTCCATGACGCTGACCAATTAATTACCAGTTGGCAGCCTTCACATGTCTTTTGAAAACATTATGGAGAACTCTGGGACATGCAGGTTTCCTTTCCTTTGAATTCACGACCTTCGGCGTATCAGTCTATTGGTCTCTTTATTAAGCTCCTATAGCGGAATTCTTTGACTGGAATAATTTAGAAGTAAATTTATCGGAAGAATACCTTAGGTGTTAAAATAAGTCTAATATTTGGTGCAGTAATCCTTGCTCAAATTGGTTCTGAACTGCCAAAAAATAACCTTAACCCCGCAGTATGCCAAAAATCTTGAAATTAAATGAAGTATTTATTCGCATTACAATCAGACATTTTATAAAACATGTTTACTTCTTAACGTTACGTTGGCAGACTTATTGATACGTCAACTTATCTGTATATATAAAAGAAAGTCATGTTAGTTACACTATTTATATCTTAAGAACGGCTGAACCGATTTGTTACCGGTTTCTGAACTCCTTACAATTATCAGGAGTACCTCCACGCAACTTGAGACTGAACGTTGGTGTTCCAGTCCTGTTAATGTGGAATCCTAATGCACCAAAGCTTTGTAATGGCAAACGGCTACAAGTAACACCTAGGATGAAACTCTTAAAAGCTATTCGCTATTGCGAGTTACACTCGCACATGAAGGGTTCCGTAGTGGAGGTAACCAATTACCATAGCCATTATCTTCGACTAACTATTAATAGTATTTCAATAAACGACAAAGCTATATTTGCAGTTTTTAAGATGTGCTTTATTTAAAAAAACTGCTGACTACATATTATACATACATATCGTTCAAACCAACTTTCGTTAGAAGTGTCTATAACGATCTACTGCATATATATTTTTTAGATTTGTATCTTTCTTACTTTAAAAGTTAGAGGGACGCACACAACCATTTTACCGCTTTGGAACCGTATATCTTTCAAACGATTGACTTTGAGAAACAATGGTTTCAGGAACCTCGAAGTAATTTTAATGACCCATTTTCCACATCAGTTCCATGTATGAAGAGCCCCCCTTAATATTCAATATTTTTTATTTTCTATAACGTCGTAAAGCGGTTCACAGAATACATCTACCGACCATTTTTTTTATAAATGTATGTGTGTAACTGTTTGTTTTTCCTGAAATAAATAAATAAATAAAATAAATTTTCAAATGTGTAAACTGAATAGTTTCGGCATAAAGTGGCTGTGAAATACGGATAGACTGACAGACATAGCGCGTCTATAAGGATTCCGTGTTTGGCCATTTTTACTACGGAATTCTAAATATGCTGTTTACAGAAATGTTTTAAATAAGTACTTCTTGCGGTTAAATTTCTTATCAGTCCCTATGAACAGAATTAAAACAAAAATTACTATCGAACGATGAAGGAGTTTTGTGTTACCCCGAATTTAACGTGAGCGAAGCCGCGGACAAAAGCTATAATGTATACTAATAAATTAAATTTGAAGAGCCTTTTCTGATCGCACCCATGCCACTAAAAATCCAATTGGAAACTGTACTATATCTAACTGAGAAGGATCGTCGGATGTAACAGCTAATCCAAATAATAATTATATATTATTACTCCCAAGATAGCAATCACTCATTTTGAAACCTACATTTGGGACACATTATTTTAAATTATTATTTTTCTAAACTCGCTTTACGTACTGAGAAAATAAATGTCTATATCTGCTATAAAAATGTGTAATCATTCGTTTTCCCAGTGTCTATAATATTAATTAAATAAACTATATTATTGTCTATTTTGCCGAACTAAATATAACTAATTATCTATTTATCATACATACTTCACTTCATGTTTGGAGACACATCTCGATATAATAACGCTTTCGGAGTCATCAGACTTGCTTATAATCTGTGCCACTGCTGAGTCCAAGCCTATTCTCATTATGAAAAAGCTTAGGTCACACAATGAACCTAAAATTCAAACGTTTTTTCAATCTCTACGTCCTATAAAGTTCATTATATGGAATTCATGTCAGCTGGTTTTGGGGTATTTATTCTTAGCAAGTATCAGCGAATTTCACGTTTAAATCGTCAGATTGTTCAATGAGAGCCTTTTTTTAGGTTCATTTAACATCCCTTTAGAAAATCTGACACGCTCGATTTTCTTTTTTTTTACATTTTGAAATCTTACCTCCATTATGCAAATGATCAGATTAATTTTATTAAAAATACGTAGGACATGGATGCTATCAATATCTGACGTTAAATGAGCTATTACCAATAACTTTTCTTCCTTTAAATAACATTTTGACCCAATTTTCACAACATTTTACTATAATAATAAATAACTAATAAGGGCTTCTCTATTAGTCCATATTAATATTTGAAATGAGTATGCAAGAAAATAATAAAGATTTTAATAACCATTTATGTGTAACATGGCGAGATTACAATAAGTTCATTAAAACAATAATCGCACTCTGGTACCTTTTTAATACAACGCCAGCTGTCTTGCGTAAAAGACAGTAATTTTATTAACTGGCACCATATGCGATAGATCGAGCTATTATATAGGTACCTATTTATAATATCTTATTAGCGCCACAAGGGATTTGCCTGAAGTATGAGCCGATTCCCTTTATTTTATAACACCATAAAAGTGACCATTTCGACACCATTTCTGTATAACGACACTTGACCCATGGTGGTAAAATGTTGTTAATACTTGCAAATGTTGCTGGGAGTGCCTGCATTCATGTATTTTATCGCACCTTATGGTTATACATGCTATTTTCCTGGACATTAATAATATAGTTGGATTTGCTCACTAGAGGGCGTAACTATATGTTTACTTTCTGCATTGCTCCGTTTTGAAAGTCAATTAATAAATAGTATATGTTAATATTCTCCTTACTTTCTAAGTTCAACTTATAGTTTAAAAGTGAAATAACAATATATCGTGTTAGTGCTGTTATAAACAATAATTTGTGAGAACTGTGCTGTGAAGTGTGAAACTAAGTGCAAAACAATAATACCGGGTCTGTAGCACTATAGCCAGAACTAAGTGACTATAATTAAGCTACAACGATTACTGCCAGACGTTTACTGTGCTTAATATATGTTACAGAGAAGTATATAATTATTTTCAATATCTCACGAAACATTCAAAACTGCAACATCATTCATCATCTCGTAATTAACGCCACCTGTTAATACACGTAAGAACTGCTGAGAGGGCTGTGATCGTTCTTTTAACGACCACTAAAATATATCCATAAGTAGTGACATCTCTTAATACGTCTACAAACTAGCGTGAACTTACTACGTTCAACTGACTGTCTTAGGCCCCATTTTCTGTCATGCCATACAGAGGGCGATACTAGTATTTTGACAGATACATAGTTAAAACTAATAGATAAAACTCATTAACTCCAACGCAGCCGTATAGAGAGCAGTACTGGTATCTGGATTGTGGATTATCTTGTCAATAATAATTGTTGATTGACGGATTGACTTTGTACTCGAAAATTACAATGGAATGCTGCAACGACGTTTTATCTGCGGGAAACAACATTCTACAGTGCTCCGCATGTGGTGGAAAATATCATTACGAATGCCTTAATCTAACATTAAGTCAATTTTTATCTATTAGTAAACAAAAAGCTGTATGGAAATGTCCTTGCTGTAATAATGTAACTAGACGCACAAGATCAAATTTAAATACCCCGGTTCGTAGCTACGGGGCTTCTCCGGCTGATGACCACACCATGGATATGTCCTGCGACAACATGGACCACAGTCACCTCAGCGCATCTACTACTGATGTGTGTAATAATCCCCCTCTCGTCGAAAACTTATCAAACAGCGCAGACTTTGCAAGTTTCACTAAAAATCTGCAGTTAATGCTAAGTCAATTGCGCAATGATATGAAAACTGATATGAACCACATACGGAATGACATTAAGTCGTCCCTGGTAGAAATTCAAAGAGAAGTGAAGACACTGCGTGCTGAACAAAACGCTCTAAAAAAGGAAGTTTCCGATCTTCGTGGCGAAGTAACCATTCTTCAGACTGCATCCCAGAGCCAGTCTTTTGAACAGGACCTCCTAAAAAAGCGTGTGGACCAGTTGAGTGATACACCAGTATCAGAACGCCTACAATCAACAATGCGCAGCTTGGAGACTAAGATCGAAACTTTAGAACAGCAAGCCCGACAGTGTAATGTAGAAATAAGCAATTTACCTGAAAAACGTAATGAAAATCTACCAGCTATCATTCAAGCTATTGGGAATGTATTGAAGTCGCCTATTTCGCTCAATGATATCGTTACAGTGCACAGATTACCACACGCCCACCAACAAACCACAAGACCAAAGAATGTTGTACTGAAATTTTCCTCTCGACTACAAAGAGACAATCTGTTGAGCTCGTTCCGCAAGGCCACTTCCCTGAAGAGTGATCAAGTCGGTATCAATGGCACATCTATGTATATTTATGTAAATGAGCACATAACTTTAAGTAAGAAGCTGTTATTTCGCAAAGCTCGGGAAGCCGCTAATAACCATAACTATAAATACGTATGGATTCGAAATGGCACCATACTTGTGCGCGAGCGCGATGGTGCTAGTGCATTTGCAATACGGGGAGATAATGACCTCACTAAAATTAAAGCTAAGACAAGTGAGTCTTCCCAAGCCGAGTGATTGCTTCTCCCTTACAGAGGCTCTATGCTGCGGCCTGTATATTATTATCTTAATTATACTATATTTTTCAAAGATGCATATAAATAATAATGTTTGCCTATATATAAATAATAATGTTCGTTTCACATTGCATGCTTTAGTAGTCTTAGTGTTTTCATTTCTTATCATTAGTTTTTATATGAAACTTATTGTTATCGTACAGTGGGACTTATCATTGGACCATATTATTATGTCACAAGCTCTTCTGATCTTGTATTTGTTTTTTGTAATGGTTATTGTTCGTGTAGTATTCGAGATAATATGTTTTTCAACTCTATCGATCATGATGGGTATTCTCGCTACGCTGGAGGATCATGCCTTGGCCTTCGGTCATTGTGTGGCGCTGCTGAACCATATGAGCTCAACACTAATTGTTTTGGATAGCCTTGTGTTAGTTTACTTGGACAATGGATAGTAGTTCAATGACAATATACTACCAGAATTGCAGGGGTATGAGAACTAAACTTCACACTTTATTTTTGAGTATTTTATCTTTCTCCTATGATGTAATAATTTTATCTGAGACGTGGCTTGTATCTGACATTGCTAATTCAGAGTTTGTGGATTCCCGATACGTCGTCTATCGATGTGATCGTGATCGTAACATGACCAAGAAACGTGACGGTGGCGGGGTTCTGGTTGCAGTATTACGTGAACTTCGCTCTTGCTTACTCAGTAACGGTAGTCGCCTACAGGGTGATTCATGCATTGAACATCTTACGGTTGGATTCCCAGACAAAACTAACAGCTCCAAGATGCATGTGCTTAGTGCAGCTTACGTACCACCATGGGCTAATTTTGATGCTTACTCTTTGCACTTTGACGCATTACAGGACTTGCTGAATGAACCATATATCTCGAGTGTCTTCATAGCTGGCGACTATAACCTTCCAGAAATTGCATGGAAAGTTTCCCAGTCCAATGATCTGCAACATATCACCACCAGCATGGCTTGTTCTGGAACTCATCCTAAATGTTCACTATTATCGCAGCTTATGTCAACTCTAAATGCATGCCAATATAACCATATTTTGAACCAAAACGGTAAACTCCTAGATTTGTTTATATCTAATACTATTAGCTCCGTGGACTGTCCATCAGACCCATTACTACCAGTAGATCCCCATCATCCCCCTTTTGTTGCAACGATTCCCATTAACCCATCTAAACAAACACTTAAACGAAACCATATTTTTGAATATATACCCTATGAAAAAGGTAGAGTGTAAAAACGCAGTCTGCACCTGGTTAAAAGGATTAGATTATAACGAAACCGAAGAGATTATCTGCACTTTAAAATAAACTGGCACGGGCACACCCAAACACATCACAACACACACACACAAGCGCGCGCGCGCACACACACGCACACACACACACACTTTTTGTAAATTTGGTTTGTAATATTTTCCCTTGATAAGTACGTTTGTTTATCACACATACATTATTTAAGCTTTAGTCAAGTACCTTTGTAAAGGAGAGAGCCTGGAGATTTGTCACACAGGTTTCGAACCTATTACAAACTCCAGCTCTCATTAAGGTTTTTGTGAACGCTGTACCTAGTATAGAAACATATGATGTACTTACTTACATGCCTTATTGAGAGAAATAAACAATATATTATTATTATTATTATTATTATTATTATTATATTAGTAAGTATAATTTCAGAAAAGCCAACTATGACATTATTAATGAGCAAATAGATTCAGTCGAATGGGCGAAACTATTAGGCCACTGCTCGCCTGAGGAGGCAGTTAAAACGTTTTATGACAAGTTGCATAATATTGTCCATCCAAACACCCCTTTAGTTAAAACACGAGATCTTCACTTTCCCGTTTGGTTCCCACCAAATCTTATAAAAATTTTCAAAAAGAAGCAACGACTCTGGATTAAGTGGAAGAAGTATAAAAACATCAAAGATTATAACGAATTTTCTAATTATCGGGCTGAGTTTAGGGGTGCGTGCAGAGCTAGTTATACAACTTATATTAAATCGGTTGAAGATAATATAACGTCTAATGTAAAACACTTCTGGACATACATCTCTAATCGTAGGATGAAATCAGGTATTCCATCCTTGATGCAATATCAAAATTTAAAATCAAGTGCTCCCGAAACTATCTGCAACATGTTTTCAGATTTTTTTCTATCGGCTTTTGAGCCTAAGTCTACCACACTGTCAGCATGGACCCCGCCAACACACTGTGACACTAATGTTACTCTGATTGACAACTTATTTATAGAGGAGGGTAAAATACTCAAAGAGTTGAAACTACTCGACCCGTCTAAAGGTGCTGGCCCCGATGGCTACCCAGCTCTCTTTTTTAAATTGACTGCTCATAGTATTTATAAGCCGTTACATATAATTTACAATAAATGTTTAGGCGACGGTGTTTTTCCCGAGGTCTGGAAGCGGGCAAATATCCAACCTGTACACAAGGCGGGTTCAAAACACAACATCGAGAACTACCGACCAATATCAATTCTGTCGACCTTGTCAAAGCTTTTTGAAAGACTAGTACATAATGAAATATATCCAATCCTGCACAATGCCATCATCCCCGAACAGCATGGGTTCGTTCAACGGCGCTCTACGGTATCAAATTTACTGATATTCTCTAATTTTCTCTTCGAGAACGTAGACAAACAGTTGCAAGTAGATGCTGTCTACACTGATTTCAAAAAGGCCTTTGACAAGGTCGATCATGAAATCCTATTGAATAAGATAGCATTTAATGGTATACGCGGAAATCTGCTTCGTTGGTTCTCGTCCTATATAAGTAATAGAACACAAAAGGTTGTGGTTACTGGTTACCAGTCAGGCACGGTCATTGTATCTTCTGGTGTACCACAAGGTTCGATAATCGGTCCATTGTTGTTCGATTTATACATTAACGATATTTATAAATGCTTCAAACATACCAAATTTCTTCTATATGCTGATGATCTCAAAGCTTTTAGAACTATACAAACTGTCGAGGATTGCTTTTCATTTCAAAGAGACCTTGATAGGCTTACGAGGTACTGTCTGGTAAATAAATTACAGCTTAGCATCTCAAAATGTCACTGCGTGAACTTCACAAAAAATAAGTCAATTGTCAAGTACAATTATAAGTTACACGATACCGCATTGACTAATATTTCTCTCACCAGGGATCTGGGTGTATTATTTGACAGTAAGCTATCTTTGAATGAGCATGTAGAAAAAATCGTTAACAATGCTTTCAAAATGTATGGCTTCATTATGAGATCTTCTCTTGACTTCAAACGACCCACCACCTACCTTTACTTATATAAGACGCTTGTACGATCACAGCTCGAATATGCTGTCTCTATATGGAGCCCGTTCTATCAAAAGTATATCGATCAGATCGAGAAGGTTCAGAGTAAGTTCTTACGAGCTATGCACTATAGGTGTAATCGAGAGTTTTTGTCATACCCACAATTGCTAAGGGTGTACAATCTGATGACACTAGAAACTAGACGCAAGTTTTTGGATGCAAATGTACTGCATGACATTGTCCACAATACATTTGATGCAATCGACATCACAAGCAAATTATGTTATGCAGTCCCTCGTACAGTTCACAAACGTAGTATTCGAGCGGGTACCTTGTTTGCTCTCAATGCTTGTCGAACTAACTCTGGACTGCGTTGCCCCATGCGTCGAATGGTTGAGTGTTATAATGATAACTTCAATGATATTGATATTTTTATATGTTCCAAACTTAAATTCAGAAAGAGTGTAATTAATGTATTAGACCACAATTGTTATAGTTCTGTTGTATAGTAATAATAATAAAATGATTGTTAATAATTGAATTGAATGTTAATTATAATTTTATTGAGTATTATTAATTTTCATGAATTAAAAATTAAGAGTATGTAATATCTATAGTCCCTTAAATATATGTAATTGTAATTGTGAATTAATTTAGAATTAATTTCAATGTATTTTCTCTTTTTTTTTTTAACATATTTTTACTATAATTATTATTTTCTTTCATTACTTTGTATATAATGATATTAATGATGCAATTATTCAAGTAATGTAACGCTTTTTAGTGGCACGTATTGATTATTTGTCCTTAGTGAATTTGCGGACGATGTAGTGGGCTGCAATATTGACTATTCTTTGTGCAGTGCTGCAATGTTTAAACATATATTGTAGCTGTTTATTGTCCCCTAAATAAATAAATAGTTGACTACCATAATATCATTTCACAAGAAATTTAGGCCAAGACAAACATCCATGTTCACGCACACAAATGATTGACTTGAGCGGAAATCGAACCCGAGGTCTTCTCTGTGGCAGTCGGTTACATACCCGCCACGCCACCAGGTCCTCAATATACACAGTGAAAGATTTTTAACCATAGAAATTAATAAAGTACATATGCGATTTATTAGCTTCCAGCCACCATTCTGAGATGAATGTCAGTTATCTCGTCAAATGCACGAGGCCTGAATCTGTATTATCGGTCGTTGGCGCAGTAGCATATGTAATGTTTCTACGCGTGAACCCGTGGGTTTTCGAGATGAAAGGACGGTACCGCGTGCAACAATGTACATTCCTTCGACACGACTATGCATTGATACCCTTCAAGGTAACCTCTAAACTAGCGATTCTGCGTAAATCCTGGCAATCGCACCGCGTTTGTACGAAACACACACATATACACGATATGTGACGGGTGCTCATCGTGAGCGTGATGCAATTTCATGCGACCAACACCATCACATGACACTATGTGAGGGAAGGCATAACATTTAGTTATTTTTTAATAGAACTTAAACAAATGTTAGTTCTTCTCCAGGTGTCAAAATATCTAAGCCAAAAGTCATTATTTATATCATTATTTATGTAGTACAACTGCTCACTTCACTTACAGTTGCCCATAACGTGTAGTGAGCCATTACATTTAGATAGGTACATAATATAAGGTAACTTAATTTATAATCGTTTAAATGATTATGAAGTCATTTGACACGAAAAATACATTTTACACACAATTAAAAACATATACAGTTTGGTGACAAATATGTCCACATCCGGATAATTAATACAATTGAGCAGTGTGAGTGCCTGAGTAGTAGGCGCGTACTGCGCGGTGCAGGTTCGTACCTGTGTGGTGCGGCCAATAGGCGCCGCAAGCGCACTCGCGTATATTAGTTCGGTGCTGAGATCGAACAGCGAGGCAACGTATTAGGGTCATCTATTTCGTTATGTAGGAATAAAAAATAATGTAAAACTAATTTACATTTACGACGCAGTCTTAGTGTGTCGAGGCATACCATACCAGAAACGAAAAGAGACGGTTATAAATAAGGGTAGAAGCCATACAACTTTTTGTACAAAAACCGTGCAAATTTGCGTTGTACGCGTTCAATCATCGTGATATACTTCTCTTCATGAGGATCCCAGATTACGGAATTATATTCCAGAATACTGCGGATAAAGGCGAAGTACAGCAAAACGATAGCACACCTGGTCTGAAAAGGAATTGACTGCCTCATCACAAATCCCAATGCTTTTAAACTTTGCTTACAAATCGTGGAAATGAGTGCATTAAATGTTAAACACTTAAGTCTCGTATTTGGCTGACTCGCTCCAACCGGTCACCAGAAATATTATAGTCATTTGTGAGTGGCGAGCGAGAACGAGTAAATGTTACTGACTTACACTTACTAAAATTAAACTCCAAGCGGTTTTGTTCAGCCCAAGCCACTACCCTATCGATATCGCGCTGGAGCGCGTCACAGTCTGCTGTGCTATCGATTCCCAAGAATAGCTTTAGGTCATCAGCAAACATTAAACACTGAGCAGATCTGACAACTTCACCATGATCAGGAACAGAGTAGGTCCCATGACACTACTCTGACTGACACCAGAACGAGTGTCATACGAGTTAGACCAGTACTTGCCTAGTTGAACATATTGAGTACGATTAGAAAAATAGCTAGCGAATAAGTCGAGGAGTTTAGGAGCGAAACCAAAAGCGGATAACTTCTGCAACAAGAGTTCATTCTGAACCCGATCAAAAGCTTTTTTAAATGAAAATATGTTGCGTCAATTTGCCTTTTATGATCCATTTCACACAATAGTCAACAAAATTTATTAAATTAGTGGAAGTCGATTTGCCCACTCTAAACCCGTGCTGGCACTCGCTCAGTTGTTGTTTGGTGATATGATTATTTATAATGTACTGAAATACCTTGCCGAGCGCTGAAAGCACAGCTATAGGTCTATAATTAACTACTTGACTCCTGGAGCCATCCTTGGGTATCGGTGTAACTCGAGACACCTTCCACAAGCTAGGATATGTACCACTTTTTATGGCTAAGTTAAGAATGTGCAACAATAGTTCTCTAAAAATGTGGATGCAGTCTTTAATAATGTAGGCCGATAAACCATCGGGACCTATGGATGAATTAGCCTCCAACCGTTTCACCACTTGCAATAGGTCAGATTCATTGATGTGATCAAGTAAGGCACTTACCTTATTCAGCCTTCTTCGTTTCTTGTCCTCCTGGTGGTTTCGCGATGCAGCTGCTTGTTTTCACTAGCACTCACGAGCGGGTTTTCCTTGGTGGAAGCGGTAAATCACCTACAGCGGCGCGGCGCGGAGCGGTATCGAGACGGCGTTCTTAGCGAGCGGAATGTTCGAGACTGTCACTCGCGTCGACGTTCGCGGCGACGAATCAGGCGCCAGGCAGTGCCTCTTCCAGGGAGAGGGAAAGAGAGGGACGGAAATATGATATCGCTCGCACTAGACAAGCGTGGAACGATTCATGTTGATGCGATTAGTTATATATAAGAAAGTAGATGGCGCTACCATATCCCCCCGGCCCTAAAGGGTTGCCTTTAAAAAAAATAGAATTGAACTTAGCTATGTTTGGTGTACTACCGCATAACCCATCAATAGGCTAAGACAGCGATATGACAATAAAATTAATCTAAATTCACTTTAGCGAAAACTACAAACTAAATACTTAAACTAAGAGGTAAGTCCAACTTCAGGCTAGATCTCACTGAGTTGGAAGCGGACGCGAGTTGATCAGTGCCTCGACTTGTGCAAGGACAGTTAAAGGCTCTTCGTAAGAGAGGATCTGTTGACCTATAACTTTGAAGAGATGCGTTTTAATTACTTTGACCATGCTTGCCCAACATCCACCGAAATGTGGTGATGCTGGTGGAATAAACTTCCAGCCAATATGATCTATGGAAAGTTCTTCCTGAAGACGAGTACGATAACCCGCGACGTGATTGAAACAAGTAGCGGGAACAAGTTCAATCAATTTACTAACGCGGTTGGCGACAAAAGTCTGCCAGCGGTGAGGAGAGGAATAAGTCCAAGCGAGCACTACTTTGGAGTCGGAAAATGCGTGTATTTTATTAATGGGGTAGTGGGGCAAAACTGTGTCTTGAACCTTGCGGAGCAACTGAGACAGCAGATGAGCCGCGCACAATTCCAGTCTCGCAACCGAAATGGTTTCAACAGGCGAGACCTTAGACTTGGCACAAACTAACTGCACCGAGTAGTTAGAACCAATGCGGACTTGCAGATATACGACTCCGCCGTAAGCACGTTCGCTGTCGTCAGCGAAACCTATTAAGTTGACGGTACATCCATCTACCAACCCAAGATGACGCGGAATAAACTTGATTGAGCGTGGTAAGCTCAATACAAAACTGGCCCCAAGCGGCGACAATATGGTCAGGGGGTGTTGCATCCCACTCACACTTTGATAGCCAAAGCTCCTTGATCAAGAGCTTGGCGTACAAAATTGTGGGAGCCACACTTATGTAAACCCATTATGTCCCATAGTCGAGGTACTGTGGACAGCATAGTGCGCTTGGTGCACTTATCATCTGGCGGTGAGACGTCAAACCGAAAACTATCACAGGATTTATCCCAGCGTAAACCGAGAACCTTATGCGGTACAGACTTCTCAAACTCAATGTCTGGAGAAGCTTTATGAGAATCTGGTATGCGTGCGAGAACCTCCTTAGAGTTGCTTGTCCATTTGACAAGATCAAACTGGCCTCGCTTGAAAAGCTGAATAAGCTCTTCACAAAGCGAAATTGCTAGCGGAGCGGATATGACATTACAGGCAATGTCATCTATATACAAAGCGGAAGTGTAGTATAGTATAGTGTAGCGTAGCGTAGCTTAGCATAGCGTAGCATAGCGCAGCATAGCGCAGCATAGCGCAGCATAGCGCAGCATGGCGCAGCATAGCGCAGCATAGCGCAGCAAAGCGCAGCATGGCGCAGCATAGCGCAGCATGGCGCAGCATAGCGCAGCATGGCGCAGCATAGCGCAGCATAGCATAGCATAGCTAATTAGTACTTTATCTTACACACAGTTTTAGCACCCACCTTGATCTCTTGAAGAGCAGAACAACAACAAGACGTAATACAATGAGAAGTATGTAACGTAGTTACGGTACCCATAATCACATACCCAAGTACCGTCTCAATAGCGGGCGGTAAATCATATCGCTCACTACGAACTATGTTAGTTAGTAGCAAGTGCGGAAATATTGAAGCTCCGATCAAAAGATCAATGCCTGCCGGATTCGCAAACTCCGCGTCGGCTAACGGCAATGATTCGAGATGAGTGAGTGATGCTACGTCTACATTAGCGTTCGGCAATGCGTCCGTGATACGCTCCACGATAAGCGAAGAAATGTTAAAATTAATGTCCCTATTAAAACGCGAATGTATTTTAATATCTACGGAACCTTTGCAATGCTTTACTGATCCGCCTATCCCTTTGACGGTTGAGTTAGTATTTTTAAAGTTATTCCATAATCCGAGGCGTTTGAAGCATTCCGATGTTATTAGATTGGTCTGAGATGCGCTATCTAGCAGACAACGTACCATGTGCGGCGACCCATTAACATCGTGTACGATAACTTGCGCTGTCGCCAACAGTACCGTGTTAGACGCCGTACACTGCGTTTTGGCCCTGCGCGGATCATTATAGATGCGCGAGTGCCGTCCTCGCGTGCGCGTCGCCCGCGCAATGGATGTCATACACAACGATACTTCGCCCTCAGACGCGGAAGGCGCAGCTACCGTGTTCTGCACTTGCGTGAGTGTGTCAAGGTCAGCGGCTTGACTTGACAACCGGTTATTTTTATCTAAATGTAACAGTGTATGATGTTTTTGTTTACACGTGCGACATCTCGTTCTACTGGAACAATTACTCGTTTTATGTTTTATGCTTAAGCAATTAATGCAAGCTTTGTTATCTTTTACGCTTTTAAAACGAGCAATTGGATTTAAATCATTAAAGGTGGGACACTTATAGTAATGGTCGTGCACTATATTACTGCACAGACACTTCTGTGAATTATTACTATTAGATTCCGAACATGTTACGTAAGATTGTGGATTAGGGACCGAGTTATTATTACTATTTCGCGATTTATTCAACCTTTGTTTGTTGTTGTTAGTGTTAGACGGGCCAGGTGAACCAGACTGCGTATTATGAAATATTCGACACTGATCTTTGATGAACGAAATAAAACTATCTAGTGTAGGTATTTTATTATTGCGTTCCGTCATCTCGAATGCGCGAATTGTATCAGTGTCAAACTTTTTTAAAGCGAGTTGAAGCAACATAAAGTCGGAAAGATCTTCTAATTTTAAATTCCTAAGAGAATTAACCGTGGTTACGAAGTTATCAATAAACAGCTGGAAATTCGAGACAGACGCGTTGCTGGACAGTTTGAGATTTAAAGCTTGGTCAAAGTACGTAGACGCTAGAACGCGCGTGTCTTGATATCTGTCAAGTAGTGACTGAAATATGACCTGATAATTCTCAGCACTGGGTGTGACACCTGCAAATACGGACTGGGCCTTCGGTGACAGTTTACCTATTAAATAGTACAACCTGTCAGCATCTGTCAGAGAACCATTATCGTGCACTGTAGACTTAAAACTTGCATAGAATAACGGCCAATTTCGTATATCTCCGTCAAACGACATAATCTCGATTGGCGGTAATCTCGGTTTGCGGGCAACGGGATCTGCTGAACATTTACCCTCCAATTGCGATTGTATACGCTTAATAATACAATAAAGATCTTCGAATGATGTATACGCCTGATAGTTCGGTTTTTCATCAGGATTGATAGAAAGTAATCTTGCGTTATAATCGTCTAACAACTTATGAAAATCTGTTCGAATACTATCTACTGTTATACAATAACTGAGAAATGCTTCGCTATTACTGTCAGACATCGATGCGGTTTTTGATCTTTCATAGATATTTTGAATGCGCTCAAATAAAATATTGCGTTTTGCTTCTAAGATTGTCATCTCTTTGTCTTCCGACACGCGTGACTTCTTTTGTTGTGACATGCTTACGTAAGTATAAGCTAATGAGAACGAAACAAAATAAGAATATCTAATGTATCTATTATTTTACCTAAGTAAGCTAATTAGGCAACACTTTAGAGCTGAGGAAATAAAAGTTGATTGAAATATGAGATTTATAAGACAACTATGATAGTTGCAGAAATAATAATTTTATAAGTAGGTAGCTACATAAAAGTTTACCTACTAATGCGGGCGGAAATAACCATGTGACGGTTATATGAATATATTAATTAGGAGTATAGCTAGGTGCTATAACTGCCTAGGTATAGCGGTATAACGTATAAAACGTAAATGAATCCGACTCGTATGGATCAAAAAAATGATTCGGCGATACACCGAAACCGTGGGGGGTAGGGTTCTAGGCGACTTGGAAAAGGAAATGGACTGTATTAGGGCGAGTTCTGGGTCGCCTAGAAAGGAATAAGGGAAGAGGAGATGGATACGGGAGGAGGTGATTGAGTGGGTATAGGATATTTCCAGGATGGAAGGCACTTACCTTATTCAGCCTTCTTCGTTTCTTGTCCTCCTGGTGGTTTCGCGATGCAGCTGCTTGTTTTCACTAGCACTCACGAGCGGGTTTTCCTTGGTGGAAGCGGTAAATCACCTACAGCGGCGCGGCGCGGAGCGGTATCGAGACGGCGTTCTTAGCGAGCGGAATGTTCGAGACTGTCACTCGCGTCGACGTTCGCGGCGACGAATCAGGCGCCAGGCAGTGCCTCTTCCAGGGAGAGGGAAAGAGAGGGACGGAAATATGATATCGCTCGCACTAGACAAGCGTGGAACGATTCATGTTGATGCGATTAGTTATATATAGGAAGGTAGATGGCGCTACCAATAACATTGTCAGGCAGTCGTATAACGCATAAAAGTTCGCTCGTTTAAAATTATATTGAGGTGAGTCATGTTGTTGTGGATCTGTGTGGGACGACGGCGGCGGAAGCTGATCCCGTTCAACCGCCGGGTGCTGCACGCTCAGGCGGACTCCGAGCGGCGGGTGATGCGCGTCCGGTGGCACTAACGGCTCCACATCTCCAACAACACACACACTCATCGCTCAAGTCACTTAATACTAAATCTTACATATTACCCTAAGTATTTTTTATGTTATTATCTTGTCTCAGCTTACAAAATGATATAAATAGGCATAGTGTAAATTTACATTTTGCCTGCATGAATTTAGATTGAAATCACCCAATATAATGACATCTAATTTTGAAAATCGCTCAATGGCGGTTTCTAATAATGCGAAAGTATGTAGATATTTCTCATCCTTAGAATTAGGAGGAATGTAAACGACACAGAACAGAATACGTTTGTGTTTCAACGTAACAATAGCTATGACAGTTTCTATGTTGGTAGCGTAATCGCTAATGTTCTGTATACGTTCGACGGGGAACTGTGTCTGCACCGCCAATAAAACTCCTCCCCAACCAGCATCATTAGCGCAGTCATGATGCAAAACAGTGTACCCGTCAGGAAACACTTCCCCATCATGTGATATGTAGTGTTTAGTGAGTAGTGTATGTACACTACTCACTAAAAAAGCCTCGGTCAAAGCGTAAATATGAGCAGATTCATTCAAAACTGATAATCTAAACAATGTTCAATTTCGATCGTAAACCTCGAACGTTCTGATAAAACATTGAATAGCATTTAGGCTTGAACATTTTGTGTACCTTGTTTACAAAATCCATTACGCCACAATTTAACACATATATCTTCAGGCCAGTTTTCACAACAAAGATACTTATCTAAGCTTTTAGCTGGAACACATACTTTAAATGAAGCATAGTCACCTCGCGCCTTCAATATTTCAGCTGTACATATCGAGTTTGGACAAATATATTTCAAGTGTTTTAGCACTTGTTCAACTGACGTCCCTCCTTTTAAATAATATAAATGTAGGTACGCCTTACGTTCCGCAGCTGACAAAGAAGTGGCGGTCGGGGAGGCAGTACCACGAATTATTTTCTCGCTCGAACGTTTAACGCTGCGGCGGCGCACTTCGATCCACTCATTGTCTTTCGCTTCGCGGGAACTCGTACGCAACTCGATCAGCTCGCCGTTATCAAAGAATATATACACTACGCGAAAAGACGCGACACTTAAACATGTGTGCTCGTAAAGTCGCCCGCGGCTATGTGTGAGTGTCTGGAGCTGCGCGAGGGCCTTGTGCGGCGCGCGGGGCGTGGAGCGGGCAGTAACCAGACTGCCTCGACCGAGGGCTTGCATTGCACTCTTCGCACGTACACGACGCGATCGTAGTATTATTTAATTGTTAAATAATATAAATCACAACACCATCTAGTCCCAAACAAAGCAGAGCTTGTACTTTGGGTACTAGATAATGGATAAACATACATAATATACTTTTCTTTTGTTAATACATATTATACATAGAAACATTTACATTTCATAACATACTTACTACCTCTGTATAATATTTTTTGGCACAAGTGTAAATTTAATTTCGGTATCAACCCTAGCGCTGATACGCACCGGCTCAAGGTCAACGGCGCCGAAACTCTCACGTACAGAGAGTGTCACCGGTGTGCCGTTGTCGCTTGTGGGTTGTTTTGCCGGTAACTCGCTGTCCGTAGAAGGTAGGTTTCAGAACCGGGAAATCCCGGTCTCGAAAGTACCGGGAGTTCCCGGTTCTTTTGTCAGTAAAATGGAACCGGGAAATCAAATTTGATCCCCGGTTCTTTCGGTACTTTCGGGAATTTTATTTTTATTACGCGATTAGTTCCCACTACTTACTATTTACTTATTTACTCTTACTTTACTTTTCACATTTTCTACTATTCAAACATTCAAAACTTTTTGTGAATAATTCAGCGTTAAAAGAAATAACGCGCGAAATTAATGGTGCGCTACTAAACCCTAACCAATAACTACCTACACTCACTCGTTGTTGCTAGGATAGGAAGGAAAGTAGTAAGTAGGACTAGGACGCAGTGTCGAGCTTCCATGCCCCGCCCGCGCGCCGGGATATCTCGTTCACTCATGACTCACTCAGTTTTCGTCGAAACGCATCCAAGCCGCTCCTTCATAAATGCCACCTATGAAGGAGCGGCTTGGATGCTTAGATTACACACATTACTTACCGCTGCTCTAACCTTCAGGCTGGAGGTTAGAGCAGCGGTAAGAATTGGGCACTTCAAAAACCTGAAGGACGCTTTAGCCCACGCTCTGGAGGTGGAAGCAGTACGACGCGACGAGCGAAGTCACCGCATTAGAGAAGTTGTATCGTCACCTCGGTGCTACACCGAGGTGACGATACAACTTGGGTTTAAGGTTCCACCATTTGATGGCTCGTCATCATGGACAGCATACAAGATCCAGTGTGAGGCTATGATGCGATCAAATGGGTGGAATAAAGAACAGGCCTTAACCGCTCTTACCTTGGGCCTTCGTGATCGGGCGTTGAGTGTTGGGGGCACTCGGGCAAGACGTCTCCTACGAGAAGCTTCTAGAGGTGCTGGAGGCGAGATACGGTGACGCGCACCTCGAACATGTGTATCGTGCTCAGCTGAAGGACAGGACACAACGCACCGAAGAAACTCTGCAGCAGTGGGCTCTGGAGGTGGAAAAGCTGATCAGGAAGTCATACCAGTCGTCCGCCTGCGCTGATAGATGGGAATCCGTACAGGCATTTACGGATGGAATCCGCGACCTGGAGTGGTGGCACCCTGTCTCCACCAAAGGGGTCACCTATGAGCCAGGCAGCGAGACCAGGGAAACGAGTACCTAGTAGCTATGACTGCGGGGCGAGTGCTGGCTGGTAATGGACGAGCCCCAAGTATCTCGATCTCGCAATCACGTGACGGGAACAGCCTGATCATTGAAGGCGAAATTAAAAGAACATCATGCATGCTGATACTGGACACGGGTGCTTCGCGGACAGTCCTCGGTTTCCATCGGGCAAGACGGGTTCATCGGGGCTGCTGCAGGACTAATGAATGTGTGAAAATGAGAACAGCTACCGGTCAGCACATAACCGTCCGAGGTGAAATGGAGGTGGATCTGAAGCTAGGCAACAAAGTTTACCGTCACAAAGTCATCGTGGCCGATATCGTGAGTGGACAACTGCATCTTGGGCCTAGACTTCACGCGAAAGCATCGCTACAAAATCGATGTTAACCAGGGAGTGCTGAAGTGTAAGTCAGAAGACGTCTTCATGGAAAGGTGCAACTTCAGGAAAAGTGTACTACCTGAAGATTGTCATACTTCACCCGCGGTCGGAAACGGTTGTACCAGTTTGTCTACCAGGGAATTCGGGTGAGGGGAACCGATTTGTACTTATCGAAGGCCTAGAGAAAGATGCTTCATGGGAGATTGCTCGAACCTTGGTAAGGGGTACCAAAGTTTCATCAGTACGCGCAATTAATGCAAGTGACAAGGAAGTGTTGCTCAAGAAAGGGACGGAATTGGTCACCTTATAGGTGCCCATGCCCAATTCCGTCCCTTTCAGTACTTTCCGTTTTCTATAACAAAAACTAGCAAGAACCGAAAATACCGAAAGAACCGGGAAAAGTATCGAAATTCCCGGTTCTCAAAAAGAATACCGGTTCCGAAAACACTAGTAGTTGGGGCTGTACTCGTAGATTGTGCGGCCGGTACAAGTTTGACTTTTGTCGCGTTCTTCTGAGCACCTGCGGTGATAGCCGATGCGGCCCGAACACGAGCTTCTCGTATTTGGCGCGCATTCGAATCCGTTTGAATAGTACCTTCACTCAAATTTGCGTTTTTTCGGGCACTGATTCTTCACCAACTAATTTTCTAATTAAGTTATTCTGCTCCAATATCAGCTTTTCAAGCGCAGAAACTTTGGTTTAAAGCAAGATCACTGACTTGTTTAGTTCCTGGATCGTAATTTCTGCACTTTTTGAAGACATTTCTAATGTTTACGAATAATAAAGAGGAGAGCAACGAATATTCAAGTTTCTTGCGCGAGTGAGCGAGAGAGAAAAAGAGAGAGATTAATACCGTTTGAACGACTTTACCCGTTAGTTGTCAAAGTTATTGAACAAACAATAGTTGTCCTTTATCCTATTGATTATGATAATAGACTACAATTTATTACATGCTGTTAATGATGTTAGTCTCAAGTAAAAAAATCCATATGCATCTTTTTTATTACAGATAAATAATCAAGCCATTTGGCTATAGTATATCACGAATCTGCCTACAAAAATATGGATCCAATACAACAAAACAACCCTCCATCATTGAAACTGTAACCAGAATAGGTATTAGAACCCAATCTAAATATGAAATTATTCAGGTATCTATCGTATACAATATATTTAGATAACTATATGGAAATCGGGATCCCGGACCGTAACAATTTCAACGTTTGTTTGTATACATCTGCTACCTCTTACGCAATATATCCAACACTAACATATAGACAAATTAGATTTCACGCATAGCCTCATTTACAAATAAGCAAGTATTTGATAGATACAACAAATATTCTCGGCGACAATATATCTCTTATGTAATTTGATTAACAGTCTCGCAGACTGTTTAGATACGAATGTGATGTATTTTATCCAATTACATTTATCTGTATACCTACTAGATTTTGCCCGCGGCTTCACCTGCGCGAGTAATGGCTGTCGAAACATACAAACCAAACAAAAACATACAAACTCACGAAATGTATCGCTTTATTACATTAATGTCGACTTGTGCAAATATGTGATGGACTGCAACGAAATTTTAAGTATCTATACTTTGTAATTTAAAAGGCTTAAAGCTGTCTCGACTATATCTGTTTATAAAGTTTAAATGTATGTATTACGGATTTATTAAAACTTAGGACTATTTTGAAATACAGCACGAGCTGAGACAACAATTTGGGCAATACAAGGATAGAGATAAAGAGCTCCCTTGAAGTCGACCGCTTTTGTTATAATACCAGCTAATGTAAATTACATGTAGCGAAAGAGAAAGCCCAATCTTATTAAATGTACTCATAGAGGGAGCACATAAGCCAATTTAATCCAAGGTGATTATTTCCAACCGCATAAAAACCAAAATCAATTACGTAAAAATGAGAGGAGAAGCCAAAATCTAACACAAAGCGTACTCGTCATTATAGGCTGGCGTAAAGCGTTAATAACTCGGCTTAATTCCTTTGACTCCCCGTCATGGCAGCCCTCAGAGACTTTCGCTGCTTTACTTAACACGTTTATCTTTGTATATTATAACGTAAAACGAAACAGACGCCTTATAGCTTGTTTCGGTCACCCAAGCTCTCTGTAAGTATTTCCTACATCGGTTCTTTTAAAGTGGCTTAACGACCACCCATACGAAAATGATTACGAAGGTGCAAGAGATGAGAAATAGCTTAAAAAGTATACCAATTATGAAAAGTTTTGTTTTTGAAAACAAAACTTTACAAAACTACGTTATCGGTAACATCAGACATTATTACCTTTATCTATAGCTCGTTATTCGACGACCGGTTGGCGCAACGGGAGTGTAAGCGACTGCTAAGCCGAAGGTCGCGGGTTCGATTCCCGCACAAGTCAAACATTTGTGTGCATGAACATGGATGTTTGTCTTGGTCTGGGTGTTTCTATGTATAATATGTATGTATTTACAAAAAAAAAAAAAAAGTATATAAGTATGTTTATCCATTATCTAGTACCCATAGTACAAGCTCTGCTTAGTTTGGGACTAGATGGTGTTGTGTGAATGTGGTAGAATATATATAGAATATATTTACAAAGAGATGTAAGACAATAGTTCGTTATATGGAACTAAATCGGCTGTGGTATCAAACGTAAAGTGACTTTGTAGTTTGTATTTCTTAACTACAAATGAGTCCTCTATGTCCTGTCACTGCGTCTAGTTGAAATCAGGAAACGTCTCTCATTTTTGTAAATAAACAATTAGGTCGGCGGACTGAAGTGGATTTATTCGAATTAAATAACCATAATGGTTCGTCACAGGTGGGGGTGTTTGAACGTGATTATTGTAATGATTGGGACTATGAGTGTACTGATCATTCGTTTGCCGAATACAAATTAATGAATGATTCATATAAAATTAAAGCTTGTCGTATTAAATATAATTTCAAAGTTCCGCTTTCACACAAGTATTAGTTTGAAACTAAAATGAAACTAATGTATCACGTTCACTGCAATTTATGAGAGCTGGAGATATTATCTAGTTTAAATTGTTTTTATCGCAATATGCGATGCATGATTTTGAAGATATTTCGAACTCAGGAGATTTGATAACTTGCTAAATCACTAGCTGATTTCATCATTAATTTGGCAATCATTTATTATTGTCACCTTCAAACATAACGTAGCCGTCTATAGTTATTCATATTTTTGGCAATGATCTGAATTTCGAACTTTGTCGGTGGTATACTTCACTAATAAAAAATTCTTGAATATCCATAGAAAAAGCATTTAAACATTATAAATTTGAAAATATTATTCAGGAAGTTTAAATACAGCCTGATATTTGAACTCTTAAGGAAAATGTACTATTTTAAATATATTTCCTTCAAAATACATACATACATAGACTCACGCCTGTTTACCGAAGGGGTAGGCAGAGACTACGGAACGCCATTTGCAACGATCCTGACCTATCTCTCTTGCTTTATTCACTCCCATCAAATTTCTCATGCATGCTCTTCGCTTAAGGGTACTTCTAACCTGTTCCTTTTTTTAGGATGTCTCCAATCTGGTTAGAAAACGTCCGTCTAGGTCCTCCCCTTCCTCCTGTCTCATTCACACTTGACCTATATAACTTCTTGGTCAATCTTTCGTCATCCATCCTCTCCTTGGGTCCAAACCATCTTAGCATACCTTTCTCAATGGTTGTCACTACATCTTCTTTTACTCCACAACACTCTCTTATCACACAATTCTTTACTCTGTCGTACAAAGACACTCCACACATACTTCTCAGTGCTCTCATTTCTACAGTATTTATTCTACTTTCATGTCTATAATTCTGCCATACCCAACTTTCACTACTATACCTAAGTGTAGGTAGTAACACCCCTCTATGCACAGACAAATGTACCTTTTTGGACAAGTTTTGACTGTTCATAAAAGCCTTCAAAGCTCCATTCACTCTATTACCTGCTTTAACTCTTCTTTCAGTATATTTTTCTTATTTACTATTCCTAGTAAACAGCGTACCTAAATATACAAAATCATTCACTTGCTCCACTTGCTGTCCATCAATCATAACATTACAAGCCGTTACACATTCCTCCTTTTCAAAAACCATAATTTTCGTCTTGCTTACATTCACTTTCATTACTTTCCTCCCTAAAGCACCATGCATGATGGCTACCATCTCCTGCAACTACTCCGCTGAAGACGCAAGTATTACTTTACGGATACTTATTAAAAACAGAAAAAATACATATATAACATTTAAAACTAAAACGTTGTGTAATATTTCACATGAGTGAGCTACAACGTAACGCAATACGATGCTTGTGTCTCCCCAAAGGGTTAGTCAGGTACGTTACACCTACACATTTTCAGGTATTTCCAAGTGCTATATACCTACGCATTCTAACTAAATTAACTTGTCAACGAATTGAAATATATTTCTGAACACTGTTTTCAGAAATACAATACACCTTTTGTAAGTTGGCTTTTAAATAAACGTACTATTTTATACAAAGTTATTCTTAGTATAGTCTAACTATTTTTGTTTTGGGACATTCCTGTAATCGCGTAAAACAATCTGGTGTTCCAAAATTGAACTTTCACCTCGACAAAACATTTTGTCATGTTTTTGGAATAGCTCAATTTTTGTCAGCAATATTCAGAAGTCCGCACATGAATTTCTTCTCATTTGAATCCAAAACATTGAGCACCATGCTTCAAAACATGTTCCTTAATGCAATGTATATAGATGTATATTTTCATACTGCTTTCTGAAAAATAATACAAGTGCTAAAAATAAAACAAAATCTTTTAAAACTACGTCTCATAGTTAAATCGAGCCCTTGTATGGTCATGTTCGTTGACCGGAACTAGACTTAAAACCTAATTAAATGAAGATAGTTCTTTAAAGCAAGTATCAAGTGCCCTTTGTCTTTGTCAGTAAACAAAACCGAGATAACATGAGAGTCGCTTCAGGGAACTGTAGTCTGACTTTAATATCCTATTTTTAATTGCCATCAATCCATTTTAAACACATTTTGTAATGACTACCAAGCTAGCATTTATTTCGGCGTTGAATGGATATTAGAAAAAAAAGTAGTAAAAGACCAGTAATAATCTATTAAGATGAACTATATAAGTCGCATGAAAGTGCAATTTTGTTCAGATAGCTTTCAGGAGCGGTGCCTTACAGAAGTAGGCCCTAGAGACCTTCTCTGAAAGCCACTCAGCAGACAATACTACACTCTTTAATTTCAAAGATAAAACTTTTTAACTACCTTCACTTCGCAAGATGGCGATTTAATTTAAAAAATTGAGTTTATTATCCTTAGTTAATGTTTCTTTTTCACCAAAATATTTTGTTATGTCGAACATTTTTTTTAAACGATATCGTGAATAATAAAGCCATAAGTTAATTAAATATTAATTCATTTTATTTCTAAGCTTTCTGTAATGTTTCGCAGTTCAAAATTAAAACAGACTAGCCGGATTCATTTATAAATGATGCTTTTATTCGATTTTCTGAACATGAATCAAACTAACATGATTAATTGTTTGCTAGTTATAATTCAGCTTAAGGTTAAATAAGTGACTGCCTTCCAAACAAATACGAACTGTAATTAATTCAACATAACAACGGTTTTGTTTAATTTAAAACTTGAAGGAGGATCAAAACTCTTTAAAGACAACAAAATTTACAAAGACAAATACCAATATCTGTATTCCAAAAAGTTAACGAAAATACAAGAGCATTTTAATGAAACTTGGTAGGTAAGTATCATCAATTGAACTCGCGCGTACGAATTATAATATTATGGTATTCAAAGTGAGAATTATCGTAACTAGTTTTGAACTGGCAAACAATTTGGGTCATTAATTCCTTTGTAATTTAAACGGACGTACGTATCGCTGTAACCATATTACTCGTGGTAACGGATTTCGTTTATGTAAGAAATGTTGTTTCGTTTATGGAAATGTGTTATATTCGACGCGGCTGTGTTCGGATCAGCGACACGTTGGACAAATAAAATCGTTGTAGCGGCCACTCTGCTATCACCACAAATTGGATTGACTGCGCAAGATAGAAATATACGTCCGCTCCCCGCGGTGCATTTGGGGTTGCGGCAAGACAGGGCTCGCGTTTGTCACTATTACGAACTCTTCCCATTACTTACGGGTGAAGTAGCCGCTACTCTCCGCATTTACGTCGGTATAAAGGCTTGCGACTCGTATTGGTCTACCAAATGTGATTGCTAATTAACGTAATCGATAGACTATGAGATAACTTTACAAAAGAAGTCATTTGCCGGATCATCTATTTTAGCTTTACGCCTGTGTTGGCTGCAACATTTTCTACTTTTAGCAAACAGGTTTATCATGCAAAAATACTGATACTGTGTCATACTGAAATATTTTATGATCGACATAAAACTAGACGTATTTTTGTATTTACCAGTCATGCTCGCAAAGCACTAAAATACTACCTAATGAGAAACTTGCTTTAGTAGGCACTGTAATCCAACGGAATATAAAATTCTAATAAAATATTTTATTACAGCAATGCTGCACCGAATGTACGTGTTAGATAGTTGTGCGTTGTTCTATGTTGGGTCTTATTTACGATGCCCAGAAAGCGAGAGTTCAAACAAATTGTTGTGCAGATCCCTCCAGCTGAACCTCGGTAAATTGTCGACATAAACAAGGCTGCCTCCAATCTCTCGTTACCGTATTTTGCATCTGGAGTTTACACTCTAAACCGAGTTTGGGCTCCCAAGACACGGTATTGTCTGCGCTGAATGACTATTCAACTTACTTACTTTGAATATTTTCTAAACTCGGAGCGGTAACTTACTGTGGACACATAAAATATACATGCAACGATGTTGTCAAGTGTAAGCGGGCTTTCTTCCATTTAGTTAAACATTGCTTTATTCTATGTCTCTGTCCGACTAGTTAGAATTAAGTAGAAGTTAGTGCTAGTTGTACAATGGTATTTTACGTAACCTGTATGTTGATCATAGACAATGCAGTGTGCTTTGTCATTCGTAATGTTATCTTTATGATTTTGGAAAGGATATTTTAATTTGGTATGATTCCAAGTGGAGTCCTTGCCAACACTCTCTAGAATGGATTTATGATTCAGCTATTAGCGAAGTTAATGCCGAGGGAGAAGAGATACTATAAGGTGACTGCAGCTTGCAAATGTAAACTGATCGAGCGTAAAATGAATTTAAATATTATTAGTATTTCCAGTTCATCGGTATCGAAGGAACGGTAAACATTTTGAACAGGCACGTTTGAACATTGATCTCACACGTGTCATGAGTACAGCTTCGAATTCATCATCTATTGACGCGCTAATATTAATTTAGTAATTCGTGTATTCGGGTGGTTATTTGACGCCTCACTGTTTTTAAGTACTGCGCCACGGATAATTTTTTTCTTACCTGCTTTAGATTTCGATTGATTCTTCGATTTCGTAGCCGAGATATTCCGTAAGCCACTCAAATAGTAGCAAAGCTATACCACCAAACCAATGAGGCTGTAAAATATGTTCATCACACAAAGAAAACGTTAAAATAATGTATCAGATATGAATGCTCGTATTCGGCATAAATCAAAACAAAAAGTGGTAAATACGTATATTGGCAATTCCCAATACAACAATTAAAAACAGTCAAGCCATCTTTACTAACCGAGAGCACTAATGTCGAGAGATTAATGATTAATCCAGCTGGGTAATACTGTTACACAGTATTATTTATGACTACAAGGCCAATGATGCGACGCAAAGTATCTATTTTCGAGCAAGATTTATGTTACTATCACAGAAGGTGTGAGTGATACAGCCTTTTGAGACAAAACACCGGGATTTGTCGAGCCGCCGCCTAAATATTCATTCCTATCAATCAAGTACGTAAATAACGTAGCGATGAGACAAAGGTCTCATTATCACTGAGGAGTTACGGCTTGGCCTACAATAATAAAACTATATGTTATCCATCCATTAACTACGCCGTTTTATGGTCGGCACTAAATTTTCTGGAGGTATATCAACAAAGAATGATAATCTCGAGAATGTAATTAGATTTCTATTTGTGTGTGTAGTTATTAAGAGTGCGAGTGTTAGAGTTTATTTCATTGGATTACATTTTACACATGCAGGCGCTCTAACATTAATTACAAAGTAACCCCAAACTTAAGAGCAATATGAGCGTAATCTTTGAAACAATGTCTAATGGATATCTTAAACTGTTATGTCTAAATTGTAGGAATTACTAATTTTATATAGCCGCAGTTGTGAGATTATTTGACAACTATTTAAATATGACGCAGTATTCTCTAAAATAATACACATTCTTCTTTGAGATGTTCCATATATTAATTCAAGTCGGTGCAATGGCAAAAGTAAAACCTGATGGTATTCCACAATGCTATCAAAGATTTACGAAGTCTACAACCTTACTAAATTAGCGTTGTGTGATGTCTCATAAAATCAATATCCTTGACTGGAATCATTTCTCACCTACAGACTGGATGAAAACGAATTATTTAGGTAGGTACGTACATTTTCATTTTCATTTTAAAAAATACATATTGTTCTAGAGTTACCCTAGACAAGTGGAAATGGTTGCAGAAGGCAGTGGAAACTAGTTTACATCCACTTGACCAGGGCAAACAAGAGTCTGACATAAATATTGACTGAGTTACTCAGCGCTAAAAATCAAATACAATATGTGCAGTTACCTCGATCTTCACTGGTGTCAGTCCGGGAGCCAAGCTAGATAAACACACAAAACTAAATTAGTCACGATAGATTGAATGATATATCAACTTAGCTGCAGTACTCCAAACGTGATGTCTTCAAGGCACGAGGCACGATGTTATAGAATTCACAATTTTACAAAATGTCAATAATTCCAATATAATATCACAAAGTTGTCATCAAGGGCTGACTTAACCGTGCCGGACTAATTAAATAGCGGCAATTATACAAAGGTTCTACAAAATTCACTTCGCGTAGCTAAATGTGCTTTTTCACAGGATGGTTCCAAAATTTAGCTCAAAAAAAGAAGTGAAGTGAAGCCTTGTCAATTCTTACAAATGAGACAAGTGTCAAAATTAATTACCATAGATAACAAATGTTACTAAACTGATATTCTCGTTCTATACTAATAGGACAATTTCTAACACATATAGATCCCCAGACACATTTAAGGACCAATATCAGCAATCAGGAGCAAACTTGCCAACTTTTATCATGAATTACACATTTCAATTAATGAAATCAGATAAAAACTACGGAACACACTGTTTAAGGATTCAAAGTTCCCTATTTAAAGTTCTATGAAACACTTCAGTATTAAACCATGTTATAAATTAGCTCGATCTTGCATAGATCCGTATCAGTCTGCACGCTTCAGTTAAGTACGTAAATATTATATTCCTGGAATCAGTTATTGCAGCAGCCGATACTGCACTTCCATCAGCAAACATTACTATGGAGCTCGCATGAAATTAATATAGAGGAATAAAACAAGTTAATATTTCGGTATTGCGCCCCATTAACCAACTTTTTTTCACATTCCGTATCGCCGCCGGGCTGGTGTGTAATTGACACAGCATTAATCCCTGTTGTGCATGCCTAATTAAATTTTGTAAATGTTTTTCACTTAGTTTAAGAAAATTATGTATGAGATAAGAATTGTTGGTGAAAATGGAATTGTGGTATTTCATTCCACGTAGTGGCGACGATTTAAAAAAAAATGCGGTCATTGTTGATTGTTAGTATCGCACCTAGATTAGAGAGGTTAGGCAAAGGTATATGTCATACTAGACCTGTTGGTATAAATGTTAATTACCGTAACTTCCTTTTCGAAGAACTATCTACATATGTGACAATTATAATTACTTATTCTGTGTTTGGATGTAATTGATGAATAAGGTGCATGTTTTTAACATTTAAGATCTTTTATCTGACTACCACAGTACAAGTTCTGCTTAGATAAGGATCGTCGAGGAAGGTAAGGAATGTCGGCTATTTCCCCACATTTCACTTAAGGAAAGTACCCGGTCCTTTGGGAAGCTTACTCGAGGACATGGGTCTAACGTGCAGCTGCCCTTACAGAATTTTAATCTAAAATGGAATGGGCTGCCTAGCCGTATTTCCGCAACTGAACTACTAAATACTTCCACAAACCTGCCGCAGTTAATATCTTTTACAGCTATTCTCTAATCATGCGATCGAACCTAGCAAAAGTATTATGTGTGAATTAAATAAAAAGAAAGACGAAGCCAGCTCTCGAAATCATGAGGCCTACAGTATTGCCACTCACATTCACCAAGCCCCCAAGCCTGCATTCTGTAACTTTTTCCATCTTGTAATACATTTTTGTCACAAGAAGATTATTATTAAAAGCTAATGTAATGTGCTTGCCGTGCCCTAATTACTTTCATAGCGTTATAACGAATGCCGGTTGAGTTGAATATACTTAGATAGTGCTTGACTTTACCTACCATATAATAAGAAGATCCAAAACCTTCTATCAATCGTTCCAGGTTCTCTATACTCAATCACAACCATAAAACTAACACGTCATATTCAACCCCGAACACATGACTTTTAATAACAACGATAATGTTTTAAAACAACGTAAATATGTGTGGAGTACTGGAGGAGTTAGTCTGACGAGTAGATACTCGTCATGGTATCTCCACCAGCGCAAGCAGTCAACCGAAAAATGGCGGTCAAACCATCCGAACCTGGCGGAAGTAAATCCCAAGATGATAGATGGGCAGCAGCGTCCAGCACCAAAGACTTCTGCCACTGCGATCGCCAATACGCCTGCCAAGCGTGGCGATTACGGCAAATCCCCCCAATGATGAACCATATCAATCAAAACCGGCCCCTAGTCCCCGGCGGTCCCCGGTAGTAGTAACGGCAGGGCAAGGGGTGCGAAGAATCTCTGGAAGAGATCGGGCTACCACCATCAACGACAATTGGCCCTGGCAACACTGAACACGCGTACACTGCGGACCGACGAGAAGATTGTCGAGCTGGCAGAAGAATTGAGCAAGTTGCGATGGGATATCATAGGCCTATCTGAAGTCCGATGACAGGGGGAGGACTCGATAGTTCTCAATTCCGGTAACTTGCTCTTCTACCGGGAGGGGGACCAACAGTCCCAAGGTGTGGCCAACATGGTAAATATCGGGAGTGTGTCGAGCAGGGTAGCGTACCTTATACTCAGAATATCCAAGCGGTATTCGCTGAAGGTCATACAGGTATGCGCTCCGACCTCGACGCACCCCGATGAGGAGGTGGAAGCCATGTACGAGGACATATCTCGGGCTATACATGGCTTCAAAGCCCATTACACCGTGGTCATGCGAGATTTTAACGCGAAACTGGGCAAACGAGACGGCGATGAGCTGAGAGTGGGGCAATATGGATATGGGCATCGGAATTCCCGGGGTCATATGCTGGCTAGCTTTATGGAGAAGGAAGAACTCTATGATGAACTCCTTCTTCAAGAAGCGAGAATGCCGCAAGTGGACCTGGGTAAGTCCAGACGGTGCCACCAAAAATGAGATTGACTTTATCATGTCGACGAAGAGGCAGATATTCAATGATGTCTCCGTGATCAATTCGCTTAAAGCGGGGAGCGATCACCGAATGGTAAGAGGCAAATTGAATATCTGTACAAGCCTTGAAAGGTCGGGTTTGATAAAGTCCGAGCTCCAACCGGCACCGGTTCATATCCGAAACCCCGAGAGTTTTCAGCTCGAACTCAAGATCCGTTTCGAATGCCTGGGCGAATGCGTAGATGTGGACGAGTATAGTAACGGGTTCGTGGATGCTGTCCATACAACAGGGGCTAAATTCTTTAAGCTCCAGAAGAGCAAGAGAACCAGCAAGATCTCGGGTCCGACCCTCGAGCTGTTAGAGGAAAGGCGCAAGATGGTTTTGCTATCCTCCGACGACATGCCGAAATATTGGCACCTCAACAGACATAAAGATCTGTCTCTGACTCGCGATCTCCGCCAATACAACACAAAATGTGTCCGTGAGGCGATCGAGCAGAATAATGGATCTAGTCTGTTGGGCAAAGTCAGCTAATAAAGTTGAAGACGGAGGATGGCAGAATCGTATCGTCCAAGCCTGAGCTCTTGGAGGAGATCGAAGGGTTCTATGGACAGCTATACACGACTACGCGACAACCCGTAAGTACTCCAGCATGAGACCCTAGAGCTGGATTGACCCGACACTATACCGAAGATATTCCGGACGTCAGCGTGCTCGAGATTAGTGTGGCTCTCAAACAGCTCAAAAATGACAAGGCGCCGGGTGATGACGGAATTACGAGTGAGCTTCTGAAGGCCGGTGGCACACCCACTGTAGAAGCCCTTCAGAAGCTATTTAATTCCATCATTCTCGAAGGTAAAACGCCACAGGCGTAGCATAGAGTTGTGGTGGTGCTTTTCTTTAAGAAAGGGGATAAAACCCTCTTAAAGAACTACAGACCCATCTCACTTCTGAGCCACGTCTACAAGCTGTTTTCAAGGGTCATCACGAACCGTCTCGAGAGCAAGCTAGATGACTTCCAGCCTCCCGAACAAGCCGGTTGGCGTAAAGGCGTACCATAGACCACATTTATACGCTACGGCAGGTTATACACAAGTCCGAGGAGTATAACCAGCCTCTTTGCTTGGTGTTTGTGGACTATGAGAAAGCCTTCGATTCGATCGAAACCTGGGCGGTGCTACAGTCTCTCCAACGGTGCCGGATTGACTACGGATAGATCAAAGTGCTGAAGTGTTTGTATGAAAACGCCACTATGTCAGTCCGCCTCCAGGACCAGAGTTCGAAACCTATTCAACTCCAGCGAGAGGTGAGACAAGGGGATGTCATATCCCCGAAACTGTTTACCACTGCGCTGGAGGATGTTTTCAAGCTTTGGACTGGAATGGACTCGGCATCAACATCAACGGCGAGTACATCACTCACCTTCGGTTTGCAGACGATATCGTAGTCATGGCTGTGACCATGGAAGACCTAGGCACAATACTCGATGGCCTCTGTAGAACAAACCACCTCCCAACAAGTAGGTCTTAAGATGAACATGGACAAGACGAAAATCATGTCGAACGTCCATACCTGCTATTATTCAGGTTGGGAACTCTACGCTCGAAGTTGTTGACAAGTATATCTACCAAGGACAAGTAGATTAGATTAAAACTCTTTATTGTACACCAGAAAACAAAAAAGGTACAAGAGTACAGTGATCATATTTACACAACTAAAACTACTGGTACAAGGGCGGTCTCAGACTGCTATGCCGAGGGTATCGGGTTCGAATCCACGGCGCGCACCAATGACTTGTCGGAGTTATGTGCGTATTGAAAGGTTAATTATCGCTTGTCCCGTGCCTCGGAGAGCACATTAAGCCGTCGGTCCCGGTTGTCATGAAGATCTTTGGCAGTCGTTACAGGGCGTCAGTACCTTCTAAATAGACTGACACTAGTCTAAACCAAGGAATATCGCTATCCCTTCGGGCTGCGGAGGTCAGACAGGCAGTCGCTCTGTGGAAAAGCTAATATTCAGCCAAATCCGGTTAGACTAGAAAGCGGATCCCAGATTGAAACTGGGATAACGCTAAGAGGATGATGATGACATAAATTTATACTTTATAACATAATATATAAATAGATACCATAAATAAATACAATATTAGTGCAAGTTTAAAAGAGCTGTATTGGAATATCTCCTAAGTAGTGATTGGTGACAAGTTTTTTAAATACTGTCAAGGATTGAGCCTGTCTTAATGTCTCAGGCAACGAATTCCACAGTCGTACAGCCTGGACAGTAAAAGATTTGTCGTAGAAAACTGTAGAGTGAGCTGGAACTTTCAGTCTAAGATTCTCCGATGATCTTAAGCACTTCGTATGTGTGTCGTGAAGATATTCAAAGCGAGCTTTGAGATACAAAGGAAAAGAAGGATTGTGAGAATGTGAGTATTCCGGCGAAGGCGGATTGGCAGCCACTTGAGCTTCATGCGAAATTCAGAGATATGATCATATTTGCGAAAAACATTTATGAATCGTATGCAGAAATTTTGGAGTCGCTCAAGTTTATCAAGCTGATCATTATTGAGATCGAGATAGCTGGCATCGGCATAGTCAAGAATGAGAAGGAGAATAGATTGCACAAGTGTAATTTTAGTGGTAGTCGGAAGGAAATTACGCAGTCTTCTGATGCTATGGCAGCAAAAAGGCGTCGGCTGATGTACTGCAGCTGGACGGTCCACGAAAATGTTGTGTCTATGTATATCCCCAGATTCTTGACATCCTTACTAAAAAGGAATAGAGACACCTGCAAAAGACACCTGGGGAAGCATTGACCAATTAATCCTAGAAATTAGTCTAGAGCTGCCGATAATTATAGCCTGGGTTTTAACAGGATTAACCTTAAGACCATACGTTTTCGTCCACTCAGACATCGCAACTAGATCCTGATTAATGTTGGCGATGCATAAAGATAAATTTTCAAGCTTCGCTTGAGAGTAGATTTGCATAGAGGTGATAGGAACTTAAAATAGAATTAAATATTGAATTGATAAAAATCGAAAAGAGAAGAAGAGATAGAACGCCGCCCTGAGGTACACCCGCAGAATTAGAGTAAAAACTATCGTGAGTTGTCATAATTAGAGTAACTGTAAACGGTTGTACTCACGTATTATTTTTGGTCGGAGTAGCCCGACTAGTTTCGGACCATACGGAGGGCCTTAATCATGTGGAGCGCCCGACGCCGACGCGGACGGTCACGCTTGCTCATGATTAAGGACCTCCGTATGGTCCGAAACTAGTCGGGCTACTCCGACCAAAAATAATACGTGAGTACAACCGTTTACAGTTACTCTAACCCGCAGAATTGTCGCACCAGGATGAATAAGTTTCATCCAGATGGACATGCTGCCGGCGGTGGCCAAACAGGTAACTACGAAACCAGTCAATCACGGATGGAGATATGCTAAGAGAGCTAAGAATGGCAGGGAGCACGTCAAAGTCAACGGTGTTGAAAGCATTGCTGAAATCCAACAAACAGAGAACTGTGAGCTTGCCGTCCTCCATACCTGACCTGATATCATCCGTAATATTGACAAGGGCAGTAGTGGTACTATGACCAGCACGGAAACCTGATTGAAAAGGATTGAGGATGTTATTTTTAATGAGGAATGAGTTGAGTTGCTTATGGATGAGACGTTCAAGGACTTTGGAAAGGAAGGGTAGTATGGATATGGGTCGGAATTCTGAAAAGGATATAGGATTGGATTTTTTAGGTAGTGGGACCATAAGAGCATACTTCCAAGCTGCAGGAAACACGCCACTAGAAATTGAGGAGTAGTCCAATTAGGTAGGTCCAACTTCGAGAAGGAGGTCAATCGTCGAATCCAACTCGGTTGGGCAGCGTTTGGGAAGCTACGACATATCTTCTCGTCCGATATCCCGCAGTGTCTCAAGACGAAAGTCTTTGACCAGTGTGTATTGCCAGTGATGACTTACGGATCAGAGACGTGGTCGCTCACTATGGGCCTTATCAGAAGGCTCAAGGTCATTCAGAGGGCGATGGAAAGAGCTATGCTTGGAGTTTCCCTGCGAGATCGAATCAGAAATGAGAAGATCCTCAGTAGAACCAAAGTCGCCAACATAGCTCTCCGGATAGCCAAGTTGATGTGGCAGTAGGCAGGGCACATAGCTCGCAGAACCGATGGCCGTTGGGGCAGAAAGGTTCTGAAGTGGCGGCCACGTGCCGGACGACGCAGTAGACGTAGGCCCCCCGCAAGGTGGACCGACGATCTCGTCTAGATCACGGGAGGCGGTTGGATGCGGGCGGCTCAAGACCGGTCTGTGTGGAGAGCCTTAGGGGGGGCCTATGTCCAGCAGTGGACGTAGTTTGGCAGATATGATGATAATGAAATATGTGTGAAGTAGACACACGGTGTATAATGCCGCAAGCTACGCTATGTTTCTACTACTAAAATTGTTTGCTTTCTTTTAGGCTTAGGCATATCAGTCATTATCTCAAGTCAACTTTAAACACGACATTTGTATTACAGCGACACGTACGGATGAACAATTTTGGTGGAGTAACATTAGGGTAATGTTTGTGACAATGGCTTAAGTTTTCATGTCCTCCTCTCTACGTTGTAGTACTCGTTGCTGAGTTTAATTTTCCCCAAACCAGGACCGGCCTTTCATATATGATATTGCTCCCATTTCTTCTCGTTAAATTGTTTCGCAATTTGACGTTAAACAATCTAAGGTCTAGAGTTGGCCACACACTCACACGAAAAACAAAACAAACAATCTAAGGTCTAGAAATATTTTCGATCGATAACTGTATTCATTCGATTGAGTGAACCAGTTTATAAAGGCAGACTCCATGATGTCCAGTACTGTGCCCTGCAGACTGCAAATAGTAATAAAAAGGAGCAATATTGCCTCTTACGAGACGAGTAACTCATAATTACCAAAATATAATTTGTTATAATAAAACTCAGTCAATCCCTTTGCGGTCGTACACAAGTAGTTTTAAACAAATAAAAAAATATAGGAATAGCAGATATAGATTTACTTTATTTGTTTTCTTCAACCTACGTTGCTTAATCCGTCCACTTTTAGGCGGCAATTTGTTTCGGATCCTCATTTAGTTTCTATCACTGTTAACATTTGCAGCTAAAACCACTAGGCTGTTTATCTTCTTAACGAGAGGTGCCATTTCGAACTACTAATAGAACAGAATAGAATAGAAAAAGGTTTATCAGATCACAATACAATTATTAGTTATAGGTAGCATGGTTAATTTCAAAACAAGCAATAATTAATATAAATATATAAGACTACATTGTGCTTCATGATACAAATTAATTAAGGAAAGTAATTCAACCAAAAAATATTTTTTAGGTGGGTAGGTAGATAATATTAATACGAGCGCTCGCACTCCACTGCACCCAAGCATCGCATCGCGGTGATGACTGAGAGTGTGTACACAGTACCGTATCTCGCACACAGCGATCCATTACTCGGGCACACAACAAGAAACACAGATGTATACACTAGATGCACGGGTCTCGCTAGGTTCGGTGCAGTATTTTGTCTAAAAGGCTATAGCTCAACATATGCTACAATTTAAGAACCGTAGCCTTGATTTTCAGCTATAGCCATAATGGCTGTATGAGATAAACATATTATATTATACTAGAATAAATCAATTAAGAATTACAGTGTAGTAAACAAAAGTTTGAAAGTAATAACTGCATGTCTAAAAAGGTCATTTTAAAATGATGTCACAAAGAAAAATGAAAATAATGATTGGTATAGTAATATTATTATTATCATGTCACTATCTTGTATGGTCCGTGTACAATGATAATATTTATAAAATATGAAAATTAAGCAAGTCAGAGATATAAATAAAATACTACGCACCTGTAGTTTATTTTATATTTTTGTTTCTACCTACGAAAGTCGGTCTAAAGGCGACCCGTAGACCAACTAGGTAAAGGCATTTAACTGTGATAAATGGGTTCTAAATAGTAAAATATTACTTGCACCACTTTATGCTGCCCGTATTGTATTCAATTCTCTTTTAATTACCATCTTTATGTGCCACTTTCTTTGCAGCGACTGAAGAAAGCTTTCATATTTTTGCTATGTTTCGAACGGTTCTTTTGATGTTGTTATGACTACACATTAGGCGAATTGGCTTGTAGAATAGTTACACGCCTACATTACATTATGCTCGTAATTGAACATGATATTAGTTTATTTTCACAGGCCAATAGTTATTGGTTGGTAAAACAATCATAATAAACTAATAATCATAATAGGAATGCCTACATACAGGTTCGTGTTCATGTTTGCTATTCTGTAATTAATATTGTGTAATTTGAATTGCATTAAGTTAAACGTAACAAGAATGTTTTAAACTCAGTAATAATACTCAAACATGCCGAATGAATTTCATTTGCAATAAACTTCTACCCGGTATTCTTTGATATTTGTTCAAAGTACCAGAGGATGTGATTCATCACTACACACATGACTAAATCTAGATGTTGATTGAATAAAATGCATAATCGAAACAATAACTCAATAATGCAACATACGAGTATACAACGTGTTAAGCTATAAAGGCTGTCCAAGACAGTATAACAATGCATTGCTATACTTAGTTTTGTCTTTATATCGTGTTCTGACACGTAACAAATATCATGGCCGGTTGTCTTTGTGTAAGTGAAACGCACTCGTGCTGAAAACTGTGGACATCCTATAACGGAAATACGAAGCTTTGTAGTGTATATAATGTGCTTCAAGGCGGATTGCCCGTCCCTCTCGGCAATTAACTGTCTTGCACAGTTGAAGACGGCATCATACAGGTCTAAAACCTGAGCATAATCCTTGCTGACTCTATTTCGCTGGTCAGCGGTGAAGCCATTAACTGACTCTTCGAGACAGCAAGCGCTGAAAGTACGAAATTGCTGTTCCACACTTGCCAGGCGATCATCGATCCCCTCATATCTTTGTAGTAAGGCCTGCTGGCGATTAGGCCGGTTCACCAAGGCACTGGCTGAGGCAAACCAGCGCAAATCTGATGCAATGGCACCAGTAGCCGCACGCAAGTCCTTGATAGCTGACATATTAAGTTTACAAAAGAGCTCGGACAAGCGCAAAAAAATGCTATTCATGAAAACTTTATATTTGTTAATTCTTTGAAACCAACAAAGTATTAGCCTATATATAGCCAACAGGTATTTACTGTTCAACAAAATTATATTGACAAAAAAAAACAAGTTATAACTAAACGTCGTTATCGAGCGGGTAAAAATGGTGGCAGCGCGGTGGCGCACGACAATAGGGTTGTCATACGTATTCATCACGTAGGTGGATACATTTAATAAGCTTTTTGGATTATGTTATATCGTACAATACCTTTATTTAATTAAAATATAATATAGATTTGTTTTTTTTAAAGTATAGCTATATAGTATTGTATTTTTTTCCGTATTGTAATAACTTTTTCACTAATTACTCTTAACTACTTCAATGTAATTTGAAAGCTAAGGCGAAATTATTTTCAGAAATATTAAATAATTATTTCGCAGTCGTCATATATTGGATCAAATTTTTACCCGACCACGGCGAAGCCAAAAAAAGGAAGGGTAATATTTTTGGCAGTCTATGTATACATGCTGATTTTTTATTGGTTTTGGAGCGAAAGCCATCTTATTACTTATCGTTAACAGAACCTAACCAGCTAATAAAATTTGAAATCTAAGCTATAAAAATCGTAACAAAAATATTAAATTATTGGTACGAGAGTTCGTAGTCATGAAAGAAATCGCGCGCGCCGATGTATGTTCGATCGTGCCACACACATACCTACACAGATAGATATTAAACATACGACACACACAGATAAACATTGCACTGTAGGTACAGACCGCGCCCCCGGCGTACGCGCATAGCAACGCGGGGCGACAGGGGTAGGGGCGGAGGTCGGTTGCAATTTGCCGCTCGTCCGTCACTCCGACAGTCTCGCGAAATTAGGTCAACGGGACGCTCGTACGTCACGTTCGACCCCACCACTGTACCCGTGTTACGTCGCGCGCGCTTCGTAATTGATCGGCATTATGAATATTCCAATATTGAGTTCGCGTCTATGGTGCGAGTGTATTACATGTCTGGTGAAAATATGGAAGAGGCGAGGCGCATGTATTCGTTACCAGACCACCTGGAATCGTTGCGCACGCGAGGTATTCACTCACCCTAAGTGCCATCACCAAACACAATCCTGGCTGTAGTGCAACGCTTCATAAACATCGGTCAGTTTAGCAGTGTATTCAGTGGAGTTTGAACAAGAAATTGGGCATCGTAATTAATTAGTGTTTTTCTAATTAGCTATCATTAACAAAAGACAATGTGTGAAAGGTGTAAATTGATTGTGATGTACGAGTACCTAGGCAGCAAACAGCAAAGGTATTTGGTTTATTCATTATTGAATACCTACTGTGATTACATTCTTATAAATACCATAGAAATACGCAAGTACTAAACTTTTCCATTGTTAAAATCTTTGTCTAGTTATTCAAAAGATAATGTAGGTACCTATGTCTAATAAGTAATAACGTAACGAATGATTCTTAGTTTATCGTTTTTCTTCTACTAGTTCATCATATTTTTGTAAACCCACAGCTTGTTTCGACGAAATTCTAAGTCCGAGTAATGTTCCAAGAAATTATTGAATAGGTATAGCTATTTAGTTACAGACGTTTATTATTTTAATTATTTATTACCTACTGCACTTCATGGTTGGCGTAGTGGTTTAAGCGATGTTTGACACAACACTTTGTGTGATTCATAAATTGTTGTTTCGACTGCTGTGTCCGTTATTGTTAGGTTTGTAATGTCCCTCGTGAGACAGAATTTAGCACTAGGATGCTTGAGGGGTTCTTAAAAAGAGAACAAAATAAGAAAACAAATGTGTTTAAAATTGTTGGCATCGTAATTACCTCAATCGTGTTTTATAAGTAAATTACGTATCATTATCAGTCCGCACTAACTACCTACCACCTACAACCGCTGTAGGTAAATAACAGCTGACGGCTGCGCTCGGCTCGCGCGGCGAGGTCATGACCGCGCGGCACTTGAACACTACCCACTCATAAACAACCGTGTTTTACTACGTATTTCCAGCAGTTACTGACTTTTATAACTTTTTTGTTTTAGGTGCTAGGTGAATTTTGATTTTGAATATGAATAGAGGATTTTATTTCGGACATGAGGTTTCTTTTTCCTAAACCAATAAAAAATCAGCGTGTATATGTTTGTATGTTCCAACGTAGCGCCTAAACTACTGAACCGATTTTAATAAATGGGGTGTCAAAAGATTGGTAATAATAGCCCAGTTGATATAGGTTATATACATATTATCTAAATTTTCTATTACGGAATTAATACCTCAGATTCCGACTTCAAAAAAAATAAAACTGGAATAATCATTACGTGTTTAGTATCAAAAGAAGGGTATTGGTGAGTACATTACAAATATGTACATATATTATACTGTTTGAGTCAAAATATAAGTTTTATACGCGGTTGTATTTACAATTCGCGCGGTACAGACGCTTTGAGTTACCTATTTTTCATTCTTGCTTCCTTTAAATGTGCCAATGTAAATATTGCACGGTTAGTTTACATGCCCTTGCCCTGGATACGGAAAAGAATTTAAAAAAAATAAGTTTTAAAACTATAACCCGACTACGTAAAAGAGAGGGTCTAAAAAGGACAAAAGAAGAAAAGTATAAGTACAAAAATGCTCAAGCTAGAGCCATGGTCGCACCTATTGTATACTAGTGTACATGAAATTACCTGCCACGTTTGTCTATTGCATGTTAAGTATGCCTGGCACCCACACATTAGATAGGTATACAAATAGGTGCGACCACGGCTCTAGCTTGAGCATTTCTGTACTTATACTTTTCTTAGCGGCGGTAGCCTCCTTGATCAAAACGAGGTCACCAATCTTGGGTGGATCGGTCCTGTCAGTCCACTTAACGCGTTGCTGGAGTATGTGCAAATATTCCAAATCCCAGCGTTTCCAAAAGCTCTGAGTAATCTGGCGTACCAATTCAAAACGCGAGAGACGACCAGGTCTCGTATCAATATAAGGGTACTCAGGCAAGGCGACATGTGGGCAACCAATCAAAAAATGGCCCGGCGTAAGGGCCTCCAAATCATTCGGATCTGAGGAGATCGGGCACAATGGCCGAGAGTTCAAAACAGCCTCAATCTTACAAAACACAGTTGCGAGTTCCTCAAATGTAAGGACAGATTCACCGATTGTCCTGCGCAAGTGTGTTTTCGCCGATTTTACAGCGGCCTTAAAAATACCACCCTAGTGTAGACAATTTGGTGGGAAAAACAACCAATTTATCCCACGTCGGGCAAGCCTATTGCCTATATCAGCCTTGTTGGTTTCAAGAAAATTAACAACGTTATTCAAATAATTATATGTGCCCTTGAAGATCGTGCCGCAATCAGAACGGATCAAGGAGGGCAGCCCTCTGCGGGATACAAATCTGTCAAATGTGGCTACAAACGCCTCGGTCGTAAGCGAGGATACCAGTTCCAAATGTACGGCCTTTTGTGGAGAGGCAAACGAAGACACACAAGTATGCCTTAACAGTCTCGCTGTTTCGAAGTGTCGACGTTTTCACCAAAAAGGGACCAGTGAACTCCGTGCCTACACCGTCAAATGTCCTGCTCTTAGTTACGCGATCTGCCGGTAAGTCTCCCATCAACGGCTGCATGGTAGAAGCCTTGAGCTTATAGCAAAGGATGCAGCGAAAGACTACACTCCGAATTATTCTTCGGGCAGACAAAATCCAAAACTCGCGTTACAAAATGGCCAAGAGCGCATTACAACCAGCATGCGAATTTTTCAGGTCAGTTATCAACAAGCGTACCAAATGACCGTCCTTGGGTAACAAAAGGGGGTGACGTGCCCCGTAAGGGAGGTTGGCGTTCTTGAGACTAGACGAAACGGGTCTCTTGCCCTCCAACGCGCAAGAGATCCGTTTCGTCCAAAAAGGGGTTCAATTTAGATACAGCTCCCGACAATTTCAATCACCCTGATTTAAAGGATAGCAATCTCCTTCTCAAAGTGCGCCAATTGCAGAGAACGAACCCAAAAGGTGAGGGACTCCTGTCGCTCCTGTGGTGAAAGAAACGGTGTCAGACGTTTCTGTTGTGGGTGCCTAAAGTTAAAAACAAAACGCTTTATCCAAGCAGTAACACCTAACAACTTGTCAAGGGAGCTGTAGCGATTCAACAAAAAATCGGGTTCGAAGGCGCATTCCACCTTCTCAAGAGCGAGTGTTCGTAGACCCGGCAAATTATAAGTGTTCAAAACTGGCGTTTGAGGCCAATCAATTTCTGGTCGACTTAACCATTCCGGACCCCACCATAGCGAATGGCATATTAAACTAGGCGTCAAGCATCCGCACGAGGCACAATCAGCGGGGTTGAGCTCACCTGGCACGTGTCTCCAAACAAGCGTGACTTCGAATTTTTGGACTTGGGAAACGCGATTAGCGACAAATACCTCCAAGGTGTGGGCAGAAGCCTTCAACCAACAAAGAACAATTTGGCTGTCTGTCCAGGCGTAGGTCCCATTAATACAAATGGTTTTACCCAAAGTACTAGACACGTGATTTAATAAGCGTACAAGTAGGGCTGCTCCCGAGAGCTCCAATTTCGGAATGGTCAGAGATGTCCAAAGGGGTGCAACCTTGCTCTTTGCCATAATCAGGGAAACCCTCACCTGACCTGAGGCACTAACTGTGCGCAAGTACACCACGGCCGCGTGACCACGTTCCGAGGCATCACAAAACCCGTGAAGGGTGGCCTTGTACTTCCCAGGAGGAAGGATGGGACGAGGTAAGGAGATTTCGTTGACGGCAGGAAGTGAGGATACAAAAGAGGTCCATTCCTCAACGAGAGTACCGTGTAGAGGTTCGTCCCAGGTCAATCCTGCTGTCCAAAGCTTCTGCAAGAAGCATTTTGCCCAAAATATAACTGGACAAATCCAACCGTTTGGATCAAAGGTTCTGGCGACAGTAGACAATACGAGACGTTTAGTCCAAGAACAAGGCAATTTCAAGTCTACGTTATACGTAAAGATGTCTTGGACTGGTCTGTACTGAATGACGAGAACCGCCATCATGGCGGGGTTGTCAACAATCTCAAAGAAATGTGGATCCTGCTGATGATCCTCTGGCAAGCCTTCCAAATGCGCTGATGAGTTGGAAATCCATTTGCGCAACTCATAACCAGCGGAGGCCAAAATACCTATCAATTCGTTCCGCAGGAGGATCGCCTCGTCCGCTGTGGAGGCGCCCGAGCAAATGTCATCGACGTAAATATCGTCCTTCAAGATGGCGGAGGCTCGTGAGAAACGTAAGCCTTCGCGGTCTGCGAGCTCCCAAAGAGAACGTATTGCAAAGTAGGGGCTCGACCTTAACCCGTACGTATTAGTATTGAGCTCGTAGACGACCATGGGATCGCGAGGATTCTCTCTCCAAAGGATCAGCTGGAAACGACGGTCATCAGGGTGGATAATCGTCTGCCTGAACATCATTTTTATATCGGCTACAAAGACGACCTGATGTTGTCGGAAGCTGGTGATGACGTCACAAAGGTCTTTGACCAACTTGGGACCAGAATGCAAGCACTGGTTCAAGGATACGCCTGTTGAAGTCTGCGCAGAATCATCAAACACTGTGCGCAGTTTGCCAGTTGATGGCTTCAATACCGCATGATGCGGGAGAAAGTAGTGCTCCACCGAACGCTAATCCAAATTTGACACCGACATGTGTCCCAATTGTTCATATTCTCTCATGGTCGTGACTCACCAAGCGGAGGCCGAACAGACAGAAAAGGTAGCTTCGTAATGAGCCGACTAGAACGGAGTCGACCAGTATTGTTCTGGAAGAACAGCTCGCACTCCTCATGTTCTGGATTCAAACGGTCAGCTTGAGGGGGCTCCTTTAACTTCCAAAACCTCTGAACTGCATCAGAGAGAGCGGAGCCTAAAGCCAACAAATTATCAAGTTCAGATGGAAGGGGTTCTCTAGGTACAGGTCCCATCAAAGCATATCCAAATATGGTCGGGATGGCAGTCAAACCATTTGGCACCAAGACCCGTTTCCCACCAATCAAAATTCCACCGAGGACATCAGAGCCAATCAACAAGTCGATTTGTCCCGGTGTGTCAAATTTGGGGTCTGTCAAATTCACCACAGCAGCAGGTAGCTGTTTCTGTGGATGCATACCCAAAATATTCTTCAGCACAATAGCCGAGGTTTTAATCCTCGGGTGTGAAGATTCAACGGGGGCAAAGAAAACATTTACTTGCCCTTCAACATTAGAGGCTACGTCACCTATGCCCCGTATACAATTGGGAAAAGAGACCATATTTTATTTAACCTGCCCTACCAAATAAGTGGAAACAATGCAACCTAGTGAACCTGGGTCCAATATAGGACGGACAACAACAGAGGTCCCTGTAGGTCCCCAGACCCTAACAGCAACCGTTGGAAGGATAAGGGTCTCAATGGGGGTGGTTGGCGTTATAGGGCAGGAGCTAATTACCTATTGTTGCCTGGGCGGCGACCGTTGGCCAGGACCAGGCAAATCAAAATAAGGGTGCGGCTTGAAGTCCTCAAAGGCGCGATGACTCGATCCGCGCGCCATCTGGGGCGGGTCATAATGACGCACCCGCCCAAAATGTGGTGGGCGCGAGTCAAGGCGGGGACGCTCCGCCAAAGGAGGAGAATACCTGGGGCAGCAATCATGGTGCTGGTGACGTTGAGCGGTCCCACATTCTGGTGCGCGAGAGAGATGAGGCGTGCGCACGCTGCGGTTCTCCAAGCGGGGTGAGTGACGATCAATTGAGCGAGGCGACTCTCGGCTACACGCCGGTGAGCCTCGGCTGCCACCTTCAAAACACCCGCCCGTGCGCGGCGTCGGCTGGTTGGACAAGCGGTCTACCTCTCTGGCATTCATGCAGAGAATGTTAAAATGCTGTCCGCCACAGTGAGGACAGGGGCGAGAATTTGGGCAGTCTCGCTGGTAGTGGGACCCCAAGCAAGAGAAGCAAAGGCGGCGGGTATTCACGATGCGCCTACGAGAGGCGACATGCAGGTCCAAGAATGCCCTACAACTGGCCGTTCTGTGCCCCGTGACCTTGCAGTAAGAGCACTCCGCAGAACTCTGCGTGACTGCAAAGCGAGGAGGGCGCCGATCAACATTGGCTCGGTTGTGAACGCGAGCCTGCTCCTTGACCTTGGGCGGCTGCGACTTAGCCGGCGTATCACCACCGGAGTTATCCAAGACCCGGCATTCATCCTCGAGAAACCTCTCCAAGTCACCAAAGGGGGCAGATGGGTCGCGCTATCCCCACCAAAGCGCTGTTCAAAACGCGACCTCAGGTCGGCAGGCAGCTTTTTGAGCACAATGTGCACCAATAGGTAGAACCATTGGTCCACGGGCAGGTCCTAGCACTTAAGTGCGTTGATTGCCACCAAAAGCGGGTTCAAAAGTTGGGTGCGCAACCCAAAAACCCCGGGTGAGCGTGGGCAAACTCAAAATCTGCTCGATGTGCGTGTCTGCGAGGCCACGTTTGTTGTAGTACCTACGGGTATTTAAGTCCCGAGCCGTCTGGTACGCCTCGTCAGACACGGGCAGATGCTGGATGAGGCCTTTGGCCTCCCCATCCAGAACCGACATCAAATATGCCAAAATTTGTGCCGGTCGAAGGTCACCCCTGTCATCGACCAAGCTGTCAAATAAATAAACAAAGCCCAGGTAGCTTCCTAGGCAGCCATCAAAATGCGGGAGGTCTAAAGTAGGAAGCCTACTCACCAGTGCCGGTGCTGTCCTAGGAAGCTCCTGCTTCAAGGCGGATTGCCCATCCCTCTCGGCAATTAACTGTCTTGCACAGTTGGAGACGGCATCATACAGGTCTAAAACCTGAGCATAATCCTCGCTGACTCTATTTCGCTGGTCAGCGTTGAAGTCATTTACTGACACTTCGAGACAGCAAGCGCTGAAAGTACGAAATTGCTGTTCCACACTTGCCAGGCGATCATCGATCCGCTCATATCTTTGTAGTAAGGCCTGCTGGCGATTAGGCCGGTTCACCAAGGCACTGGCTGAGAAAAACCAGCGCAAATCTGATGCAATGGCACCAGTAGCCACACGCAAGTCCTTGATAGCTGACATATTAAGTTTACAAAAGAGCTCGGACAAGCGCTAAACAATGCTATTAATGAAAACTTAATATTTGTTAATTCTTTGAAACCAACAAAGTATTAACCTGTTTACTGCTGGTACAAGCAAGTGACAGGTATTTACTGGTAAAAAAACAAGTTATAACTCACAACAAATAAATAAGTTGAAACTTCAAATTAATTAATTAATTACTTGCAACAGACAGACTGGCTGTGTTATTTGAGATATACAATAGTAGTAGTACGTGTTACCTAACAATATTATCAGTATATTACAACAAACAAGGTTTATCAAAGTGATCCGCCAAAGCAAGGTCAAGGTTGGTTGTTATAATGTTTCAAACTCAATATATGCAATTAACTAAATTAATTTATACATATAACTGTTATGTATCCAATCAAACTGACTTATTAATACTAATAACAACAAATTTAAGGTAGATTTCAACAATTCCAGTCAAACAATTACTGATTTGAGGTTATTTATGACATGTGTTTCAAGTTATGTAGGTCAACCAATACAAATAAATATTATGTATTTTAGACAAAACTGACCTGAGAACACCACAACACTGTTAACAAATGAGATATATAGCTCAGATACAAGCTGATACAATACCAATCTGAGTTTAGATACAATCAACAGCGGCTAAATTTCAACTACAGCTCTGCATACCAAAGATTATGTCTAGAGTTTGGGCTAGATACTGGGTAGTTTGCAGAAGACAGTGAAAGCGACTAATTCATCCAGTGTTTAGCCCAAGGCAAAGGTCTAAACACTATTACTGTGATTGCACAGTGATTATTTTTCAACTTACCTTAGATCTCCTGGTGATGTTCTTGAGTGGACCTATAAGATTACACTCATAATTTTGGCCAAAATAACAAGTAAATCGTTATAGTTACTACTAGAAGGTCCAGCTCACCATATTTTTTCTGGACACGTTGCAAGAAGATGACGCCACACAAATTTTACAAGGGTTCAATAGTTCACAATTCTATCACAATTTACCGATGCCAGCACTAGATCAAGCGGCATTCACGAGGGTTTACGACACGAATTCATTTCGACACCACTACGATTCGCGAAGCACCCATGTGCTTTCAAGGGGCGATATTTCCAATGGAGGACAAAACCGTAGGTATAAATTTACTTTTGTCAATCGCTCACAACCTCGTCGGACAACTTCATATAGCGACGGTTGCAAGGTTGTTAATCAATATAATTAATTCCAAAACGCAAAAATACAAAACTGCGTGAGCGCAAGAAAATTTTTATACCGGGAAAACCGACAATGAACCAAAGTGAATGAATGACAGTTCATAGTGTGACCATAGTCAAAATTTACAATAGACTAAACTAAACGTTACTAAACCGATATAATCGATTTGACTTATCATAAATAATATTTCTATTTCAAACAGCCATACTTGCCACATATGGAAATTGCATCTTTGGAGAGGCGCCCTTGCGTCAAGTTTGAACGAAGGCAGGCCTCTGTCACTCGATGTACTTGCGCGCGCTAACTACCTACCGCTAGCCGTGCCACCGGCGGCCCTTACCGCAGTGGGTTGTCGACCGTTTCACGCGTCGCGCGCGTACTTACCTATTATTTATTGACTTCGTCTGAGTTTAAATCAGAGATGAATTAACATGACGTCGTCTGGCAGTCTATGTGCTGTTAATGGATGCAGATCTATTTAAGAAAAAATAAACAAAATCTTTCTATTTTCAATTTACCTAGCGATGATCCTTCGGCTGTGGCTTTAAAGGGCGAAACAGATTACCGATTTAACTTACCTACTCAAATGCCTTGGTATATTATATAGCGGGATATTTACAAATGCAACAAGCAACATTCCTGTCCAAATTTCGTTTCCGCAGTAAATAAGCCTTCAACAGTCCACTGCTGGACTAGGCCTCTCCTTTGAAAGGAGGAACTGGCCTATGTAACGGGTTCTAGAATAGCAACGCAGCAGAGGTTCTATGCGTTTATTTGCCGAGTATTATCTCACTTCCCTTGAACCAGTATGACCGACCAACAACACGACACTGGCCTGAACACTAAGGGCTGCAGTCTCCCACGCTGTTCCCTCCGGTAGTGTGCAGGGCAGGCTGCTCGAAGGGCTGCGCGTAGCGGGCAGATCCTCGCAGACTGTTGGTTCAGCTGGCAGGCGCCGGCGGTGTGAGTGCGATGAGCAAGGCAGGGCCAAACTCTTCGGCAGAGGTGACGCCGAAGACGATACAGGGAAGTGTAGCGGTCTAGGGTAGCGTAGCCCGGAGCTTTAAGGTAGACCTGGAACCCACAGCTGGGACCAGGATACACGTTCGACGTAGGGTCAGTACGTAATCGTAGGTATGTAGTAGAAGCGACGTTAGAGTAGCGGTGCCGGCCTCTTTGTCGGCCCCTTTATATACCGGCCCTTCCATCAGAGTTGGAGTTGCTACGTGACCATATTTGGTCAGGCTTCGCGAGCGCGGACGATGGCCTTCTCTGATTGGCCGAGCGTGTGGACCATATTATGACGCAGACGTGGTAGGTACCGGACATACGTTACAATACCGCCCGCCTTAGGAGAGGATTTTACGTGGCTAACAAGAAAAATCCGACTAGCTGCGTTAGGTCTACGAGTCCGCTACTTTCCAAGCTAAGACGGCATATAGAGAGAAGGAAGGGAAAGTCTTATACGGTTTGTAACAAATAGTTAGGCGCCATAGTGTATAAGTTTTAGGTCCTTTATGTGCCAAAACCCAATAGAATTTCCAGACGCGTCCGACAACTCGTATACGAGAGGCGACTTTTTAGTAACCACTGTGAAGTGCACAATTGCACGAATTTAGGGGCTAGTTTCTTACAGAAGGACTTATCCTTGTCGCTCTGATAAAAAGTCCTTTTCCACACAGTGTCGCCCACATTAAACTCAGCTGGTTTACGGCGTAAATTATAAGTTTGGGAATTCCTAGCATGAGCTTGAATGAGGAGTGCCTGAACTTGGTCAAATACGCCTGATAAGTGACCTATATTTCTTGACTCTCGCGCACGCTACGGTTCTCCAAGCGGGGTGAGTGACGATCAATTGAGCGAGGTGACTCTCGGCTACACGCCGGTTTCTCTAGAAACTTTCTGCCTCGCACCTCTAAACTGTGGAATGATCTGTCACCTGCGGTTTTTCCGAACCAATACGACCTACAAACCTTCAAAAAAAGAGCGTATGCCTTTTTAAAAGGCCGGCAACGCACTTGTGACTCCTCTGGTGTTGCGGGTGTCCATGGGCGGCGGTAATCGCTTAACATGAGGCGATCCGTCTGCTCGTTTGCCCTCTATTCCATAAAAAAAAAAAAACCATTGGTTCTACCTTAGCGGCGTTTGTAGGAAATGACCAGAGATTATGGGACACTCTCCTACCTAAGGTGCAGTTTGCATTAAACACCGCAGTTAATGAAGTCACGGGCTACACACCTAGTTTTTTAGTCTATGGAAGTGAATTAGTTCCATGCGGCTCACACTATATCGACACGGACGCTGATGATATAGTATACATCCTAGGGACGATTACGCAGAAAATATAGGTCACTTATCAGGCATATTTGACCAAGTTCAGGCACTCCTCATTCAAGCTCATGCTAGGAATTCCCAAACTTATAATTTACGCCGTAAACCAGCTGAGTTTAATGTGGGCGACACTGTGTGGAAAAGGACTTTTTATCAGAGCGACAAGGATAAGTCCTTCTGTAAGAAACTAGCCCCTAAATTCGTGCAACTTGATACTTGATACTTGATGGCACGGGCTGTTTCCGCAACTCCACGTCTTGGCGTGTATTTTGCGTGCGGGTGGGAATGGTGTCTTCATTCGAGCCACCCTAGCTCTTCGAGGAAGGCCAGCAGACACTTGATGTGGCCCACGGCCTCCCTCAGGGTGCTGTATCTGGTCAGGTACTGCTGCCTGTACTGTGCGACCACAGGGCAGTCGAGGAGCAGGTGGGCTGCCGTCTCGTCTGCTGCCATACAGGCCCTGCACAGCGGGCTGTCGGTGATACCTATAGTAAATAGGTGTTTATTAAAGAATCCGTGTCCTGTGTAGGCGGCCGTGACTGTCCGTAGTTGTTGTTTGGACAGCCGGAGGATTTGTTTGGCTATCTTACCGTCTACTGCGGGAAGAGCCTCCTTGGCCTGCCTACATGTTTCAATACCAATCCAGGACTGGTTGTGTTTGGTCCTGGTCCTATTTCTTACCAGGTTGCGATAAAAACCAGAAGGGAGGGGAATTATGGGCTCGGGTCCCACCACCACTAAAGTGGCCCCTCTTCTGGCGAGTACGTCGGCTGCGTCATTCCCTCTTGAGCCACTGTGGCCCTTGATCCATTGCAGTGTTAATTTGTTTAGTTTACCTACCTCTGTTAGTTTCTGGTGGCATTCAAGCGTGAGTGCCGAGGTGATAGTATGGCTTTTGAGGGCTGAGAGGACAGCCTTACTATCTGAGAGGATCCTAATGGATCGTTCCCTTACCTCACGTGCCATGATTGCTGTGGCAGCTAGGATTATGCCAAAACATTCGGCCTGGTAGACCGTGTTGTAGGCTCCCAGCGGTGCTGCGATGTTGATGTTTAGGTCCTCGGAGAATACTCCTGAACCCGTACCTGTATCCGTTTTGGACCCATCTGTGAAGATCGTGAGCTCGTTGTGATTAACTGCTCCTCCGTGTAGATCCTCGTACAGTTGGATTTTGTATTTCTTGTCGAAAACAAATTGTTTCGGTATGCGGTCGCTTATTGCTTGTGTGATAGGAACTTCTTTAAAGATTGTATTTAAGTTGTTAGTGTGCGGTATATTCGTGTCTTTCCAGAGCTTCAGGGCTCTCAGCCGGACTGCCGACATCGTTGCTTCCTGTTGTATGAACAGGTGCAATGGAGGCAGATCCAGCAACACTTCAAGTGCCGCTGTTGGCGTTGTTTTCATACAGCCCGTGGCCGCTAGGCATGCAAGTCTTTGAAGCTTCTGAAGCTTGTTGGCGGCCGTTATTAGGTTGGTCCTAGGCCACCACACTACTGCGCCGTAGCTTACCATCGGACGTATTATTGTCTTATAGAGCCATAAGACAATTTTGGGGGATAGGCCCCAGCGTTTTCCTATCATCTTCTTGCACTGCCAGAAAATGATGCTGGCTTTATTGAGCTTATTTTCCATGTGGCTGTTCCATGTCAATTTGCTGTCGAGAGTGACACCTAGGTACTTGACCTCGGTAGACAGCTTAAGCTCTGTATCGAATAACCTGGGCAATCGGTAAGTACCCAGCGCGCGTTTGTGTGTGAACATAACTAGTTCGGTCTTGGTCGGGTTTACAGATAATTCGTACTCATTACACCACCACTCTACTATGCGTAGGGCTTGTTGGGTTAGGTCGTACACTGTACTGGTTACCTTACCTGATGTGAGTATGGTTAGATCATCTGCATAACCTATTGTATAGAAGTATCTCGCGTTGAGTTTGTCTATGAGTTCATTGATGACTAAGTTCCACAATAGCGGGGAGAGTACACCTCCCTGCGGGCACCCTTTAGTTATCAAGGCTGTCTGATTGTCGCCTTGCAGGCGCACTACCCTTTTGCTGAGCATGTTTTGGATCCACTGTATGAGCATCTGATCCACACCATGCCTGGCTAGGGCGTTGCTTATGCTGGAAAAGTTTGTCTTGTCGAAGGCTCCTTCTATGTCGATGAAGGTGCCCAAGCAGATGCTTTTTTGTTGTATAGCAGCTTCTATCTGGGCCACGACCTGATGTAAGGCCGATTCTGTCGATTTCCCTGAGCTGTATGCATGTTGGTTGGCATGTAAGGGTAGGTGCTTAAGAGCCCCACTTCTTAGTTCCCTCTCGCAAAGCCTTTCCAAGGCTTTAAGCATGAAGGAGGTAAGGCTTATTGGTCTAAAGGACTTTGCATGGGTATAGTCTGTTTTGCCTGGTTTTGGTATGAAGATTAGTTTGACTTCCCTCCACCTCTTCGGTACATATCTGAGGGCCAGGCTAGACCTCATGATTGCCAGGAGTCTTTTAAGGACAGGTTCCCCTCCCCATTGTAGTAACCCTGGGAAGATGCCATCCAGTCCGGCTGCTTTGAAGGGGTGGAAGCTATCGATGGCCCATCGGAGTTTGTCTTCTGTGACCACGTTGTTTGCTTGTCTCCATTCGTGTTCGGTCGCCACTGTTGGTGTATCGTGCCACGTTACTACCGGGGTGAGGACGCAGCCTGGGAAGTGTGTTTCGAGTAGGACGCGTCTTGTCTCCTCCTCCGATGTAGTGTATGTGTTATCCGGTTTACGGAGAGTACCTGGTGCAACCGTCGGTTGCTGGGCCAGTAGTTTCCTTACCCGGTTTGCTTGTTGGCAGGATTCAATGCTCCCACAGAATTATCTCCATCCCATGGTGCGTCTGAATCTGAGGCATTTTCTGTAGTCTGATTTGGCCGCTTTATAAGCGTCCCAATCTGTGTCCGCGCTTGTGTTCATTGCCCTATTTAGAGACTTTCTTACCTTCTTGCGCTTACGTTCAAGTTCAGCGCCCCACCAGGGTTGTTTCCCCGGGGTTGAAGGTGGAGTGGTTTCTGGGCAAGCTGCATAATAGCTGTCTAGCATCGACTGCGTCAGTATACATACCTGATCGTCGATCTGTTCAGTGTCACCCAGTACCGGCGGCGTGGCCGTAAGGGTGAGTTTCTCATTAAGTAGTAAGACATACTTTGCTTTGTCAGTGTTGTGTGGTTTCCTGCGGGGCTGTGTGGGCTGTATATCGACTTTCATGGAGAAGCTGATCCATCTGTGGTCTGAGCATGATGCCTCTTTCGAGACGTGCCATCCCTTGATGCGTTCAGCCGCTCCTTCTGTTGCGAGAGTTAAGTCGATAATTGTCTGACTACGTTTAGTGACGAAGGTGGGCTCCGTACCTGTGTTTAATAGGGTAAGATTAGTGGTGAATAAGTATTCAACCAATGACGTACCTCTGTTATTGTTGCAGTCCATGCCCCACATTTGGTGGTGGGCATTGGAGTCCGTTCCTATTACGACTTCCGTATTGGTTCTCTCGCACTGGTTAACCAGACGCGTGAGGTCGAACGGAGGCGGGTCTTCGGCCTCGGGCATGTAGACCGATGCGAAAACGACCGCTATACTCCTTGGCTGCTGTATTATTTCAATTTGTATTGCTGTGATGTCTCTGGAACAGAACTCCGTTAAAGCTTGGGCTCTGATGTTTTTAGTTGTAAGTATGCAGGTTCTTGGATGTGTGTGGTCAGTAGAATAGTAAATCTTACCTCCCAGGCTGGAGAGGCCTCTAATGAGGCCACCCCTTATCCAAGGTTCCTGGATGAGCACGATGGCTGAATGTTGGACCTCCATCCATTTGCGCAGTTGCGCAGTGGCCGTTTGGCTATGATGGAGGTTGATTTGTAGGCAGCTGACGTCACTAGGCAGAGGGTTCATCTGTGGGTGATGTCCCCTCCTCCCCGACCTTCAGCTGCGTTAGGCCGGCCAGGATGTCGCCAGCCTCCACCCCGTCGTCCCGCCGCACCGGACTCAGGAGCAAGCTCTCATCTTCCGAGTTACCCTCGGCTGACGGGCCAGCCCCCGAGCCAGACGCGGCCGGCTCTGACAGGCCGGATTTCGCGGAGCACCCTGACTGGGTGTTTGAGGCTTGTGTTGTGGAGTTGTCGCATCCCGGAGGATGGTCGACATACTTTCCTGTAGAGTCCCGGAACCGGACGTAGACTGCACCCAGCCCCAACGCGAGGCGGCGCTCGTTCTGCACCAGGACCGGGACTTGTTCCTCCGGGACGCCCACGACCAGGAACCACCCACCTGACTGTTTCTCCGAGTGCAGCAGAGACAATTTGTCGACCGCCAACCAGGGGTTCTGGAACTCCAGAGCCCGACGCACGTCGCGCACGTCGTCCCAGACCCCCTGTTCGTTGGGAACGACAACGCCGCACCGCACTCTCTTCGGGGCCTCTTCCTGGCCCCTGACCTCCAGTTCGAAGCCCGGTGGTGGGACCAGGAGAGAGACCGCCTCCGTCAGCCAGGTACGCGTTGCCTCGTCGGCGCACCAGAGTTTGAGGACCCCGTCCGCGTACATGGGTTTCCCGGTGAACGCAGGGGCGGAGCGTTTTGGAGTTTTAGTCGACCAGGCGTCACTCAGGATCTTCCTTTGAATCTCCGTGAGTATCCGGTCCACGAACTCCTTCGGCAAGTTCCCTGTGCGCTTGCATGTTACTGCAACGCCCAGAGATGCCTTGGAGACCTGTGCATAGGACTTACCCTGTTTAGTGTAGGAGTCGAGGCGGGGCTTCTTGTGCTCCCCTCGAGGCGAGCTGGTCTCGTTGAGAGCGCGTTTGGCCTCACCTCTTTCCTTGTTTTCGGCAGTTTTACCTGCCGTGTTTCCTGGTGGTGCTGGGGCTAGATGCCGTCCAGGGTGACCAGCCCGCCGCTTGGCGGCAGGCGGCTTCCCCGTACTGCCTCCGGCCTTTGTGCACCCCCTACTGCTGAGCGCAGGCTGCGCGCTGGTCACATTACTGGGACCTGCGACAGCGACCTGCACCGCTGTTTTTGTAGAGGCAGCACCGGCTGCGGCAGCGGTTTGTGCCGCCTTCCGCCTTATTGCCAGGCGCTGTCTCTTGTTTTTGTTTGCCCTCTTCTTCTTCGCAGTGCTGGTAGCAGCGGGGCCACTCGGTTGTGTGGTGGGCGGGTGTTGGGCAGGATTGGTGGTCTTGCCCTTACCCTTGCCCTTGTGGTGACTTACCACTTGCCAGCCTGCGAAGGAGGAGTCGTCTTCCCGCTTGATTTCAAACGGGCTGACGATTGTAAGGACGGGACCAGTACTAGCGTTAGCCAGCGCTGAAGTCTCGTCCTTGGGGGATGGTTTAACACCTGCAGCCGAGGCCACGGCGTCAACCATCTGTTTAGTTGATGCGGCGGGAACAGCTTTCGCTGCCACCGTCGCAGTTGGGGTAATTAAAGGGATTTCGGTATCCATACAAGTTTACTAAGACTTCATCCCTCTGGCTTCCCACCCTCCATGGAGCCCGCAACTGGGAACGTCATCCGGACGTTAGGATTACCAGAGGGATATAGGAACGCGGGGCTGGTTTACAGCACGACTTCGGGCGCCCGCTTGGGTCAACGGCCTGAGCCGAGTTACCAACTCTAGCCGTCATCCCTCGCTTGCGCCCTCCGTATAGCCTTCACCAACCACATCAACAGCCGAAATAAATTCCAACTGCTGATGTGGACCCTACGTCCCTAGCCTGTGGCCCTCTGACGGGACACGATGGCCATTTCCCCCTCTGCGGCTCACAGCGGGGGCTACCGTTTAGCGTGAAATCAGGACCAAAGAGGGCGTGTTGCCTCACGGTCACACTACCGCCAGCGCCGCTCGGCTCAACCCCCCAGGACTCCGTCATCCCCGCGTACGGCGCTCGACTGCGCAGGTCCTAGCGCAGGTGGTCAGCTTCTCTTACCCGTGACTTTTTACTACGAGCCCACACCCACCCGACCACGAAGGGGCGTGGTGAAGAGATGTGTTCCTGTATGTGGATGTGTGCGCGCATGTGTGTACGTGTGTGTATGTGTTTGTGTAATGTGCCTGTTGTTTGTGTTTCGGCTGGAGGTTTTGGTTGCGTCCATTTCTGAAGGAACTGGACCAAGAACGGGCGGCAACCTCGAGAAGGATAGTCCACCAGCCTTGCCTAAGGGATCATCGCGACCTGCGCTACCCCTGAGACCATTCGCCACTCCCTACACCGGACTCAGGTGAAGGGAGTAGAAGTCAGTGCAGATCAGTGGTGTTAAATATGAGTTGACCTGCACGGGCTTCCGCCCAAATTAAAAAATTAAAAAATTCGTGCAATTGTGCACTTCACAGTGGTTACTATAAAGTCGCCTCTCGTTTACGAGTTGTCGGACGCGTCTGGAAATTCTATTGGGTTTTGGCACATAAAGGACCTAAAACTTATACACTATGGCGCCTAACTATTTGTTACAAACCGTATAAGACTTTCCCTTCCTTCTCTCTATATGCCGTCTTAGCTTGGAAAGTAGCGGACTCGTAGACCTAACGCAGCTAGTCGGATTTTTCTTGTTAGCCACGTAAAATCCTCTCCTAAGGCGGGCGGTATTGTAACGTATCCCTTCGAGCAGCCCTTCGAGCAGCCTGCCCTGCACACTACCGGAGGGAACAGCGTGGGAGACTGCAGCCCTTAGTGTTCAGGCCAGTGTCGTGTTATTGGTCGGTCATACTGGTGCAAGGGAAGTGAGATAATACTCGGCAAATAAACGCATAGAACCTCTGCTGCGTTGCTATTCTAGAACCCGTTACATAGGCCAGTTCCTCCTTTCAAAGGAGAGGCCTAGTCCAGCAGTGGACTGTTGAAGGCTTATTTACTGCGGAAACGAAATTTGGACAGGAATGTTGCTTGTTGCATTTGTAAATATCCCGCTATATAATATACCAAGGCATTTGAGTAGGTAAGTTAAATCGGTAATCTGTTTCGCCCTTTAAAGCCACAGCCGAAGGATCATCGCTAGGTAAATTGAAAATAGAAAGATTTTGTTTATTTTTTCTTAAATAGATCTGCATCCATTAACAGCACATAGACTGCCAGACGACGTCATGTTAATTCATCTCTGATTTAAACTCAGACGAAGTCAATAAATAATAGGTAAGTACGCGCGCGACGCGTGAAACGGTCGACAACCCACTGCGGTAAGGGCCGCCGGTGGCGCGGCTAGCGGTAGGTAGTTAGCGCGCGCAAGTACATCGAGTGACAGAGGCCTGCCTTCGTTCAAACTTGACGCAAGGGCGCCTCTCCAAAGTTGCAATTTCCATATGTGGCAAGTATGGCTGTTTGAAATAGAAATATTATTTATGATAAGTCAAATCGATTATATCGGTTTAGTAACGTTTAGTTTAGTCTATTGTAAATTTTGACTATGGTCACACTATGAACTGTCATTCATTCACTTTGGTTCATTGTCGGTTTTCCCGGTATAAAAATTTTCTTGCGCTCACGCAGTTTTGTATTTTTGCGTTTTGGAATTAATTATATTGATTAACAACCTTGCAACCGTCGCTATATGAAGTTGTCCGACGAGGTTGTGAGCGATTGACAAAAGTAAATTTATACCTACGGTTTTGTCCTCCATTGGAAATATCGCCCCTTGAAAGCACATGGGTGCTTCGCGAATCGTAGTGGTGTCGAAATGAATTCGTGTCGTAAACCCTCGTGAATGCCGCTTGATCTAGTGCTGGCATCGGTAAATTGTGATAGAATTGTGAACTATTGAACCCTTGTAAAATTTGTGTGGCGTCATCTTCTTGCAACGTGTCCAGAAAAAATATAGTGAGCTGGACCTTCTAGTAGTAACTATAACGATTTACTTGTTATTTTGGCCAAAATTATGAGTGTAATCTTATAGGTCCACTCAAGAACATCACCAGGAGATCTAAGGTAAGTTGAAAAATAATCACTGTGCAATCACAGTAATAGTGTTTAGACCTTTGCCTTGGGCTAAAGACTGGATGAATTAGTCGCTTCCACTGTCTTCTGCAAACTACCCAGTATCTAGCCCAAACTCTAGATATAATCTTTGGTATGCAGAGCTGTAGTTGAAATTTAGCCGCTGTTGATTGTATCTAAACTCAGATTGGTATTGTATCAGCTTGTATCTGAGCTATATATCTCATTTGTTAACAGTGTTGTGGTGTTCTCAGGTCAGTTTTGTCTAAAATACATAATATTTATTTGTATTGGTTGACCTACATAACTTGAAACACATGTCATAAATAACCTCAAATCAGTAATTGTTTGACTGGAATTGTTGAAATCTACCTTAAATTTGTTGTTATTAGCATTAATAAGTCAGTTTGATTGGATACATAACAGTTATATGTATAAATTAATTTAGTTAATTGCATATATTGAGTTTGAAACATTATAACAACCAACCTTGACCTTGCTTTGGCGGATCACTTTGATAAACCTTGTTTGTTGTAATATACTGATAATATTGTTAGGTAACACGTACTACTACTATTGTATATCTCAAATAACACAGCCAGTCTGTCTGTTGCAAGTAATTAATTAATTAATTTGAAGTTTCAACTTATTTATTTGTTGTGAGTTATAACTTGTTTTTTTACCAGTAAATACCTGTCACTTGCTTGTACCAGCAGTAAACAGGCTAATACTTTGTTGGTTTCAAAGAATTAACAAATATTAAGTTTTCATTAATAGCATTGTTTAGCGCTTGTCCGAGCTCTTTTGTAAACTTAATATGTCAGCTATCAAGGACTTGCGTGCGGCTACTAGTGCCATTGCATCAGATTTGCGCTGGTTTTCCTCAGCCAGTGCCTTGGTGAACCGGCCTAATCGCCAGCAGGCCTTACTACAAAGATATGAGCGGATCGATGATCGCCTGGCAAGTGTGGAACAGCAATTTCGTACTTTCAGCGCTTGCTGTCTCGAAGTGTCAGTAAATGACTTCAACGCTGACCAGCGAAATAGAGTCAGCGAGGATTATGCTCAGGTTTTAGACCTGTATGATGCCGTCTCCAACTGTGCAAGACAGTTAATTGCCGAGAGGGATGGGCAATCCGCCTTGAAGCAGGAGCTTCCTAGGACAGCACCGGCACTGGTGAGTAGGCTTCCTACTTTAGACCTCCCGCATTTTGATGGCTGCCTAGGAAGCTACCTGGGCTTTGTTTATTTATTTGACAGCTTGGTCGATGACAGGGGTGACCTTCGACCGGCACAAATTTTGGCATATTTGATGTCGGTTCTGGATGGGGAGGCCAAAGGCCTCATCCAGCATCTGCCCGTGTCTGACGAGGCGTACCAGACGGCTCGGGACTTAAATACCCGTAGGTACTACAACAAACGTGGCCTCGCAGACACGCACATCGAGCAGATTTTGAGTTTGCCCACGCTCACCCGGGGTTTTTGGGTTGCGCACCCAACTTTTGAACCCGCTTTTGGTGGCAATCAACGCACTTAAGTGCTAGGACCTGCCCGTGGACCAATGGTTCTACCTATTGGTGCACATTGTGCTCAAAAAGCTGCCTGCCGACCTGAGGTCGCGTTTTGAACAGCGCTTTGGTGGGGATAGCGCGACCCATCTGCCCCCTTTGGTGACTTGGAGAGGTTTCTCGAGGATGAATGCCGGGTCTTGGATAACTCCGGTGGTGATACGCCGGCTAAGTCGCAGCCGCCCAAGGTCAAGGAGCAGGCTCGCGTTCACACCCGAGCCAATGTTGATCGGCGCCCTCCTCGCTTTGCAGTCACGCAGAGTTCTGCGGAGTGCTCTTACTGCAAGGTCACGGGGCACTGAACGGCCAGTTGTAGGGCATTCTTGGACCTGCATGTCGCCTCTCGTAGGCGCATCGTGAATACCCGCCGCCTTTGCTTCTCTTGCTTGGGGTCCCACTACCAGCGAGACTGCCCAAACTCTCGCCCCTGTCCTCACTGTGGCGGACAGCATTTTAACATTCTCTGCATGAATGCCAGAGAGGTAGACCGCTTGTCCAACCAGCCGACGCCGCGCACGGGCGGGTGTTTTGAAGGTAGAACCAATGGTTTTTTTTTTTATGGAATAGGGGGCAAACGAGCAGACGGATCGCCTGATGTTAAGCGATTACCGCCGCCCATGGACACCCACAACACCAGAGGAGTCACAAGTGCGTTGCCGGCCTTTTAAAAAGGCATACGCTCTTTTTTTGAAGGTTTGTAGGTCGTATTGGTTCGGAAAAACCGCAGGTGACAGATCATTCCACAGTTTAGAGGTGCGAGGCAGAAAGTTTCTAGAGAAACCGGCGTGTAGCCGAGAGTCGCCTCGCTCAATTGATCGTCACTCACCCCGCTTGGAGAACCGTAGCGTGCGCACGCCTCCTCTCTCTCGCGCACCAGAATGTGCGACCGCTCAACGTCATTAGCACCATGATTGCTGCCCCAGGTATTCCCCTCCTTTGGCGGAGCGTCCCCGCCTTGACTCGCGCCCACCACGTTTTGGGCGGGTGCGTCATTATGACCCCCCCCCCCCCCCCAGATGGCGCGCGGATTGAGTCATCGCGCCTTTGAGGACTTCAAGCCGCACCCTTATTTTGATTTGCCTGGTCCTGGCCAACGGTCTCCGCCCAGGCAACAATAGGTAATTAACTCCTGCCCTATAACGCCAACCACCCCCATTGAGACCGTTATCCTTCCAACGGTTGCTGTTAGGGTCTGGGGACCTACAGGGACCTCTGTTGTTGTCCGTCCTATATTGGACCCAGGTTCACAAGGTTGCATTGTTTCCACTTATTTGGTAGAGCAGGTTAAATTAAATATGGTCTCTTTTCCCAATTGTCTACGGGGCATAGGTGACATAGCCTCTAATGTTGAAGGGCAAGTTAATGTTTTGTTTGCCCCTGTTGAATCTTCACACCCGAGGATTAAAACCTCGGCTATTGTGCTGAAGAATATTTTGGGTATGTGTTTGAAACAGAATTAGTTTTATGATAAGTCGAATCTATTATATCGATTTAGTAACGTTTAGTTTAGTCTATTGTTAATGTTGACTATGGTCATACTGAACTGTCAACTTCCGTTTTCTAAAAATGGCTTGAACAGATTTTTTTAGCTTTGGGCTCGCGCCGTTTTGTAATATTCTAATAATTTTGGAACCCGTTTGATTGCCGCTTCCTTGATCAATAACCGGCAACGGTTTATTTGTGATAAAAATAGTATTTTAATGAACATTGTAAAACTTGAGTGAATCCAATGCACGTGGTTGATGCCCGACGATTTTGCTGATGAAGGACGTCGAACTGGATCCTGTGGTATTTATTCGATTTTTTTGTTATTTTGGGCAAAATTATGAGTTAATCTTATAGGTCCACTCAAGAGCATCATCAGGAGCATCAGTAAAGATTTGGTAAGACATTTTAATAATATTATATTTTATATTCATTCACTGTGCAACGCAGTGCATTGTGTCTGGCTCCTTGTCTTGTCGTCGTCAGGCAGATGTATTACAACTTCCACTGCGCACTTAGAACAATTCCTGCCTGCCTACGGCAAATCTCGACATAATTTTTGGTGCAGAGCTGTAGTTGAAACTTAGCCGTTGATTGTATCTAAACTCAGATTGGTATAAGCTTGTATCTTATCACCTTGTAGACAGTATTGTAGTGTTTGTCAGGTCAGTTTTTGCCTAAAATACATATTATTTATTTGTATAAGTTGACCCACATAACTTGAAACACATTGTCATACATAACCTCAATCAGTAATTGTTGATTTGTATTGTTGAAATCTAACTTAAATTTGTTGTTGCATTAATAAGTCAGTTTGTTTGGATACATATCAGCTGTACGTATCAATAAATTTAGTAAATTTAGTTTATTGCATATATTGAGTTGTTTGGGGGGATGGGCTTCGTTAGCCTTGGCTGGCAACCCGTCTAGGAGAAGGAAAACTCCGAAATTAAACCACTCTCTTTGGGGGGATGGGCCTCGTCAGCTTTGGATGGCAACCCGTCTAGGAGAAGGAAAACTCCGAAATAAAACCAACATTCATTGAGCATACCCGAAAACAAGCCCCAATCCAAGATGTCAACCGACCCGTGCCGAGGGATTCATGGCCAGAGGGCAAGCTGGTCGCTAACGGAGGGTGCATGTGTTGGTGGTCACAGGGCACAGCTAGTATTCCATCTTACCCCCGTACAGGGCTCTGCGGGGATGGACATTCTAAATCCCTATTACTCGTGGGAACGCTATGAGAACTGAAAATAATATTTCTCCAGACGGCGGCGACGCGGTTCGCAACCCATCACGTCTCGTTTCCCGCGAGGGCGAAATGCGGCCGACAGAAAGCCGGTTTGCAACATTAAATGTTGGAGGAGGGATGGGTGGTAAATTGAATGAAGTATGCCAGATGATGGATGATAGAAAGATTGATGTTCTATGTGTGAATGAGAAAAAAAGGAAAGGTTGTGGCCCCACCAAGCATGACAGCTACACGGCTTATTGGTCTGGGGTAGACAGTACCACCAGAGCCTGCAAGGGAGTTGGTTTAATACTGTCTGCGCGAATGAATGAGTGCGTTAAGGAATATGAATGTGTAAATGCTAGACTATTGTGGATGAGAATGAAAGTAGGACTTACTCGTCTCTTTATTGTAGGGGTTTACGCCCCGGTCAATATAGTAGCGGGTATGTCACAGCAAGAACAAGACGAAAGGCAGGAATTTTGGGAGAACTTAAGAGCGATTTTGAGGAAATCTAAGGATAACGAAAGATTGATCTTGTTAGGTGATTTCAATGGATGAGTGGGAGTGAAACGAGATGGATTTGAAAGGGTTTTAGGTGGATTTGGTGATGAGAGTGTGAATGAAAATGGAAAAGTTTTGCTTGAGGTTTGTTTAGAGTGGAGCTTTTGTGTGACAAACACCATGTTTGATCACAAAAGGATACACATGTATACGCGTGAGGCTAAGAATGTTAGAAGAAGTATGATTGATTTTGTAATTGTAGATGAACGTTTGAGAAAGAATGTGTTAGATACAAGGGTGTATCGAGGGATCGGCATCCACACAGACCACTTTTTGGTGATGAGCCGGATAAGTGGACTCTTTAAAGGATGGCGACACCGAGAACATTATGAAAATAGGGTCCTAGAAAGAATAAAAGTAGAAAATCTGCAAGAAAAAGATGTGAAAGATGAGTATAAGCGAAGATTGATAGCAAGATTTGAGAGGTTCGATGGCATAAATGATATGGAAGAATTATGGCAATCTTTTAAAGAAGAGATAGTATGTGTAGCGTCTGAAGTATGTGGTGTGATCAAGAGACGGAAAATACGAAAGGTTAAGAATACATGGTGGGACAAGGATGTACAATCAGCAGTGTCAGAAAAGAAGACAGCTTGGTTAGATTGGTTGGCTGCCAGAGCAAATGAAAGAATGGGAAAGGCAACGAGTGATGACATAGATGAAGCAAGAAAGGAGTTTGTTAGGTCAAAAAGAATTGTGAAAGAAATTGTTAAAAGGAAAAAAGAGGAAAAGAAAGATGAGTTTGATAGCAGACTATCTAAAGATTTCCGGAGAAACATAAAGATTTTCTGGAAATCCGTTCGTGCAGTTCGAGGAAGAACTCAATTCCCAGAATACACGTCAATCAGAGACAAGAATGGAAAGATACTGAATGGTGAATCATGCGTGCTGAAGAGATGGAAGGAGTATTTTGAAGGTCTATATGAAAGAACGGCGATAGAGACATCGATTGACGAAATTAATGGTAATAATAGCAATGAGGAAAGCGATATTGGTGTGGATGAGATTGTGAAGGCGTTGGGAAGTATGAAATTAGGTAAGGCTGCAGGATATGATAGGATTACAGTTGAAATGCTGAAGGCTGGACAGGGCATCATAGTTGGTCAGCTGCAGCGCTTATTTAACTTGTGCTGGAGCACCGGCCGAGTACCTGATGACTGGACCACAGCAGTGGTTGTGCCTCTTTATAAGGGAAAAGGCTCGCAACAAGACTGCAAGAACTATAGAGGCATTAGCCTTCTTAGCATTGTTGGCAAATTGTATGAAAAGATACTGATTGAAAGAGTTATGGAAGTAACCGACAAGAAAATATGGGATGTACAAGCAGGATTCCGGAAGGGTATGGGGTGCACGGATCAAGTCTTTTCCTTGCGGTGCGTAGCCGAAAAATTCTTGGCCAAAGGTCAAAAGGTCTATTGCGCATTCGTGCATTTGGAAAAGGCTTACGATAAAGTGGTGAGGAATGAAATGTGGTCGGTACTGTCGATGTATGGGGTGAACAGCAGCCTCATACGAGCTCTGAAATCCCTTTACGAAGATTCTAGAGCTTGTGTGAGGATAAATGGGTCGTACACGGATTGGTTTACCATCGAAACAGGTGTTAGACAGGGATGTGTAGCGTCGCCGTGGCTGTTCAACCTCTTCATGGATAGTTGTTTGCAAGATTTGAAAAATGGTGACTGTGGATTAAGGATGAATGAGTTACTTGTCAAATGCCTCCTTTATGCTGATGATCAGGTTATACTTGCGTCTTCAGTGGAGGAGTTGCAGGAGATGGTAACAATCATGCATGGTGCGTTAGAGAGGAAAGGAATGAAAGTAAATGTAAGTAAAATGAAAGTTATGGTTTTTGAAAAGGAGAAATGCGTTACGGCTTGTAATGTTATGATCGATGGACAGCGAGTGGAGCAAGTGAATGAGTTTGTATATTTAGGTACGCTGTTTACAAGAGATGGTAAGAATGTAGAAGATATTGAAAGAAGAGTTAATGCAGGTAATAGAGTGAATGGAGCTCTGAAGGCGTTTATGAATAGCCAAAACGTGTCCAAAAAGGCACGTTTGGCTGTCCATAGAGGGGTGTTAGTACCTACTCTTATGTTTGGTAGTGATAGTTGGGTATGGCAGAAGAGTCATGAAAGTAGAATAAATGCTGTAGAAATGAGAGCACTGCGAAGTATGTGTGGTGTTTCTTTGACTGACAGAGTAAAGAATTGTGTGATAAGAGAGTGTTGTGGGGTAAAAGAAGATGTAGTGACAAGCATCGAGAAAGGTATGCTAAGATGGTTTGGACACGTGGAGAGGATGGATGACGAAAGACTGACCAAGCAGATATATAAGGCAAGTGTGGAAGGGACAGGACGAAGGGGAAGACCTAGGTGGACGTTCTCTGACCAGATTGGAGATATCCTAAAAACAGGACAGGTTAGAAGCACCCTGAACAGAAGAGCATGCATGAGGAATCTGATGGGAGTGAATGAAGCAAGAGAGATATGTCAAGATCGTTGCAAATGGCGCTCCGTAGTCTCTGCCTACCCCTCCGGGAAACAGGCGTGAGTCTATGTATGTATGTATTGAGTTGAAACATTATAACAACCAAACTTTTGATAACCATTGATAAACATTTGTTTTGTTATAATATATAGATAATTTTGCTAGGTAACACATATTCTGTGCTTACTTACTATTGTATATCTCAAATAACACAGCCAATTTGTCTGTTGTAAGTAATTAATTAACTTATTTGAAGTTTCAACTTTTGATAACTTTGTTTTTGTGTCAATATACTTAATTGAAACTATTAATTTTGTTGGCAGTAGATACCTGTCACTTGCCTGCACTTGCAGTAAACAGGCTAATACTTTGTTGGTTTCAAAGAATTAACAAATATTAAGTTTTGATTAATAATATTATTTAACGCTTGTCCACAAAAATTGGCCTATTTGATGTCGGTTCTGGATGGGAGGGAAGCCAAGCGTCTGAGATCTTAAGGTTCATTTTCACACGCAGCTACCCGACGACTGGAACAAAGGCCTCCTAATCACTGTGCCTAAGAAAGGAGACCTTAGCGAATGCGGCAACTGGAGAGGCATTACCTTGCTCTCGATCCCGTCTAAGGTGCTATGCAAAATTATCCTAGACAGGTTATCGGGGCCCGTTGAACCTCTTCTTCGCAAAGAGCATGCTGGTTTCCGACCCAACAGATCGTGCACAGACCAAATCAATACCTTGCGCATTATCCTCGAACAGGCATCAGAATGGCAAAAGGAAATTTATTTGATCTTCGTGGACTTTGAAGTGGACTTGTATCTGGGACCGGCTACGTGAGCTGGGTGTCCCCGAGAAGATTACGAACCTGATTAAGGCTATCTACGGGAAGTATTTTTGCAGAGTGACTCACGACGGCCTCTTTTCCGAAGACATACGAGTTCACGCGGGTGTGCGCCAAGAGTGTCTCCTTTCACCTCTCCTCTTCCTTGTCGTCCTCGATGGCGTCATGTAAAAAGCTACTCACAGAAAGCGCCGCGGCATAGAGTAGGGACTGCCCAGCGTGTTGGAAGACCTGGACTATGCCGATGACCTATGTCTGCTGAGTCACACACGCGCGGACATGCAAGCCAAACTGGACGACCTACGACGAGAAGCAATGGAGAGGGGACTGAAAATCAACACCAAGATGACACAGAAAATGAGGTGCGGCGCAAAAACCTCCTTACCCGTGCTCATAGGCACAGAGGTTGTGGAAAGGGTCCAGAAATTCAAATATAGTAGTGTCAGAAACTGGAGGAACCGAGGAAAATATCACCTCTAGAATCGCCAATGTGAGAGCAACCTTCGCGCGGCTGCGTCCTGTATGGCAATCGCGGAATCTGACTAGGAGAGCTAAGCTCAAGATATTCCGGTCCAACGTGAAAACCGTGTTGCTGTACGGATGCGAGACGTGGAAGGTCACAAAAGACATCTCGCGTCGTCTTCAGGTCGTCGTCAACCACTGCCTTCGCCGTATTCTCGGTGTTTACTGGCCCGAGAAATTGTCTAACGTAGAGCTGTGGAAACGCTGCGGTGAGACTCCGATCGACCACCAGATAAAACGCCGCAATTGGAAGTGGATCGGCCACACGCTCCGAAGAGATCCTGAACATATACTAAGACAAGCCTTAGACTGGAATCCCAAAGGAAAGCGAAAACGTGGCCGCCCTAAACAGACCTGGCGACGTTCAATCATCGCAGAAGCGCATAACATAGGCAAGACCTGGAGCGAAATAAAGCTAGAAGCTCAAGATCGAACGGAATGGCGGAGCATTGTGGATGCTCTCTGCCCCATCTAGGGGACATAGGACCTTAAGTCAAATCAAAGTCACACGCAGCTATCACCTTCCTGAAACTGTAGGTCTTTAAAACAGTAGGTATGGAAATTTTTGCAGGGAGTGATTTATCTGTTACGTAGTAACTATTAAGTAATCTGTGACGAAGGGCGCACGAGCGGCTCAGAGCGTGAATCATAATTTTCTTGAATAAAATCCAAACACATTTGCAATAGCTGGATGGGGCAACAGGCTGCGACATTCTGATGAAGGATTATGCCAAATCGAAACGCTCGAGTATCTCTGCTAGTATTTATTTGCTGGCGAACAGTTTTTTTGTGAAGTTGCGACTTTTTTCATTTAGTTAAGTTTTTGAATTAAGAAAGAATCTGTCACATATACAGGAAAAATTTTTATGTAGTTCGGATATTTTAGTATGTTATACATTTACGAAAATCAATAAACACGTATTTTTTATTTTTTTGTTTTACCAAAAAATAACAAAGTTGTCGCTTATTAAAAAATATCTAATTGAAACCGATGTTCATGGTCACCCGATGGTTTATCAGCTGTGAGCTCGACGCGACAGAATAAAGCGCGCAGGCGCGCTACCTAAAGGTTGAAAGACTTGTACCTACACTGATCAGATACTGTGTTCTAGCTTCAAAATTATTGTTATTCACGTACCTACCGTGCGTCATCAGTCCATAGGATGTTCGGTTCGGGATGATTAATAAGCCATTCACACAAGACTCGTCGTGGTACTTGGTCTACTTCCTGAAGATGTTGTACCGGCTGGTAGAGGTACGGATGGAGATCAGCTGCGTTTAGCAGTCTCCACACTGCGGGCTGGCTCACACCGAAGCGACGTGCTGCATCGTATGTGCTGGCTTGTGGATCCCTTTCGAAGAATTCGAAGATCAGGTTTTTGACGTCAGTAGCTAGGCGAGGTCTGCCATACCCTAGTGCATAGCTAGGGGTTGTGAACTGGCCATGATCCAAAAGCCTTTGGTTGGCCGCTAAAATAATCCGTTCACTTGGAACTACTGGGTTGTTTACTCTTTGAGCTCGCATACGAGGTACACTTTCTAGTTCGTACATTGTTCTAGCTGCACGAAGGCTTTCACCACTGAGTAAATAAACTAGTACCACTTCGTAGCACTCGCGATTTGAAAATCGTTGAGACGTCATTCTAACGACTTACGACCGGCGAGTGCGTCGGCGCTTGCGCGAAATTGCGACACGTGCCACTTTCTCGATGCGCCCGAGTTGACTGGCGCGCGGCCTGCACGCGGATTGTGTCCTTTACCACGCCCCGCACCCCGCGTCCTGCATCCCGCGTCCCGTACCCCTGTCACATCGCGCGCGTGTTTGATAATGGTTTGGTAGTATTATTGCAACGAATAACGTGGTGTCTATGATTTCCTTGTTTCTCGGATATTTTTTCTCGGATTTGGTGGGATAAAAAAGTAAAAATTTATTTATGGAAATGTGTTCTATTATTGATATAGAACCACAGAAAAAATATCCGAACTGCATAAAAAATTACCCTGTATAGTAACATAATGTTCATAAGTTTTGAGATAACTTTATTTAAGGTAAGAACGTCTTCCAAAGGTATAATCGAATTAGTAAAGAAGTAAAATTTGCTAATTATATAAGTACAAAATTACTTTTGAATGTCCATGAGCTGGAACAGTTGCTTGCGGAAATGCAATAGGGTATTTGAATAGATGTCAATACAACTGAGTTGCGTGACTATATTTTTTGTTTTGTACTGAAACCGTCGTTATTTTATTACGATTATCGGATTTATTCCTGTAACAGTGGTCAAAGACTATTCTTTTTAGAACATTAAATTTAATGACTAGGTAATTAAGTCAACACAGTGTAATAAACCATAAAAAATAAGTTTAAAAACTATAATCCGACTACGTAAAAAAGAGGGTCTAAAAATGACTTTTTTTTATTTAATCCTTTTCCGTATCCTGATGGGGCATGTAATCTAACCGTCCGACATTTACATTGTCACATTTAAAGAAACAAAAATAGATAAATCAAAGCGTCTTAACCGCGTGTTACGTGTACATATTTGTAATGTGCTCACCAATACCTTTCTTTTGATACCAAACACGTAATGATTATCTCAGTAAGAAAAATTTTGTGGTTGAAATCTGAGGTATAAAGCAGGCAGCTTCAAGCTGATGCTTTCTCCTACCATGACTTAATTTTTCTGTCCTATAAACTTCGTCTTCCTAAGACAAAGACAAAAATTCTTCTGCAACGTAATTTTGGTGGCATGAATGTTGAAAATCTTCGTAATGACGCAAGCATAATTGATTGGGGTCCGTTACAGAGCGCAAAGTCAATTGACGTAAAAGTTGAACTTTTCACAACTTCTATCATTCGGCTTTACGATGTCCATGCACCAGTACGCGCAAACAAAGTCCGTCAATTACCCTCACCGTGGCTAACCACAGAAATTAAACATCTACTGTCAAAAAAAGCCATGGCTAAAACAAAATATAAATGTCGGCCAACGCCTAGTAATTGGGACAAATACATTGTGATTAGAAATCACTGTAAAAAGGTGTGTAGGCAAGCACAACGCCAATATATCCATAAGTCTGTTGAAAATGAGGATCCAGCTAAAGTCTGGAAATTTCTAAAAACTTTGGGAGTTGGAAAATCTACACAAAATCTCATTTCTCATAATTTAAACATTGATTCACTTAATCAACATTTCACTGCTTCGTCTAAAGATGAGACTACTAAAGCTAAAACTTTGCATGATCTTTCTTTACTTCCAACCCCGAATTATCCATCCTTTGCTTTTAATCAACTATCTGAGTGTGATGTTAAAAAGAGCGTATTATCTATTGCTTCCAATGCTGTCGGTAATGACTGTGTCAGTCGGAAAATGATCCTTCCCATCCTAGACGAAATCCTTCCCATTCTATGTCATATTTTGGCGTTTTCCCTGCTTTATGGCAAGAAGCACTAATTGTTCCCTTACCCAAAAAATCTAATCCTACATCTTTTTCCGAGTATCGTCCTATCTCCGTACTACCATTCCTCTCAAAAGTGCTTGAACGCCTCGTTCGTGCTCAACTTAGTACATTCCTTAATCAGGACCTTCTCCTAAATCCACTCCAATCCGGTTTTCGTCCTGGTCACAGCACCGTTACGGCATTGATCAACATTACCGATGACATCAGGCTTGGTATGGAAAATGGTAACGTGACTACACTTTGCTTACTAGATTTCAGTAACGCCTTTAATAACGTTGATTTCCATACCCTGCTTGGCATACTACGCTCAATTAACATATCTCCACCAGTGATCGATTGGTTTCACAGTAACCTGTTTGGTCGCCGACAACGTATACGAATTGAAGACTCGTTCTCTTCCTGGTGCAGGACTACAGTCGGCGTTCCGCAGGGTGGCGTTCTATCTCCCTTACTTTTCTCAATTTTTATAAATTGTATCTCTTATCAACTTCAGTTATCCTACCACCTATATGCAAATGATCTTCAAATTTACACCCAAGCTGCAGTCCATGAGTTGTTTGAAGCATTTCAAATCATAAATTCAGACCTTGAGCGAATAGCTGCATGGAGCTACAGATTTGGTCTACAGGTCAACCCTACAAAGACGCAGATCATCGTTGTGGGAAGTCGTCGAATGATTTCGCGTGTTGACTTGACTTGTTTACCACAGATTAACTTTAATGGCATACCCATTCCTGTTAGTGACTGCGTGAAGGATTTGGGAGTTAATATTGACAAGACTTTATCCTGGGGTCCTCAAATTAGGGAAGTTACTCGAAAATTATTTTCTGCGAAGACTGCGGAACTTTCTGCCTACTGCCACCAAGGTTGCGCTTGTAAATTCTCTTCTCTTACCTATCCTTGACTATGCTGTCAGCTATCTAGATCTCACAGAGGAGCAACTTGATAAGCTTGAGCGTCTTCAGAACTTATGTATAAGATTTATATTTGGACTGCGCAAATATGATCACGTTTCCAATTTCCGCAATTTGCTCAAGTGGCTCCCAATTCGCCTTCGACGGAATACTCATATACTTTCTTTACTTTATAACATCCTCTTCAATCCTTCTACTCCCCTTTATCTAAAAGAACGCTTCGAGTTCCTTACTGACACTCATTCTAGGTCTCTGAGGTCATCGGTAAATTTGAGACTAGCAATTCCAATGCATTCTAGCAGTTTTTACGATCGCTCATTCACTGTTCAAGCTGCACGCTTGTGGAATGCATTGCCGTTGTCTATCAAACAAGCTCAAACACTGACTTCCTTTAAAAAACTCGTCAAAGACTACTATCTATCAATTTAACTTTGTTACTGTAGTATTACCTACTCTTGTTATTTAATTCCCTTCTTCTATTTAGGCACTAATTTATGTATTAGTATTAACATTATTAGTATTTATGTATTTATATTTATTTATGTATTTTTAATTATTTATGTATAGTCATTTATATAATTTATCTATGATAGTGTTTATGTATTTGTATTTTATAAATGCTATATTTATTTATTATTGTATCTAAATGGCGGTAGCCCAGTGGTGTACGTAACGGACTGCCGAGACGATGGTCTCGGGTTCGATCCTCAGTTACCCCGGGCACACACCTATGACTTTTCGAAGTTATGTGTGTATTAAAATAAAAATATTAATTATCGCTCGCTTAAAAATGTGCCCGGTAGATGGCAATAGGCTCGCCCCCTATTACATTGGGACCGAAACATATCTGGCGAAGTGTGGGTGTGTAATACACCTCTGCCTACCCCTTCGGGGATAAAAGGCGTGAAGATATGTTATGTATCTAAATCCTTAATAACACCAAACTACCCTTTTATCTTATTTCTAGATCCATATCTTTCCTGTCCATCCCAAGGTTGCCTGTAAGACATTGCTAGATAGCGATAAGGCCGCCATTTGTACTGTTTCTATAAATGGCTTCATTCATGTTTATTCTTGTAAAATTATTTTGGTGTACAATAAGGATGATTATTATTATTATTATTATAAATTCCGTAATATAAAATTTTGATAAAAAATTATATAGCCTATGTCACCCATGCCATTATTACGAATCTATTGACACCCCATTTATTAAAATCAGTTCAGTAGTTTAGGTGCTACAGTGGAACATACATACATACATACATAGACTGCCAAAAACATTACCCTTCCTTTTGGCTTTGCCGCAGTCGGGTAAAATCGTGGAAAATGTTTAAAATTTGCAGCAACCTTTTATAACTAGCTATACTTTACCCTCAAAATTGAGTCATACTTATTATAGCAACACCTCTTATTAGATCTTCGTACTATCCGCAACCCATAAAAAATACTTTGCAAAGGGTTCTTGATTAGGTGATCAGAAATCGAAAATTACTAATTATTATTTAAGCATACATCATGTCAGGTGTAATCGAGCAATTTATTTTCTGGCACTTGATTGGATGTTGGGGGAGCGACGGTACCTATATTTTTTCTTTCTCTAATATGATTATTTAATTGCTCTATGGGCACAAATATAAGATATTTTTCTTATTTATGTAAAGGCCATAGTAATATGGTAATGCCAAGGTATGTTTGTTTGTCCTTCTTTTATGAGAATACAAATCGTTTAACATATTTTTTTTAGTTTATTTTATTTTCAAGTTTTTAGTTTTGTTATTAGTTGATACTTCTCATATTTTCGCTCTATTCTACCAATGAAGCCCTTTTATTTGATACCCATATTGAAGTTGTTGTGAAGTTATATGTGATCCGCCATTTTGAATCAGCGGCCATCTTGGATTTAAAATCGTAAGGAATATATTATGTTGTATTGTCATCAAAATTAAGAGTGAGTACCAAATATCAGATCAATCTGTCATCACGAAGGGAGTAACATTCGTATTACTAAATTTTACCGAAACAAACGGGTCAAGCTAAATAAAACCGTTAAATAAACGCGAACGGATTTCTATGGGACTGTGTAATAACAAAGTCCCATAGAAATCCGTTTCGTAACTTTTGGGAACATTCGCGTATCCATCCTCACTAACGTTCTCGTTTATTCTATAGATTATTATCTAAAGCACTAAAAAGTACAATGATGTGTACATCAGAATAGCACAAACATCTTATAACCAACTCCGATGCGAGTGAAGCCGAGGTTAGAAGCTTGTTGATAATATGACCGAACACGTTTCATACGGCTATTCGTAATGTTCATACATTTAACACGAAGATAAATACTTTATTATAAACATTTCACGATATAATGTACCACTATGTCTCCTTTGTTGTATACATTTCGGAATACCATAAAATACTACGTCTCTCACCTGTCGAGTAATGGTATAATAACTGGCGACAATAATGCAGCACTTGGGTTAACATGATACGTCTATGTAAGCGCATCGCTTTGAAGATATTTCTGCGATATATGTTACACTATGGGAACTTTGAGTTTGACGCATCTTTCATCCATCACCATTAGTCGGCGAATTGTTTGAAATAAAATATTGTATCGAAAACAATACACCATTCGTACGTAGTCTTTATCATTGTCATAGCTTTATCTCTGTTGTGTCCAGCAGTCCTCCCTCTCTTGGTCTAGTTCTGCACATATGACAGTACATTTTCTATGCTTTACAGAGCGACTGCCATCTGTCCTCCGCAACCCAAAAGAAGAGATTACAATAAGTTCATTAAAACAAGAAAAAGCACTCTGGTACCTTTTTAATACAACGCCAGCTGTCTTACGTGAAAGACAGCAATTTTATTAACTGGCACCATATGTGGAGCCTGCGATAGATCGAGCTATAGGTACCTACTTATAATATCTTATTAGCGCCACAAGGGATTTGCCTGCAGTATGAGCCGATTTCCTTTATTTTATATCACCATAAAAGTGACCATTTCGCCGTATAACGACCCTCGATCCATGGTGGTAAAATGTTGGTAATACTTGCAAATGATGCTGGGAGTGCCTGCACTCATGTATTTTATCGCACCTTATGTTTGTACGACCGGCAATAAATGTTAGCTTATTTTTATACACCCTGTTTTCTTGTAAATTGTAACACTGTAGATTGATTACAATAATATAATTTCGAAAGAAAATTAGACTAAGACGAACATCTATGTCCACGCACACAAATGATTTCATTGAAGTCGGCAGTCGGTTACATACCTACCCGCCAGATTTTATAGCAAACAAATTTAATTAATAAAGTGCATAATATGCGTAACGATTTCGTAGTTTATCAAATTCCAGTCGTTACTTTGAGATGCTTGTCAGTTATCGTGTCAAATGCACGAGGCCCGAAATTGCGTTATCGGACGTTCGCGTATGTAATGTTTCGTCGCGTGAACCCGCGCAGGTATCCGACGATAAACGACGGTACTGTTTGTAACAATGTATTATGTTCTCCTTCGACACGACTATGCATAGATACCCTTCAAGGCTACATCTGAACTAGCGGTACTGCGTAAATCCTGGCATTCGTGCCACGTTTGTACGAAACACACACATATACACGATATGTGACGGGTGCTCATCGCGAGCGTACTGTAATTTCATGCGACCAAGACCATCACATGACACTATGTGAGGGAAGTCATAACAGTTAGTCATTTTTTAATCGAACTTAAAAAAATGTTTGTTCTTCTCCAGGTGTCATAATATCTAAGCCAAAATATCATTAATACCGTTTGAACGACTTACCCGTTAGTTGTCAAAGTTTTTGAATATGCAATAGTTGTCCTTTATCCTATAGATTATGAAAACAGACTACAATTTATACACCAAATGACCTGCTGTTAATGATGTTAGTCGCAAGTAAAAAAATTCCAAACGCAACTTTTTAATACAGATAAATAATCAAACCCTTTGGCTATAATATATTCCGAATCTGCGTACAAAAATATGGATCCAATATTACAAAACAACCCTCCATCATTGAAACCGTAACCAGAATAGGTATTAGAACCCAAACTAAATATGAAATTATTCAGGTATCTATCGTATACAATATATTTAGATAGCTATATGGAAATCGGAATACATGACCGTAATAATTTCAACGTTTGTTTGTATACATCTGCTACCTCTTACGCAATATCTCCTACACCAACATATAGACAAATGAGATTTCACGCACAACCTCATTTACAAATACTCGTAAGCATGTCATTGATAGATTCGACACATATTCTCGGCGACAATATATCTCTTAGATAATTTGATTTACAGTCACGCAAACTGTTTAGATACGAATACGTCGTATTTTATCCAATTATGTATATCTGTATACTAGCTTATGCCCGCGGCTCCACCTACGCGAGTGACGGCTATCGAGACAAATGGTCACAATTAAAAGTGGTCTATCGGACACGAAAAGCTGAAAATCGGTCTCAATGACGTGCTATTGGAGAAGCCTGTAACTAGCGGTGGACTATAGCAGGCTGATCATGATGATGACTAAGAAAAGTTGTCTATAGCGCTAAGGGATTATACCTAATTATGGTATATCGTCTCTGAGTAATGCATATATCATTTGCTCTATTTCCAAAATCAGATCGAGATGGCGATTCCGCCAAACATACAAACTCACATAATGTATCGCTTTATTACATTAATATAGACTTGTGCAAATATGTGATGGACTTGCAACGAAATTTTAAGTATCTATACTTTGTAATTTAAAAGGCTTAAAGCTGCCTCGACTTTATCTGTTTATAAAGTTTAAATGTATGTATTATGGATTTTTTAAAACTTTGGACTAATTTAAAATACAGCACGAGCTGAAATAACAATTTGGGCAATACAAGAATAGAGATCCTATAGAAAAGCCTTGTCGCTCGAAAGGGTGAACGACTTCATTTATCTGGGCACCAACATTAGCAACACCGGCTCATGTGAAAAGGAGATCAGAAGGCGCATCGGCATAGCCAAAAACGCAATGTCTCAACTGCAGAGGATATGGAGGGATCGTAACATTTCTCGAAATACCAAGATGAAACTAGTTAACTCCCTAGTATTCTCCATCTTTGGCTACGGATCAGATACTTGGACATTGAAGAAAGCCAATTGCAATCGCATAGACGCCTTTGAGATGTGGTGTTGGAGAAGAATGCTTCAGATTCCGTGAACTGCTTTCCAAACTAATGAATCCATCCTTCGGGTACTGAGCATCAAAACAAGGCTCTCTACTGTTTGCCTGCAGAGGATTCTGGAGTTCCTTAACCATATTATCCGGAAAAAAGGTGACAACTCGGAACAACTTATGGTGACTGGTTAAGTTGACGGCAAGCGCCCAAGAGGACGTAGTCCCATAAGATGGTCTGACCAGGTCCGCACAGCGTTAAACACCAAGTTGCACGACGCTCTCCATGACGCCAAAGACAGACACAAATAGCGAAGCATCGTGAAGGAAATAGTTGCATCCCAGCACGGGAATCACGACCCTCAGTCATGAGGAGAACGACTCGAGGAGGAAGGATAGAGATAAAGAGCTCCCTTGAAGTCGACCGTTTTTGTTATAATACAAGCTAATGTAAATTACATGTAACGAAAGAGAAAGCCCAATCTTATTCAATGTACTTATAGAGGGAGCACATAAGCCAATTTAATCCAAGGTGATTATTTCCAACCGCATAAAAACCAAAATCAATAACGTTAAAATGATAGGAGAAGCCAAAATCTAACACAAAGCGTACTCGTCATTATGGGCTGGCGTAAAGCGTTAATAACTTTCGCTGCTTTACTTAGCACGTTTAGCTTTGTGTATTATAACGTAAAACTAAACCGACGCCTTATAGCTTGTTTGAAGTTGAAAAGTACGTTAATGTAATAACGTGACAGGTACGCTGTAGTTCAACGTACCTAGTAACGTAATGCTCGGATAATGTTGACATTATAAGCGTACGCCTGACTCGGACACCCAAGCTCTCTGTAAGTATTTCCTACATCGGTACTTTTAAGTTGCTTAACGACCACTTATACGAAAACGATTACGAAGGTGCAAGGGATGAGAAATAGCTTAAAAAGTGTACCAATTATATAAAGTGTTGTTTTTTTATCTTCAGAGGGTACAGATAGTAATAAAACAGGTACCTCAGATATGGGAATTTACATTCTCGTTGCATCATTTTATTTCCTTGAATTCCATACTGAAGTTTCGAGACCCAATTATTAATCATAATAATTCTTTACTCAAGTTACCAGGACTTATTGACTAGTTAAAAGACTCACAAACTGATGGGCTGTGTCGCAAAATAATTGAAATTACAACTAAAAGACAAAGAGTGCTAAACTTATATACTTTCACCGCAAATAGAGAGTTTCAATAGCAATCCACATATAATAATAATAATATTCTATCACATTCACACAACACCATCTAGTCCCAAACTAAGATAGCAATGTATATAGTTAAAATTATTATTAATTTTATAGTATAATGTTACTGTGAAAATTATTCAAATAAAAATAAAAAGAGCAGAGCTTGTACTATGGGTACTAGATAATGGATAAACATACATATTTACTTTTTTTTTGTAAATACATACATATTATACATAAAAACACCCAGACCAAGACAAACATCCATGTTCATGTTTGACTTGAGCGGGAATCGAACCCACGACCTTCGGCGTAGCAGTCGCTTACACTCCCGCTACACCAACCGGTCGTCGATATACATAATTATGTCAATCGGTATGTATGTGTTATGTAAGTATAATAATGGCGACTGCCACTATATTACCATAACGAGATTAAGAGTACCATCTTCGTAGGCATACTCTGAATTACTATTTTGCTTCATCATGCCGGCAAATGCGCTCATCCCGACTTTATTACTGCCCTCATTGCCGCGGGAAACCGATTTTCTGAAACTAGGTGCATAGATTCTTTGAAAGTATTAACTCACATTTCGATTTCATGCAAGATCACCCATGATGTCGCTAACGAACTTAATTAAGAATTTAGTATCTCTTGAAGCCAAGTATTGGCGTAATATCAAGCAATGTAATGAATATAAAATCAACTACCATTCTTATAGGCATTACACTTTACAGATTTACTATTGTAAATAACGGATTACTCAGAATAATAAAACAATTCATGAGCATGATATGTGACACTACAGATCATTTCTTAGCTTAACATCACTTTTCCATATAAAATCTAACCACTAGAGAGCTAATCGAATAAAAAATCTCTATTCCGCTTCACACCGTCCGCCGTCGAACAGTTGTGAGTGATCTGAATCTTGCAATATGATGTACTGAACGTCTTTCAAAACTAAGGCACCTGTAAGTAGTTATCAAAGTTATTGAACATACAATAGTTCTCCTTTATCCTGTTGATTATGAAAATAGACTGCAATTTATACACCAAATTACCTGCTGTTGTTGTTAGTCGCAAGTAATAAAATTCATACGCAACTTTTTTTTTACAGATAAATAATCAAACCCTTTGGCTATAATATATTACGAATCTGCATACAAAAATATGGATCCAATATATCAAAACGACCCTCCATCATTGAAACCGTAACCATAATAGGTATTAGAACCCAATCTAAATATGAAATTATTCAGGTATCTATCGTATACAATATATTTAGATAACTATATGGAAATCGGGATCCCGGACCTTAATGATTTCAACGCTTGTTTGTATACATCTGCTGCCTCTTACGCAATATATCCAACACTAACAATATAGACAAATGAGATTTCACGCACAACCTCATTTACAAATAAGCATGTCATTGATAGATTCAACAAATATTCTCGGCGACAATATAGCTCTTAGGTAATTTGATTAACAGTCACGCAAACTGTTTAAATACGAATACTACATTTCATCCAATTACGTATATCTGTATACAAGATTTTTCCCGCGGCTTCACTGCGCAAGTAATGGCTGTCGAGACAAATGGTTGCAAATAAATGTGTTCTATTGGAAACGAAAAGCCAAAAATCGGTGACGTGCTATTGGAGAAGCCTGTATCCTGTAGTAGACTAAAGCCGGCTGATCATGATGACGATGAAGCAAATTTGTCTATAGCGCTAAGGGATGATAATTAAGGTATATCATATTACTATCTGAGTAGTGTAGATATAATTAGCTGTATTTTCAAAATCAGATCAGGAGGACTGGAAATTGCGCCAAACAAACAAACTCACAATATTTTAGTATTATCATCATATCAGCCGAAAGACGTCCACTGCTGGACATAGGCCTCCCCCAAGACTCTCCACATAGACTGATCTTGTGCCACCCGCATCCATTCACTGCCCGTGATACCAACAAGATCGTCGGTCCACCTTGCGGGAGGCCTCTGCTACGAAGTCCTGTGCGTGGCCGCCAGTCCAGAACCTTTCTGCTCCAACGGCCATCGGTTCTTCTGGCTATGTGCGCTGCCCACCACAGCCTGACTATTCGGAGAGTTATGTCGGTGACTTTGGTTCGGATGCGGATCTCTTCATTTCTGATTCGATCTCGTAGGGAAACTCTGAGCATAGCACTCTCCATCGCCTTCTGATTGACTCTGAGCTTCCGGATAAGGCCCATAGTTAGCGACCACCGGCTTCGGCTCCTTACATCATCACTGGCAACACACACTGATCAAAAACTTTCGTCTTGAGTCACTGCAGGATATCGGACGTGAAGATATGCCGTAACTTCCCGAACGCCGCCCAACCGAGTTGGATTCGACGAATGACCTCTTTCTCGAAGTTGGACCTAACCAATTAGATAATATTTTCCAGGTAAACGTACTTGTTGACAACTTCGAGTGTAAAGTTCCAAGCCCGATTAGGAGCATTTTGCAGAATTATATGAGTACACAGGATCAGTACTGAAATTGGGCAACCAAGAATCT